>JAZKJV010005307.1:0-457212 GCA_037367405.1 Ottelia alismoides | reverse complement strand
TTGACTTATTAGAAAAGATCCAAAAAGTGATGAACAGTAATGTGATGTGTCCTACGTTTATGGATGTAGTGTTTGGAGGATTGGCTTTGCAATTCAAAAAAGACTAGCGGTGAAGCTTGTTGCCCGCTTGCCTCATGTTTCAATGTAAACTTTTCTCCTTTTTAAGATTATCTTATTCCTTGAAAAAAAGAATGAGAATGTCAAATTAAGAATATCAAGATATGACAACATGTATTTTAGTGAAATCTAAACCACATCAATTTCTATATTTGTTGTCAACAAACTACCGTTATTATATAATATGTTGCTATCGACATAGCAACGATTACATTGCAAATTTCAAAAAGTTTAGTAATGGGTAATTTTCTTTGTAATAATTTTAATTACGAAAAATAGGTCAACAAATAAAGAACATTCAATTTTCACCGTCATAAATCGATTTTGTTAATTAAAATATTATTTGAACTATTTTAATATTCAAATATCCAAAAGTACATGTATTTTTGGCAACAAAAAAATGTTTATTTTCATCTTTTGACATCAACTTACGTAAGACTATCCCCAAATATAGGGATGAAAATGGATATATATATATATATATAGATATATCTGAATATATGCTTACCATATTCGAAAAAATAATGATTATAAATATATGTAATCGAATAATTATCAAATATGGATATCAGTTGCCACTGCAACAAAATTAAGCTATAGTGATGTTTTTTTTTCAAAAAGGATATTTATACTCATAACCCTGAGTAATTTCGTAATTACAATCATAAACCCATGTAATCGTGAATTACGCGAAAACCCTTGAATATGTGCTACGTCATAGACACATAACCCTTTGTTAATTTATTCCACTAACTCAAGCACACACTTGAGTTAATCTAACATATCCTTAATTTAATGGCTAAAATTAAACCAAAAGAAAAAAAACACATCCTCCTTCTCCCCATCCCTACCCCCTCCTCGAGGCCTGTCGACCACCCCCACCCCCCCCCCCCCCCCCACCCACCCACCCAGGCCCGCCAACCACCTCCAAACCCCCTCTCCCTGGGCCCGTCGACCACCTCCCACCCCTCCACAACTCGCCGACCAACTCCCACCCTCTCCTCAGCCCGCTGACTACCTCCCACCCAACTTCCAGGCCCGCCGACCACCCCCACCCCATCTCCCTCCTTGACGACATCCACCCCTCCTCCTCCTTCACCCTTCTCCTCCGCCCCTTCCTCTTCTTGTGTCGCCACCGCAGCTCCACTCCCCTACCCCCTTCCTCCTCCACCAGTACCTCCGCTCCATCCGCATCTCCTCCCCACCACCTCGATTCCCTCGACCACCTCCCCATCCCCCTTCCGCACACCTCTCCCTTCCCCTTCTCCTCCTCTTCCCCTCCTCCAGATCTCCATCACATGGTCGCACTCCCCGCTCTCCCACGCCCTCTCCCTGCTCGACAACATCCGCCCCTCCTCCTTCACCCTCCACATGCGTCCTTTCCCCTTCTAGCGTCGTCGTCGTGGCTCCACTACCTTGCCACCCTTCCTCCTCCACTAGGACCTCCGCCCCGCCCGCTTCTCCTCCCACCACCCGACCCCCTCTCACACTTCTACCTCATCCTCTCCCTAGACTGTCACCTCGTCTTCCTTCTCGACGACCTCCTCAATGAGCCCACCGTAGGATCGGCAGCTCAGAGATGAAGGTTGTGGTCGACAAGGTGGCACCGTCCGATGCGGTCGCAACGACTCTTAGCTGGAGTGGGAATATGGAAGAGAATGAGAGAGTATGATTCACAAATAAGACTGAGCATTAAGAGTATTTTATTTTTATAAATATTACGGACAAAATAGAGGGAACATAACACAGAGTTATTCATGTAAAAGTTAACCATTATTGGAGGTTTCTCATGTAATTCGGATTATCGAGGGTTATGATTGTAATCACGAAACTACTTAGTGTTATAGGAGGTAATATTCCTTTTTTAAAATCCGTCACTAATTCAGCCATCATTAAATATAACGTCAATATATTCATTGCGAAATGATTGTTTGTATTTGAAATTATCAACGAGTAGTATATTTGTCCCTATATCATTAGCAATGATCTATGTACCATGCTTATTTGTTATTATTTTCAAAATTTAAATTAATTATCGATAATTTTTTAATTCAAAATTTAGCAATGATTAGTTAAAATTTTTAATATTAATAGCAGATAAGTGTCGTTATATGGACTGTAGCTGATAATATAATGATAGTTATATATATATATATATATATTTAATAATGGTTAATTTAGTGGTGGATTTTGAAAAAAGCATCAATATAGCCTTATTTTGTTGTAGTGTGTAAAATTCCGAATATGAATATGGATATGGTAACAACAAAAAGATTCGGATTTGGATTCGAATAGCCGAATACAAAATAATACAGATATTAACACATACATAAATACACATAATATTGTACGTAGTAAATAATTAAGCTAAATACAAGTCCACGCATCCCTCCGATCTCCGACAACCACTATGCCTTCCCTGTGTCAACAACTTCATAGAAATTGTATACATATATACATACATATATATATATATATATATATATATATATATATATATATAAACTCAAGTTGGCTTCAACCCCTCAAGGTCTATATTAATAGAACAACCCTTATGCAACTATAATTTATATTCATTGACTAAATATTTTTATTATGATGTGTACACATCATACTTTCTACTTATTCGTTTAAAATTTGTATTTTATTATTATTCGATTGCATCTGTATCCTATCTTAAGCCGCTCGGTATTAATATTTACTCTTTATTTTATCGGGATTAGTAGTCGATTAATATTTGATCCAAAATCGTATGCGTTTATATTATGCTTCCCTCAATTCATATCCCTATCCAAATGCGATATAGAATAAGCGAATATGGATAAGAAAATAGCTATATCCGATCCATATCCGATCTGTTTTCATCGCTACCCAAATATCTTATAAATCCGGTGCCTAGACTCATTTCACTAATTTGTATAACTGACAAAAAAATTAATCATGCAAAGAGGAATTTGTCTAAGTCGATTTGGATGAAATCCTGTCTCCCAGAATTTTCTAGGTGACTTTAAATTAAACGATGCAGTTTGCGTTTTAATTATGATATAATAGAGAGCACGCCTGTTCTGTTTTTTTAACAAATGCGGCTTCTATCCTTGCATTGCATTCAGAGCAAATAAAGAACTGGCAACTAGTATTTAAACAGGTTCGTTTGTCAGAATTCAAATTATTACGTCCATAAGAGTAATTCTAAAATGACAAATTAAAAATACATCATTGACAATTATGTTGAATACGCTATTAGGACTTGCAATGGCTTAATTATTATTTTTGTTTACATTAATACATTTATCAAACATCCATTTTTCAAGAGTGATTTACAAATTGTTAAAAGGAAAAAATCTTCTGTTAATGATACTATATCATGAAATTATCTTTTTTGTGTCTATTAAAAGAAAAGTCACCTGAGATTTTCAAGCCAGCTAATACTTTTTTTGTTTACTTTCTTATTTTGAGGGTTCTTGATAAATATCTAGATAATAATTTTCATAATTAGCATATCCTTTTTGTTCGTATGTATTTTGTGTTTATAAGAGATCAACATATAATTAAATTGTAAACTTTTTATTATTAATTTTTGTTATTAATTATTAAAAATACAATTACTCCATAATTGAACAGAATATAATTTCCAGAATAATAATATTTTAATTAAAAATGACAAATGAATCCATGAAATCATAATTTAAACTAGTAAGTTAATTTTTTATTTGTTTTTCAGAAAAAAGAAATATCATTCTTACTCATAACTCAAATCATATAACTTTGAAAAAAATCCTTAGACACTTATTTAGACATCTCTAACCTCATTTATTTGTCTCATCTCAAATCAATTATGATTCTTTATTTTGATTTAATTTTTTTATTGTTGAGACAATAAAAAATATTTTTCCTTTGTTCCGGAACCTTTTAACCTTGGTTTGTCGAATCATATGATTTAAACTTTACTTCAGTGATCTCTACACCTTTGAAAATGGCAGCAACATTTGATACGCAATTATTAATTCAATCCTATATCATTTGATATAATAAAAGATAATAATAAATAGATGCTACAGAAAAAGAACGGTGTGCTTTATAACCTATCATATGCTGGTAAATAATCATTAGTTTACTAATGTTGCAATGCACCCACACTTTGCATGTAAGTCCTCCCAAAATGTGAAGTTATTACCAAAGCAACTACCCGTATTTTCCAGTAAAAAGAGGTAAAAGCAGAAGTGGCGCATGCAGATTATTTTTACCAAGAACAGGGATCAAGATGTGGCTACATGGTCTGCTATCTAAGCAAGCACTAGATTAATGAGAGACATTAGGAGCACGCCAAGTCTCAGGGAGAGAGACAAGAAGACAAGACAGAGGTGTGTTGTGTATGGGATGGCCACTTTATACTATATATATTTATTTAGAGAGAGAGAGAGATAGAGTAGAGTTCCGTACACCATGGAGGCAGGAGGAGGAGAAGGGTGCCGCTATTTCCATTGTGTAATCCAGAGAATACACAGCAAAGCCAAAGCGACGCAAATCCAGAACCCACCACCAACACATTAAATCGCACGGCAGAGAACGACTCCATCTCTACTATTTCCACTTTCTATCTCTCTCTCTCTCCACCTACCCTTTATGTCTCTCCAATTCGAACAAATTTAACAACTGCTTCACCTTACTACAAATGACACCAATATCACGCTAGACACCCAAGCAACTAGACCCGCGATGTAAAAGAAGGGCTACTACTATTGTCACCTCTATCTCCTATTCATCGTCGTTGCTTTCCTCCTCTTCCTCCTCCTCCCCGCAGCACGTCGGATCCACGCGGGATGTCGTGGAACCGGGAGAGGACGACCCACCACCGTCTGTCGGCTCGTCGGAGGAGGTGACCCGCAGAAGGACCATCTTGGAGAGAGCGGCGGTCGAAGACGACGATGAGGCTGTGGTGTTCCGGCAGCCGACGGTGGTTGGTGGCGTCAGGTTCCTCCCGTCCCGTGGCGGCGTGAAGAACACCGGCAAGTACTCGTCTTTGTCGCAGGCGAACTTGGAATTGCGGAAATGCTCCATCAACGCTTCTAAACCCTAATATGCAGGATACCAACATGGGAATTAGTGGAATTGGGAAGTGGCAATATTTGATTTTGATGGGTATCAAGTTAAAGTTATAATAATCATATATAGAAGTTGTAATACCTATAAAAATCAAAAGAAGTGATCTTTAAAAAAGAGAGAAAATAGAAAGATAGACGGTATTATAGAGAGAGAGAGGGAGGGAGAGATAGAGCACCTGCACGCGGGCGTAGGTGATCTGAGAGATCTTCTTGGAGTTGAAGACCTTCCAGTGCTGCAAATGGAAGTCTTTGTAGAGCCTCCATGTGGCCTCGGGAGATGTCATGTTGACGAACCCATATCCCACATTGCACTTGTTGCTGCAGTGACGAGATCAATCAGCACCACACCATTGCTAGCCCCAGCCATAGATTTGCAGAAATCTGGCAGATTTGTATTATTATTCTTCTGTGTCTCTCTCTCTCTCTCTTTCTTTTTCTATCTTTTTGCAATTTAGAAGTTAAAAAATTGATGAGAATTGAGCTCCTCTCTCCAAGAGCAGCTTTTACTCTCTTGTTCTAATGGTGAACGGAAAAGACTGGGATAATTCTAAAACAACCCCCCTCCTTTCCACAGATCCCATCACTATTGTGCCTTTTATGGGTTTTGTCTCTCGATCGTTTCCAGGTTAATGTTGAGTTCTATCAACAACCTGCAACTGGAAACATCTGATACCACCCACATCCCCACTAAAAAGCTCACCACATTCCAAGCTTCCGAGGGTTTCCCTCTCTATCAGAGGCTTTTGAAACCCTAGAAGATGGTTTGGTGGAAAAGAGATAAAAAGTATAAAGGTGGGTGTGGTTGGATCTTTCTTTCCAATTCGAGCATGTGGGTAGACCGGAACTGGGAGATAGAATTGTGCTTAGAGAGAAGAGGAAGCCCACATCAGGGAAATTACTCACTTGAAATCGATGGGGAGATAGACGAAGTCGTAGGATGAGAAGGGCTCCTCTTGGTTTTTGGAAGCGATCTCCTCGTTCCATTGCACGCAGTGGTTGTCGAGCATGTTCAACAACAGCTTCTGACTGCCCAACAACGACCAACAAATCCTCACAACAGCAATAACTAAACCCCGAAAGAAAACGATAGAAATCCAAACCAAGCAGGAGGGAAGCAAAGATGTTAATTTGTTGCGACCTGTACTTGTTGGGTATGTTCTTGATCATGACAGTAGTTCTGGAATCCCTCAACCCAGATGAGGGAGAAGACGAAGAACCCTCGATGTCGACGGGCTCTCCCTTGATAAGGAACTTAGCTTCCATGGCCGCACGGTTCCGGCTTCGTTGCATATTCTTGAAGCTTCTTTGCCTGCTGCTGCCGCTACAACTCGAGCCATGAGGCAGCTGCTTCAGCGAGGTTCTGCTGCCCCTCCTCTTGCACTCGTCCGCTTTCTTCAAAGGCATGCACTCGTCACCATCCACCGACCCTTCCCCGGCAGGAACACCAACCTCCTCTGGAGGGCTTGCCCCTCTCCCGTGGCTCGAGGATGAGGACGAGATGTTGCTGGAGGAGCGAGGGAGAGTTGCAAACCTGGGAGGTAATTGGATGGGTTGGTGATTAGAGGTCTTCCGGCTGTAATTGCTGCATCCAAAAAAACTGGGTCGGTGTTAGATATAATATTTATCATGCCAAATCTTGCAGCAAAGTGTCGTAGTAGAAGTCTGACCTTCTTCCATGGCCACCAGGTCGACTGAACTCGATCACGACCTTCTTCCCGAAAATCTCCCTCCCGCTCAGCTCCACGAGGGCCCTACCAGCATCCCTGGTGTCGAAGAACTCTATGAAGCGGTGGCGCGGCTTCATTGGCGTCTCCCTCGTCTCCTTCACGGTTCCTGCCCAAATTGCACCAATTCCAATCTCTTAGGTATGTATGGGATCGATGGACGTTGACAACGACCAGACTGGAAATGCTGCAGTCGATATACTAATATAAATGGCTCGAATGCCCATCATAGCAGCCGGAGATCTCCGGTCAGAAGCCGAAATGGGTAACCGGGATATCATAAGTAACCATATCATATCAAGAAAATCGAAAAGAAGGTGGCGGAGATGGAGAAAGGTTGCAGTTAATGACCCATAATAATAATAAAGAGCAAAAGCAACATAGACATCCACATATGCCTACCCCTCTCAAAACCCACAAGCAAACAAAGGAGCAGAAGCAAATCCCTGCGACAAAAACGGCAACGCAATGATGCGAATTGCCCTATTTTCTATATATATGCATGTGGTCAGTACCGAAGGCCTCGAAGACCTCCTTGAGGGACTGCGACGAGACACCGGGGTCTAGATTAAACACCACAAGGGACCCATTATTGGGCGCCGAGGGCTCCGGCGCGAACTGCGCCCACACAGCCCGCCCGGCGACGAGTCCGATCCCAAGCGGCGGTGGAGGCGGACCCCAATTCCCCACGGGCACGACCCCGCCGGTGCCATGGAGCTGCCGCCACACCCTCCCTTGCTGCCGAACGTGCTGATCGCGCACCGCCTCAAGGGCGGCGCGCGCCGCCCTGAGATCGTAGAAGTGGACAGTAACGATGGCCTCGGCGGCAAGGCGACCCATCTCGATGGCGCGTACGCCGCCGAACGACTCGAGCTCCATGCGGATGACGCCCTCCGAGACGTGCAGGGGAACGGAGCTGAGGAGGATGGAGCGCGTGGGAACGGCGTCCGGCAGCGCCTCCGCCGGGCCGTGGCTGACGTAGGCGGGGAGCGTGCGCAGGGGGGGAGGGGAGGGCGGAGGCGGGAGGAAGTGGATGGCGGGAGGCGGCGGAGGCGGAGGGTAGGGGTAGTAAATTTGGGGCTGTCCGAGGGCAAAGTGGTAGGGGGCGGGGTGGAACTCCTGCGCCGAAGGGTCGAGCACGTTGCCACGGCGGAAGCCCAGAGGCCCATCTCCGCCGTCCATCGCGAGGGGAGGGAGAAGAGGCCGGAGGGTGGAGATGGAGAAGAGAAGGGGTGAGGGCTTTATTACTACTAGGGGTGAAGTGTGGTGGTGGGTATAAATGAAACCAAGGGGAGGGGGTTGGAGTTGAGGGTGATGGCGCACGTTAACGTCAGTACTTAAGGGGTTCTATGCTGCGCTATTATATAGCAACGGTGGTAGGAAATATGCCTCGTTACTCTGCCGTCTCATTAAACACGTCGGATTATTCTGGGGAATTGTTTTTTTTGCTTTTCCCCATTTTCTGTGGATTTTTCTTTTCTTTTTTCTTTGTATCGTAAAAGATGCTTGCTTGAATGTGCTTGTCAAATCGAAATATTATTGACGGGACGAATATGGAGATATCATGGAATTGGAGCGATCCCTTCTGCATGAAGCCCACGACAATGATCACTAAATTCCCGCAGTCTAAATCTAAAAATTTGTTAATGATAATTATATACTAGTTTCCTCGAAGCAATGGTCGATTTAATCCAATTTTGGTTATCATGTTTGCCTTCTCGGAAATCTAGAAAACTATAGGATTCATTTAATGCATCAAGTAATGCATACGATGATTGAATGGGCATCATGTAGATGCAACAAAACATTTATGTGTGTGTGCGCACGATACCAAATGTTCTCGTAATTATACAGATTCTTAGCAACAAAAATATGTATTCAGTGATAAATTTTGAATTTTGCCTCTATATCATGTTAAATACATAAAATGGGTTTGTTTTGTGAAATCATTGATTGTATTTGAAATTCCTGACAAATGAGATTTTTTGTTTGTATATTTTTAGCGATACTAATCTTACAATGATTGTTGAACAAAAATTGTAGTAAGCGGCATATTTTTGGCAATGATTAGTAAATAAAATTGATCACATTGACAACGAAATATATATGTTCTAATTTTTTAGTATGATGTGAAAAAAGTAAATTAAGAAAAATATATCAGAGCATCGAAATAGGAGAAAAGCGAGCAATAAGCTGCGCCGCTAGTTCTTTTTTAATTACAAAATCAATCATTCTAAACACTACATCATATGCCTGAAAATCATAATATTATTGCTCATAAATTTTCAGACCCTCTTCAAAAGCTCAACCGCTTTTGATGCTAAGAATCTAAAAGTATCAAAAAACCTGATGATTTAGGTTGTATATTTAAAAAAATAGGCGATCTATTGATGGAAGTCTAAATGTAGTTTTTAATTATAAACACATTTGGTTGTAGTTACTTTTATGTGCTTGCATATACAATCTGTCTTCCTCTGGTAGTAGTAGTAGTATGATGGGAGCTGGATTTTTTGTTAAATTGCATGGAAGGTGGATCATGAATCCATGATACCGATGCAAGGAATGATAGTCAGGTGATGCTACGACCGGATAGGTAGTGAGTTCTTCTAACATCTACGACTGCATGTTTTGTGTTCTCCGGTTCCGTCGGTCCGAACATCAGGCAATGCATCTCCGAATTGAAACCACAAACTAATTTAGCTTTCTTACTGAATCAAAAAAAATCGAAAAGGACAGAAAACCCATGACCTACAAGGCCCTCATAATCACAGAGAACAATCAGCGTGATTCTCAGGACGATTCCATAAAATCATGCGAGAAGAAACTTGACCTTCCAACAGAGAGACACAGAGTGATGATATCGCGGCAATGATGTTAATAAGATGGGGAGTGATTTCCCAGAATGGAGAGAGAGAAGAAAGTTTCTCCCATTCTGGGTATCCGGTGAAAATATTTCCCGGTCTGGGTATATATCGGCAAATGGTTTGCCGCTCGTCCATGTGGAGCGGCAAACCATTTGCCGTGCTCACGTGGACAGAGCGGCAAATGGTTTGCCGCCTACGGCAAACCATTTGCTGCGAATGTTGCCGTTCCCGCCCAAATCAATTAACACCTCACAAGTTACTTAACTTAACCATTTAAGTGGTTATATTGTATTTATTTAAGATTAAAGTTAAGATAGTAATAATAAATATTATGTAACAATAAAAAATATATTTATATAAATGTGATTTTCTATTTAATAATGATTGTATAATTTTTAAATTTAATTCGTATAGTTTTAGCAATTAATATGTTATAATATAACTTAGCAAGAGTTTAGTAGTGTAATTGGTATTTATTTATGAATAAAATTAAAATATTAATAATAATTATTATGTAACAATTAAAATTACATTTTTTATAAATGTGATATTTTAATAAGTAATATTTATCTAATTTTAAAATATATTTCGTATACTTTTAGCAATTATTATGTTATGATATAGCTTAAGTAATACTAGTAGTGTATTTCGTATTTAATTATGAGTAGCTTTAAAACATTAACAATAGACTTTATGTAACAATTAAAAATATATTTATATAAACGTTATGTTTTATTAAGTAATTATTATTTAATTTAAAAATTTAATGCGTAGAGTTTTAGCAATTAATATCTTATGATATTTTTAATTAATATGTTATGGTACTTATAATTCTATATTAGATATTTGTATACTATTGTAATAAACTTCTTTATACGTAGATAATTGTTGGATCTTTTAACATGGAGTTAACATTAAAGTTCTTTAACTTATATTAAAATTAAGTGAACATTTTTAATTGTAAAAAGTAGTTTAAGTTTAATTAGGAATCTTAATCTATATTATTATAATTATTATAATTAATATATATTTAATTTTTTATTTAATAACAATATTTCATTTAATTATAATCTATATTATTTAGGAATCTAAATCTATATTACCATAATCATTATAATTAATTACTATTTAATTTTTTATTTAATAACACTACATCATTTAATTAAAATCAATGGTATTTAGGAATCTTAATCTACATTATTATAATCATTATAATTAATTAATTTTTAATTTTTTATTTAATAACACTATTTCATTTAATTATAATCTATATTAATTATGAATCTTAATCTACATTATTATAATCATTATAATTAATTAATTTTTTATTTTTATTTAATAACACTATTTCATTTAATTATAATCTATATTAATTACAAATCTTAATCTATATTATTATAATCATTATAATTAATTAATATTTAAATTTTTATTTAATATCATTATTTCATTTAATTATAATTTAGATTACTTAGGACTCCTAATCTATATTATTATAATCATTAATTATTACTAATACACATTATATACATTATTTAATACTAATATGCATTATTAATTACAAACATACATTATTTATTACTAATCTAAATTAGTTATTAATAACAAATATTATTTAATATTTACTTTTATTATTACTAATCCACATTATAAACGTAATTTATAACTAATATACATTAATTATTACTAATATATATTACTTACTACTAATATAAATTACTTATTACTAACACACATTATTTAATTTCTAATTTTACTAATACTAATACACATTATATACATCATTTATTACTAATAAGGATTACTTAATACAAACATAAATTACTTTATTACAAATCTAAATTTCGACATAATTACTTTAATTAATTTCGATTACCTTAATAATATCATGTGGGCATGTGGGCATGTATGTCATCGATTATGTATTTCTAAGCTAATGTTAGCGTTAAATGGAATACTACAACTATCAAGAACTAAATACTTATTTCGAAAAAAAGAACATCTTCTTAAGGACAACAATTATTAACAACTAAACAACTATCAATAATTATGAAGAACTAATTAAAATTTCATTTTAAGGAATAAAAAAATTCATGACAACTAAATAATTTTCTACTTAAATAAAAGACATCTATAATTTTTACTTAACAATTATAGAAATTAAAATTAAAAAAAATTCATACCTTAGAAGGAGGAGAAGTTGGATCTTCAAAGGAGGAAGAGAATGAGAGAATGAGAGAAGAGATGAGAGGATGCGTGAGGGGAATGGGGGCTCGGGCGGGCTATTTATATGCCGCCCAGCGGCAAATGGTTTGCCGCGGCACGGCAAACCATTTGCCGTGCAGGGCGGGTCGCCGACCGCTTCTGGCGCGCGGTCCCGTCGTCTGCGCCAGTCTGCGCCGAAGACCGCGCGCCTCGGCGACCGTGCCACTGTGCACGGCAAACGGTTCGCCGCTCAGTCCACGTAAGCGCGGCAAATGGTTTGCCGCGCCACATGGGCTAGCGGCAAACCATTTGCCGATATATACCCAGACCGGGAAATATTTTCATAGGATACCCAGAATGGGAGAAACTTTCTTCTCTCTCTCCATTCTGGGAAATCACTTTAAGATGGGAGACATACCCTGTCCATCCTATAACCTTAATACCATCAGCACCATCTGTCGTGTTCCCCTACTCTGCCACGGCACAAGCGAGAGGAAGCATAACTACACAATGATGATGGAAGAGCAAGGCCTTCTCCCCCTACGTTCCTCCAAAGGCACATATTGTGCTACCCACCACCGTGTAGGCATCACCTTTTCATGAGATGATGACGACGGGTCCACCACCTCTCTCCCTCCATTGGGTGTTTGTCTATCTATCACTCAACATCTCCTCTTGGGGAGACCTTTCCATGTTTCTCAATGGGTTGCACATCTGGATTCGTTAAAAGGGGCTTTTCTGAGGTGGTGGGTTCGACCTCACCCGTTTGGCTCCTTCGCCTTTTGGTCGAGGCTTCCCCATGCTCTTGTCATTCCAAACCCCACCTCCCCAGAACACACCTCACTGCACCATCACCCGCGTCACCATTCCGCCATTCTTCTTCTTCTTCTTCTTCACGATGGAGCAGAAGGGTCGAGTGGTGATGGGTTCAACTCACGACTTAAGCAAGAGATTAACCTTAACCGGATTAAACAGAGAACGAAAAGGTGCGGTTGAATCCCAAGGGTCTAATTAGAAATGGGCCCCACGGGGGTCATATGGACTCATGTGGGAAAGTAGAGGGGGCCCAATTGATACGGAACTCTGCGAGAGCACTAGAGCTTGTCCGGGAGGAGGGGCGCGGGAGATGGCTACTGGACCACGACACTAAATACAAATAGAGCCACAGGATTATGGGGGGGGGGGGGGGGGGAAGAAAACTATAATAATAATAATATGTATTGGATACTTAGGGGGGACCATGTAAATATTCCACGGGGGTTCGGAGAAGGGTCTCAGGAGCTATTCCTTCACTGCTCGCATCTGACTCCGGGGATATGTATAAGCTTCTAATTACCCTTTGTCATCATATGTAAAAATAGTATATATTATATGAATATAAGCGAAAAATAGAGGAATAGGAGATTATCCTGCCTGACTGCCTTTGGCTGTTGTTATCCCGGTAACAGGCCCCGTATTGTTGCTATCTTTCCTCTGAGATGGAAGGAGCATGATTTGTCCCCACCTCTTCTTATCCCTTGATTCGATATCGCGTGATTTTGCCTCCTCCTCCTTCTTCTATCCCCCCTTCGCTTTTTAGCGTGTGCCTCCTACCTCCAAAAGGATTTTTCTAAGTCTGTTTTAGAATTCGAATGCTGCGGAATGTTTTTTATTCGAAAATGCGGCCATTTTCTTATGGTTGAATGTTGTAACTATTTTCCTTATGGAGAAAGAAGTAGGGCGGTCAGGAAAGCTCGAACTCACTGAGTTCAACTCGGGCTCATCTCGTTAAGAGCTCGTGAGCCCAACTTAAAAGCATAAGGAGCCCGGGTTCGAGTTGGTTTTTCTGGCTCGTTAGCTTATCGAGTCGAGCTCGAGTTGGGCGATGTTCAGCTCAGAAACTTGACTCGGTAACTCGTTAAATAATGAGGCAATTAGGCAAAGGGCCCAGAACGATAGCACGTGATGTGATGACGTGAGTAATAAGGCAAAGGACCCAGCACGACCCTCTCGAGTCTCAACTTCCACTTCTCGGGCCTCTCCCTCTGCTCCCTCCTCTCCTCTCAAAACCTGAACACCTAAGTGCCTAACCTTAGAAATTAGGCAAATGGCATAACGAATTCAAATTTTACATGTGTAAGATTCAAACTTGCTGCAAATTGAGTTTGATAAAAAAAAATTAAAGGTTAACTTTTCGCTTATCTTCTCAAAAAGCTACAGAAAAGAGTACAAAAAAACCAAAGTTGCAAATTGCATTTGCACAATCTCATTTACAAAATGGAACAACGGTCATTAAAAGGCTAATGAGACGGTTCATTAAGAGGTTCGTGAGCCAGCTCGAACTCGATGAGTCGAACTCGAGCCGGTAATCCAGAGCTCGACCCTTATCAGGCCCAAGTTCAAGCCTTAATTTTCTTATCGAGTACGAGCCCGAGTTGAGGCCAACTCGACTCATTGAGCTCGATAGACACCCCTAGAAAGAAGACCCTATGGGATAGGGCTCCTTCTATAGATGGAGTCCTAGAGTTAGAGTTACACGGATGACGACTCCTAAATACTAAGTCATCCGGAATACCCCTAGAATTAGGGCTAACAATAAAACTCTCAACACTACCCTTCAAGCTAGAACATATATATCAATCATGCTCAGCTTGTTGTAGTATTTCTCGAATTACGTGTGCGCGAGTGGCTTAGCGAACATGTCCATGATCTGCTCAGCAGATGATACACTATAACTATAAAGCAACCCTCCCAATATCAGATCTCGAGTGTAGTGGCAATCAACTTCCAGATGTTTGGTGTGTTCGTGGAACATAGGGTTGTTGGCAATATGCATTGTCACACGGTTGTCGCATCTAAGCTCCATGGTATTGCTGGGAGTAACATGAAGATCTGAGTACGGATCGAATCCATACTAGTTCTGCAGCAGCCAGATCCATGGTTCTATATTTACTCTCAATACTTGAGCGTGGCACCACTAGTTATTTCTTACTCCTCCACATGACAAGGTTTCCTGCTAAGTAAGTGAAGAACTTGTAGTAGATTTTATGTCTATCATAAATCCTCCATAGTATGCATCTGAATAAGCCATAAAATCTAAGTTGTCGCTTTTGTGGAGAGTAGACCTTTCCCAAGAGAAGACTCGATGTACCTTAGAACCATCATGCCTGCGTCGAAGTGAGTTGTAGTGGGAGCATCCATAAACTAGCTTAGTTTGCCAATGGCTATGGATATGTCTGATCGAGTGATGGTAAGAAAGAGCAATTTGCCCACTAGACGCATATATTGACCAATATCTTCAATCTCTTATGTCTTATAGATATGTCCTTTAAGATTCATAGTATCTGTGCAGGCTTTGATCCTTACATCCATGTTTTTTGAAGCAGATCAGTTGCATACTTTCATTGTGACATGACTAATCCTCGCTTGAACCTAGCAATTTCAATCCCCAGTAAGTATTGTAATGGCCCTAAGTCTTTGATCACAAATTATTCTACTAGCTGCTTCTTATCTTTTAAAATACCATCGGAGCCATCTCCTGTGAGGATGATATCATCCATATACAATAGCATTGTCATTGTTCCTCTTCCATTATTTCTTGTGAGTAAAGAGTGATCTGTCGAAGATCTGATGAACCCCAAATTCTCCAGTACATATGACAATTTTTGAAACCAGACGCAAGGACTCTATTTGAGTCCATAAATAGCCTTACTTAAAAGATACACCTTTTGATACTCCCCCTGAGCCTCAAAGCCTGGAGGTTGCTGCATGTATACTATTTCCTGAAGATTGCCACACAGAAATGCATTCTTCACATCAGGCTGGTGTAATGGCCAATCAAGTTTTACTGCAACTGCCATTAGAATCCGTATAGTAGATAGACGAGCCACCGGAGAGAAATTGTCAAAGAACTCAACCCCATATGTCTAGGTGAACCCCTTTGCAACTAGGTGTGATGTATAATGAAAAATTGAGCCATCTACATTGTGACTTCACTGTGAAAATTCATTTTGATCTTACTATCCTAACATTGCCATGTGGCTCTACAAGTGACCGTGTGTTGTGAGAGATCAATGCAGTCATTTCTTCCTCCATTGCTAAGCGTCATTAGAAATCTTGAAGGACCTCGATATGCGTACGAGGGAAACTGCATTAGAGATTGCTTCCCGAATTGTCTATATGAAGAGCCAAGTCAAGAAAAGGACACCGCAACACATATTGGATGTTTCATATTGTATCAAGATAGGCATTGCCTTGTCCCCTTCCTTAGAGTAATTGGTTGATCTACATCAGCATCGATGGGGCAGCTGGTAGTACCTATGTTTATATCTATGGATATAGCAGGATCGTTAGTCTGTAAAGCCTTAGTCGAAGGACATACCTGAAGAGATGGTGTTGTCCCAGAAGGAGGTGTCCATGTGGAGAAGTACTCCTGTAAAAGATATCATGTGGAATAGGGATAGGAAGTGGAGTGGTGTATATAGGTGGTGGAGGAACTTGAGAGCTGCTAGAGTAATATGGAAGAGACTCAAGTAAAGTTCCATATAGAATAGCATTGTCATTGTTCCTCTTCCATTATTTCTTGTGAGTAAAGAGTGATCTGTCGAAGATCTGATGAACCCCAAATTCTCCAGTACATCTGACAATTTTTGAAACCAGACGCAAGGACTCTATTTGGGTCCATAAATAGCCTTACTTAAAAGATACACCTTCTGATACTCCCCCTGAGCCTCAAAGCCTGGAGGTTGCTGCATGTATACTATTTCCTGAAGATTGTCACACAGAAATGCATTCTTCACATCAAGCTGGTGTAATGGCCAATCAAGTTTTAGTGCAACTGCCATTAGAATCCGTATAGTAGATAGGCGAGCCACCAGAGAGAAATTGTCAAAGAACTCAACCCCATATGTCTAGGTGAACCCCTTTGCAACTAGGTGTGATGTATAACGAAAAATCGAGCCATCTACATTGTGACTTCACTGTGAAAATTCATTTTGATCTTACTATCCTGACATTGCCATGTGGCTCTACAAGTGACCATGTGTTGTGAGAGATCAATGCAACCATTTCTTCCTCCATTGCTAAGCGTCATTAGGAATCTTGAAGGACCTCGATATGTGTACGAGGGAAACTGCATTAGAGATTGCTTCCCGAATTGTCTATATGAAGAGCCAAGTCAAGAAAAGGACACCGCAACACATATTGGATGTTTCATATTGTATCGAGATAGGCATTGCCTTGTCCCCTTCCTTAGAGTAATTGGTTGATCTACATCAGCATCGATGGGGCAGCTGATAGTACCTATGTTTATATCTATGGATATAGCAGGATCGTTAGTCTGTAAAGCCTTAGTCGAAGGACATACCTGAAGAGATGGTGTTGTCCCAGAAGGAGGTGTCCATGTGGAGAAGTACTCTTGTAAAAGATATCATGTGGAATAGGGATAGGAAGTGGAGTGGTGTATATAGGTGGTGGAGGAACATGAGAGCTGCTAGAGTAATATGGAAGAGACTCAAGTAAAGTAACATTTGCATTGATGTAGTGCTTTCGAGAGCAAGGGTTGTAGCATATATACCCTTTCTGATTTCTGGAATATCCTAGGAAAATACATTTGATTGCTCTTGTCGCAAGCTTGTCCCTTCCAAGACCAAGTATATGAACAAAGTCTACACATCTGAATACCTTGGGAGGAACATGAAACGTAGACTTTTCTGGTAAAAGAACCTTAATAGGAACTTGCTCATCAATGGTGATGGAAGGCATGCGATTTATAAGATATGTAGCAGTAAGGGAAATATCACCCCAATAGGTAAAGGGAACGTGATAGTCAATCAAGAGTGTACCTGCAATATCAAGGATATGCCTATGCTTACACTCAGCCACGTCATTTTATTGAGAAGTATGATCATAAGTAGTTTGGTGTAAAAACCTATTTGTGGAGAAGATTGATTACATGTCATAAAAAAGGAACTTCCTATCATTATCAGAGATAAGAATCTTGATAGTTTTACCAAATTGAGTCTTTATCTCATTTATAAAGCAAGTAATAATGGAAAAGACATCAAACTTATTTTTCATTAAGAAGATCCATAATACACAAGAAAAATCATCTATTATGACTAGATAATAACAATTTCTCAGATAGTCATGATATAGACTAGGTCCCCAAACATCTAAATGAACAAACTTAAAGAGACTAACAGAATGGATATTCACAGATAATGGAAAGGAACTCATGTGATGCTTTCACAGTTGGCAAGATTCGCTGATGAATCCCTGATCATCACTCTTTATTCTTTTATTATAGTTATTTATCTTAGCAAAGCATCATGTAAACAGATATAAATACAATAAGTTAGCATTATGCATGCATGTGTTAATATTACATAATTAGCATGTATTTGTGCAAAAAAAAGAATAAAGAACAAGAAAAAGGAAGGAGGTATGTAGAATAAATATAGAGCGACCCGAACCCCAAGAGAAGGCCAAGCATTGGCCCGATCGCCAAATAAAATTTGTAGAGAGACATAGGGCCTACTCTATATTGTACATATTATTTTATGTAAATAAATAATTATTTTTGGAAAAAAAATAAAATATTCTTTTTACCTCTTGTATATAATCCTAAAAATAAAATAAAAATTAGAAAAATATAATAAAAATAAAATTCTCTCTCCCTTGTACATAATACATGTAAATTTGCTTTCTTCTTTATTTATTATATACATGCACATAAATAATAAAAATTATTTTGTACTCCAAAAACTATGTTGTAAATAAATAAAATAATTGGGGTATTTTTGTCAAAATAACAAAATAAAAATAATTGTATAAAATACATAGGTATATTATACATGTATATAATACACTATACGGTATATAGATTAATTTATTTTTCAAAAAAATAATAACAATCACAGAAAAATAGTTTGAAAAATAACGAATATTTTTCATTTTATACACTTTTTAATTAAAAATCATTTATTATTTTTATTGAAATTATAAGCATTTTGTAAATTCTGATTTTCTGATTGGTCGGTAGGATTGTTAACCGCGGGTCAATGTCACCTTCTTCCCGGGTCAGACCCGGATCCTCTTTGCCGGAGCTTCTTTTCGGAATTTTCTAGCTCGACTCCCTTCACCTTTTTGCCTCGGGATATGAACCCCATAATTCTCGAACCTCCGACATCCTCACGGGTCCAGTGGTCGATCTGATTCCCTCTAGGGTTCATCGACCTCCGATCTTTCCAGAACCTCAGCTTGCCTATAAATATTCTCTTCCGCCTCCATGGACCGGTAGCTCGTACCTCGCTCCCTTCTCGACCCGTAGCCACCTCCAGCTGAGTGACAGTTGCTTGGAGCACCTTTCGGAGCTCGATTTGGTGCGGTAGAGGCGACGCTCACCCTTCGTGGCCGGACCTCCGCTGCGAGCAGCTTCCCCCGCCTTCCGCATCGAGGTTGAGGCCATCACCCCGACGTCCGTCTTCGTCTAGAGCTCAGGAGCACGCCCAGATCTCCAGGTATCCCTTACTTCCGTTGCATTTCCCATTTCGATCCAATCTTTCAGTTCATCACCGCCGCACTTCCATCCACTCTGACCAGCTGGTCGGAGCCCCGTTTTCCACATCTAGCCACTTCGATCGATCCGCACACTCACCCTCCATCTTTCTCCACATCCTGATCATCCTTAGCCTTGATCTTCGAATCGAGATTAGGGTCTAGATCTCCCCTACCACCTTCATCGTAGATAGAACGCCGCCCCCCTCCGCTTCTCTAGTTTTCAGCTCCAATAACCCGGACCGAAGCGTTGCCTCGAGTCCTGGATTTTCTATCGTAGGTACCCTTGTGCCCTAAGGAGCCTTATTGATCTTCCAACCGCTCGGCGGAGCTGCTCCAGCTGAAGCTCCGCCATCCAGTCCATCCAACCGTCCTCGAGACGATCAGACTCCACTGCTCGACGCGGAGTACCTTCCCAAAGGTGCTCAACCTGTCGGAGGCTTGATCGGCCCTCAGGATTCACGCCCATCCTTGTTCGAAGTTCGCCAGCCCCCAGTTCATCCACCATCCTCCTTCACTGTCAGATGAGGAGCCGAGCACCAGTTTGCATCAGAGTCGTCCGTTGCTGCAACCTTTGAGTCATTGATCTGACACCTCCTGACACATCGGCGCCGCACGTAGGCGACATTCCCTAAGGCGTCAGATCTGCCATCGTAGAGGATCAGAGCCGCACGTCCATGCCCCCACCAACGGCCACCACGTGTCCTCCATGTACGCCTCACGTGCCTCGAGGGTATATTGCACTTTTTCCCCTGCACTTTTCATGTGTTATGTTTTAGTTTCTTAAATAAAATTGTAGTTTGAACTATTTGTACTTTAGCCCCTAAGGTTTCTGGTATTTGCACTTTAGTCCTCCGTGTTTGAGAACGCGTGCCTGATCACGTGCACTGTGGTGTTTTTGCATGTTTAGTCCTGAACCTTTTTCTGGTTAATATATGAACGAAAAGTTTCTGAATTTGCACTTATGCCCTTGTGAACGTTGTATTGCACATGTGTTTGAATTTCGTGGGAATTTTACAATGATACCCTTGGACTTTGAATGTGTGTTATTATTTAACCCGAAACTTTAGGTTATTTGTATTTAGGTCCCTACAACCTATGTGCTTTATTTTTTATTAAATAAATATCAAATCTACTCTAAAAATTCCCCAAAAATTACCAGTAGCTCCTGCTACTGTGTAATATATTTGATAATTTTTGTGACACAATTTGATTTTATTTGATATTTTCTAAAAATTAAAAACCCTAAAAATTATGTCTGTCTATTTTAGAAAATATATAAACAAATATAAAAATTACCCTAAATATTCTTTAAATTTTTTTGAGTTTATTCTGGCTTGTTTTAATTTTTGTAGCATTTTGGTTCCAGTATCTTTTGTAAAACCCCTAAAAATCACAAAAGACCAAAAATCTTCTAAAAATCATTAATAATTCTATAAAAAAATAAAAAAATATTTTTTCAATTTCTATAGTTAGATATTTTTATCTATTTTGACATAAAATTGCAACCAAGACGTTTTGGGCACTTTAGATATTTTAAAGTTGCCTTCTAGTCCAGGTTGTACACGATTTTGCTCTTTTGACTTTATTTTATTTTTAGAAAATTATATAAAAATCTGAAAAAACCCACAAAATACCAAAAACATTTGCATATTTTTAAAAATATAAAAATATTTTTATTTTGAATTTTTGACCCTTTTTAGCCTTAATAAAAATTGGTGTAGTGGGATTTCCTTCTCATTTTTATTCTTTTTATTATTAGAAAATTAAAAAAACTTGCAAATTAAAAACCACAAAAAGATTCCCTTTTATTTTCCTTATTCTCGACTACTTCGTAGGCTTAGCTCGTGCTCCTTGTGTTCGATAAATAGCGAGACCGCTTCTTTTGATTTTCATGCTTGATTACTTTTATTCGTGGTCTTATTTTTCTTGTAGAGCTTGATTCGCTGATTGGGGTCGCAATGACCTTGATTTACTTTGACACTTAACCCTAGTTGGCAAGCTGCTCACCACTCGCACTCTTGGCTGGCAATGGGAGGAAGCTAGGGAAGAACACGACGAAGCTTCTGTAGGAACAGGTGACCCAAACATTGGTGCTAGCGAGCACCAGACGATACCGAAAAAGACGTCCCAGAGTAAGCTGTAGTCTTAGATGATTGCACAATATGGTATGCACCTTCTTCACAACCCGTACCAATCATTCTCCCAGTCAATATATCCTGAAAATACAAGAAACTGCATCAAATGTTGTTTGATAGTTGAGTTCTTTGCAAATCAGACTAACAGAAAGTAGGCTGATGTGGAATTATGGAACAAATAGAACATCATTGAGAATGCTATTAAGAGTGAGATGAACATCTTATTTTCCTTTTATAGGAGAAAATCTGCCATCATCAACTTGATCGGTGCATCCCAACGGGACTTTGTGCATCTGATGTATGAGGCCATGTTCCCCACATAAGTGAGTGGATGCACCTATATCAATCAACCACTATGATTTCATAAATTTATTTGCGGAAGCAATAAAGATACATGTATGAGCAACTGTAGTAGTTTCTGAATTATCACTCTAGGTGGAGTGGGAAGATTCGCTAGGGTGGAACATATTCATACATTGCATCAGATCTTCGAAGTCCCTTCGATGAACTTCGATAGGAGGACAATTTCCCTCAGTAGAATTACGACCAAGAGGCGTCAAATGACATGATTTAGTGTAACAAACGGACTCTGTATGTTCACACTTGTGACAGTAGGTACACTGAACAGTATTGTGGCCTCGTCCTATTCCGAAACGACTACGACCATGGCCCCGGAAGGATCCACGATCCCACGCCTGGATGGGGCATCCAATGCAGAGATTTGTCCCTGGACCTCCACAGTAGTGCGAGCAGAGGATATGGCAAGACGACTGAGGGTACTATAAGCCTCCTCAATAGTAGGAAGAGCTGCAGCAATGATCATCTGTCACGAGTTGCACTGTATCATGGATCTAGTTCGCGAGAAATACCAAGATAGCCATAGGATGGCGATGTTGTTTCTGTTTGGGATAGGTGCATCCTGTAATGCATGCATTATATCACTCAAATAGAGATTTTAAGAGAGAGAAGTATTCAACTAGTGGACGGCATGCTTGCTTCATATGAAGCATGTCAAAATATGTTTGATACATTCTATTTGGATTCTACTCCTGGTCATATGTAGCTTGAATGAAGAACACATGTCATTTACGATGTTGTAATCAACCAGCTCATCCGTAATCATGTCAATGGCACTTACCATGATCCAAGAACTGACCATTCATTCATCTTTTGTCCCAAGTGGTGTACTTTCCTGTCTTTTCAGCATGTTCTGGCTCCAACAAAATATCTTTGTTATCATATCCATGCATGATCATGAGGAACATGCAGGGCCATTCGGGATAATTGGTCTCGTCCAACTTGGAGATCGACCCAAATGAGGGTAGTTGGTTGCTCCCTCTGTCATATCCTTGGGATATCACTTGGAATGGTGGGAGGGCGAGGTCAGAGGGCCTCGATGCAGGGGTGTCACTGGGTGGGTGGGTGGGGGGTGATGGAGCGGAACACGCTCTGATACTAAGTTGAACGTTGTAACTATTTATGGAGAAAGAAGACCTTGTGACTCCTTATATAGATGGAGTACTATGGTTAGGATTACACAAAGATGACTCCTAAATATTGAGTCGTCCGGAATACCCTTAGAATCAGGACTAACAATACAACTCTCACCACTTTTTGAATCATGCCTCAATACGCAATCATGTGATATCTATAATATGAAAAAAGAATGTAAAAAACTTTTATTCTATGGACTTTTTTCTTATTTAAGTTTGATTAGAGTGTTGGATAGTTTGAGTTCAAGATTGGTAGCATTCTTGTTCAGTAATAGTTATTTGTTGATTAATATCGTGACTCAGTTGAAATAATTGATTTTGATAATTTGATAAGTATGCATGAATGGAAATATTGTTATTTAATATATTAGAGATATTTTTAACTATATGTGCTTCTTTAATGTGTTTAGTTATCATGTTTTTATAGTATGGCGACTCTTCGTCCTATTGGTATATCCAAAATCGGAATACTAAAGAAATCAAGATTATTTTAATATTGAAGTCTAAATGCTAATTGATTTTTTAAATATATATATTTAAATGGATACACGTGGGTACGGTAGAAATAATATAAGCATTTGATCTTAACCATTCGGTTTTAGTTTTTCATTATCATTTATCACACAAAAAATATCCATAATTTTACAAAAAAATCAATTTATTTTGAGAAACGGTGATCAAAGGTTTTCCCAATGTTATATATTTTTGACTAAGTAAATCTAAATCATATTGTTTAAGAATATCTTCAAAATGCATGCGAATATTTTTTATAATTAAGAACTTTTATCATAATTCTATAACTAAATATTTAATTCAATTAAATTTCAAGTCATACGTTAACATTTAACGAGTTGTCTATATAGAGATAAATATCAATCAAAATTGAAATCCTCCGCACATAACACCATAGTTGTAGAATATGCGTTTATATTGGTAAATTAACTATGGAAAACTGTAAAACAAAACATTATTTCAAGAAAAATGAAAGAATGATAATGATATCTTGTTATCTACAAAAAAAATATTGCAATATAAAGATTGGAAAAAGGAAATACGTTGATGAGCTGTAGGAAAGTGTGTGTCCATCATCTCCCATCCACCCTTGATTTTGTCTGAGTTGAGTGAGTTCTAATGACTCTACTTGTATAAATAAATTATAAACTATACATTTTTAACACGAAGAGAATGTGCGATGTTTTGTTGCATCTTGTTGGTATAACGTCATGTTCAAATGATGAAATATATGACAAACATTGTAAAATCAATTATCGAACTTGAAGTAAATTTGACAATGAATAAATATTTTTTATTGTGGATTGTCGAGATCTCAACAAATTGAATAAAAGGAAAAAATCAACTATTATATACTTTAATTCACTGTACTTTTTTATTTGAGGAGATAAAAAATTAATTGACATTTGATTGATATGTAAATAAGAAAAACAATTATACTAATGGTTTTCAAAATAACTATTGATATTTAAAATGATTTTAGTTGGATTAGTTGGATGGCAGTCCGATGGATTAAAGTGAATGTTAATTTATATAGTTCTCCTTTTTTATCGAAAGGCTAGTTGTCCTCCCAATGTCCCCCTCTCGATTGAAATCACCATATGATGATACATTATTATTTTTTATTTAAATCCAGGGTCTATGCCACCACAAATGAAGATAGAAATGATTGTATAAGCATGCCTATCCAAGCAAGCACTCCGAAGTAAATGGTTTCTCTTATTTGCGAACTCTTTGGAAATATATCATATTGCAACCTCATTTTACTTTGACTACTATAAGGAGAAATTGTTTGAATGCATGATATAACACATGAGATCGAGATTGCCTACAAGAGTTGCATCAAACATTGACTTTCTTCCCTTAATTGATATTATATCTGCATATTATACTAGTAGCTCGAATGGCAAAGATTCAATGCCATGGCTTCTTTCTATCTTCTCCAATTTCTTGATAAATAAAACAAATGATTTTCAGAAACTATTTAAAAACCCTAGAAGACAACAAATCATTCTTTGGCGGTCATCCAATGACTTTCTTCCCTTAATTGATATCAGATCTGCATATTATATTAGTAGCTCGAATGGCATAGATTCAATGCAATGGCTTCATTCTATCTTCTCCAATTTCTTGATAAATAAAACAAATGATTTTCAGAAACTAGTTAAAAACCCTAGAAGACAACAAATCATTCTTTGACGGTCATCCAACGATCAGATAAAGACTCATTAGTGCAACAAAGGGCTCGTCCCCCTGTTGTCTAGTCGTGAACTACCAGTTTTTATAATATAATAGTGTCTCCATAACTGATGAACAAACACATCATTTGCACATTACCTAAACAAACCTTCCTCCTCTTCACATATCTCATTGCATCTTCCACTACCTAACCACACCCCTCCCCCATGAAAGAGTTCGACATGCGAAGTCCTTCTCCAATACCTAAGATTATAAGCTGCTGAAATCGATGTCAGTACTCAGCCTTCTCGTCCACCTCATCCCAAAGGCCAATTTCATTAGCATCAGCCTTTCGAAGCTCATTGATCTCTTTCATGATAAAGAGGGTCCTTCCTTTCCTTCTATGGTTGCCCCATCGATCGCTACATTTATAACATAGAAATATGTTATAAAACCTAGAAACCTCACACCTTTTCTCGTCCAACTAGAAGATCTTTTCTCACTATATATCTCAATAGCTTGTTTTCCAAAGAAGGGTGAGAAGTGAACTCCCTGCTAAAATCCAATTTGAAACTCACCATCACTCGCAGTCGATCATGCAATTGAGATGTGAGAGCATGTAGATATATCATGGTCGATGTTATGGTTCCCCGATATTGGAAAATATTGTCAGTGACTTTTTAACTATTGAAAAGCAATAAGAAATAGAACATATAAAAAGTGAAAGCAAAGGTTAAGAGAGATGCAATGGCATCCGTCGTCCTAGCCCCCTCATAGAGCGTCCTTGACTCAGAGATATGATGTTGAGCAAGCTTCCCCCTTATCCGATCTATGAAGGCCATCACAACTCATCCTCTACTCACCGGAGCCGTACAAGGAATTTCCTACGAGCCTTGTAGGCCTCTACATGTGGGGCTCTTCTATTCCTATACATGTATAAACATTTTATCATGTAAAGTATAGCATTACATGTATAGGATGCATTATATATAGAAGCGGAGGACTATGCAGCTTAGTTGCATGTAACTTCCATGTTCATCACCAATCATCCGCTCATTTTGCCTTGGAAATTGCACAAGCTCCAATGTAATTTCACTTAGACTCGCTCATCTCAATACAGAATCACGGGTGGATGGAAGGTGATGAATACACGACTGCAGTCAACAACACATTCGCTTATTTTCACATCATTTACTGCATAGGTGGGTTCATGGATTATCAACATAAATTCGAGAAACACAGGATTGCTAATCTCCAAAATATTTTTGGTAAAGAATATGGATATGGAAATTATAAAATCAAACATACACCAATCAGAGATTAATTTTACCGTAAATGGCATGCAATGCTTATGCGTGTAAGTTATTTCAAGATTATAAGTAAATAGGGTGACATGAATGTCTTAATATTGAAAACTTTCAAACTGTCTTGTGGCCACGAGTACAGGACGGAATCAAGAATTTTATCAAGGAAGGATCAAGTATGCAACTATTTTGCATGCTCAGAAATGAAAAAATCATTGTATTTCATGCTATTTTTTAATAGAGTTAATATTTCTAAAATGAATCCATTTCAATTTTTGATATACTTATAATTTAAATATACTATTAAGGTTAGAATTTCAAATATATTATTTTCAATGATGGTTTTTAAAATTTGATAAATAAATCCGCCCCAAAAAAGTTATATCATCAAGTGAAAATTTTGAAATAAAAAAGTTCATGGTTAAAAGAAACAATAAATTTTTATTTACAAGGAGTCTTAGAAAATAGAGAGATAAATGATCTCAAATATAATTTTATATCGAATGATACTTGAAATTTTGATACTTTGAAAGTGATTGGATAATTCATAAAAGAAATTAAATGGAGGATGTAAGAATTGAACACTAATCTCTAGAATAACAAATATGTTACTTTACCACTTGACCATTGCATGACTTTGTAACCTTTCTCTAACAACATTATTTATTATGCAATTAAGGAGGGGCCATATTAAATACTTAATACATTGTACTAAGTGATATATAATAATCAAGGAAGGGTCATGGTCCCTCCATGACATATACTAATTCCGCCCCTATACGAGTAGTAGCTAATTTGATCTTGATGTAAGTCCTTGAATGTAAAAATCACAATCAAGACTTTTGAACACTGCAATAAATGTAGTCTAACAACGAAAAATCTAACCTTCATTGTCATTTCTTCCATATATCTCTATAACAACGGATATTATTTATCACTTTATAGTTCACAACACATATCATATTCATTACATTGTCGCAATGAATCATATTACAACAGTTATCCTTTCTTCTTCTTTTCTTTCAATCGTTTCGAAATTAACAATTATTAACACAAATTCTAACAAAAAAATCAACGGACACTACAAGAAAGATGAGTTGTTACCACGGAAAGTGGCTACGGAAACTTGTGGCCACGATAATTCCGTGGCCACTACTTTCGCATAGCTACAATTCCGTGGCCAAAGCTTCATACAAGAGTTGTGGCCACGACAAGTTATGTGGTCACTTGTACTGGCCACGACATATTCGTGGTTAGAGAACTCTCGCGACGAGACTTGTAACCATGGCTACTGGTCACGACATGTCGTAGTTAGAGTCCAATTCCGTGAACACAAGTCCCACATCTGTAGGCATAATTCACGACAATGGATATTCAAATTAGCTTCTTTAGTTCAAAGTTGTTGCAGGGGAAGTTCAATTATTTAAGGTGATTCGTTATTTCCATTGGATTTGTCGAAAGAGTTTTTGGGTATTAACATTATTATTATTATTATTATTAAAAGAAAAATGTGCTCATAGATATAAACAGATGTGTGTTCTCACTATTATAAACTTGATATTTTAATATGAAAATATGATTTATAATATAAAATATATGTCGTATCAAAGTTTAAGGTCATTCGGAATTCTACAACCCATTCATCAAGTGATGTGGAATTCATCTTGTAGGAACCGTTGATTATTTATTATTGCATGATATAGATTAAACCAGGAGTTGGACATTCAGAACACAGTGAGCATATAATGTTGTCTATGTGCATGAGAAAATACTTATTGCCGTTGTCATCATCATTATTATTAACAACCTCGGCAACCGGATTTTTGTTCTGTCTTAATGGGCTCCATTTATAGAAAAAGTTTGAGCTTAGACTCACTGCTATTATTTGTTGAAGAGGAAGGGGTAATCGGGGGGCAGATATATAGGACGATTGCCGGTTCGGTGGAAGGAGAGAAAGGCATATGGAAGATATGATAAGACACGTGTATTTGAGTACTTGAAAATAGGGCCACGCAGACAGTTAATCTCTCGCCATCTGCTAATGGAAGAGCCATTCGCGTCTTCCTCTTGCCCCACGCAGATGCACTCATTGCATTATTAAATCAAACATTCAATCGAACCATCTAAAAAATATAAATAAAAAAATCATGAACAGTATCTACTCCACGGGAAATAATATATAGTAAGATAGGCTCTTAGTTGGACCCAATTACAATAACAGATCCACCAATCAATATATAGCCATTTGGGTCTTTTCTAGTTGAGGCTTAACAAAATGGGGTAAAGTTTATCTTCAACAAAGCTCCCAACTTAATCCGAAATATTTAAATGCGAACAAAGTTTAATCCTTGAATGAGAACTTTAAACATAGTTATATGAAACTCTTAAAAAATGTGTTCACTCTCGATTTGCGAACGTAAAAAAATTACAGCTTGATTTTTGGATTTCATTATTTTAGGTTTCGTCTATTTCGTAATTTAGTAGTGATGATCTGAGTAGATTTAAATTACAGCAGTTTTAAATAAATAGAAAAAGATTGTTATGATGGTAGAACTAAAACGATAGACAGCACTCCAATAAATTACTTTATTAGCGATAATTTGTGTAAGGAGAAATTATAGTTGCATTTTTTTGCAACTAATTTTTTATTGTCATTAAATAAGAAATGTTTTAAATACGGATTCAAATTAGGAATTATGTGCGTCAATTTTTTTTGTTATCAAAGTAGTAGCAACGAACACATCTTTATCAAAGTAGTAGCAACGAACACATCGTTACGTCGTTACAAGTCAAAGTTTTTAGGGATTTTTACCCGACAGACCTTATAAACTTTTTATATTACCTCTATGATCTTTTGCACAATGTAATAAACCCATCAACCTTGTAAATTACCCCCACGAACCCCCACGAGCTTCAAACAGATTAACCACAGGGTTCATGGGGTAAGAGTTGACAAGTTTACAGGGTCGAGGGGGTAATTAGGTTGTTTCAAAGATCGTAAGGATAATTGGCAAAGTTTAGAGGGTCTGCCAGGTAAAACTCCCAAGTTTTTATTATCATAATAAAGGGAGCAAATTACACAAATGTCTTCAGAGGGTGTTCGGTTAGGGAATAAGCAGAGATAAAGATGGAGAATAAGAAGAATAAGGGTCTATTCCAATGTTTTGAAAATCGGACTGGACCGACCGGTTCGACCGGTCATGAACCGGGCCTGGACTGATCCAGTTAATCGATTTATGTTGGTTCGATTCGATTATTCAAATTTTAATTAACATGTCTGGTTCAACCTATTTTTCTGACCTGATTTAACCAGGTTCAACCGAAGTTGAACCGCATTTAATTTTTAAATTATTTAAAAATATTGCTGATAGTGGGAGTTGAACCCATGACGTCTGTTTCAAACTTATAACCCACTACAATTACACAACTTTTTACATGAATAGGGTTTTAAATATAATTAAACTATTATCATGTTATAGAGCACCTAGTACAAATAATATACATATATATATATATGATATGTATGATATTTGATGTTGTATAAGAAAGATACTTTATGTATAGTGTGAAATATATACATTATCTATATATTTTATTTATATTTCAAGTATATTTAAGTGTGTGTGTGTGTATATATATATATATATTATTTCATTTCGGTTTGATTAGCCGGTTCAACCACTTTTTTTCACCGGTCCGGTTTAATCCGGATTTAAATAATGATGACGTCATCACCCAATTGAACCGGTTTGATTACATGGTTCAACCCGATCCGACCATTTCGGTAAGGTTTCCGGTTCGGTGTCTGGTTCAATTTAAAATATTGATCTATTCTCTATTCGGCTGGAAAGATTTGAATAAAGAGAATAAGGTGGAATAAGGGTATGTAAAGTGGAACAAAGATAAGAATAAAGGTGGAATAAAGTGAAATAATATGATGTGAATGAGAATAGACATACTCTTAGGAACCGTGCCAGACGGGGAATTGACCTCTTATTCCGTGCTTATTCTAAAAAAAAAGGGCCTTAGACTTTACATCCAATTTCAATAGCATACCCGAACCTCAATATGGTATTTTATCTCCTGATTTGGTAACAACGAAGACTTCAGCTAACGAGATTGGGTAATCATCGGTCGTCACTTTTATAACTTTTTTTAATAGTATGCTCGATAATTTCAGGGATCCGGAGCTTGGGATTCGAACGTGGATCCTTTAAGGTGTAAACACACAACACTATCACCAGACCACTCCTTGGATTCATCACCTTTATAACTTGAAGAACCAAAATACCTCCATTTGGTTGAAGACAAAACCCTAGCACGTTAACGAAGAAGCACCTAGAGATTCCAAGCTCTGGGTGGAGAATCACGACCAAGGTGGCTGACTCATGCGACGGTAGTGCGAAGATCGGATGCATGCCAACAGCATGGTCTAGCAAGGTTGCGAGCTGGTGGCTGCATACCATGGTGCAATGATTCAAGGTTGTCTCTCACTTAGGTTAGGCTAGGATCTATAAAGAGAGGGAGCTCAAGAGCTCGAAGAATGATGGAGGGATCGGGCTTCGAAGGCCCTGCTCCACATGCTCTCCATCCTCCACATGCTCTACTCCTCCCACACTCAGGGACGAAGCCAAATTTTTTTTTTTTGACGAGGCTAAATTATCAAGATATTATTTGGCTGATTTAGTGTATCGCTGTTTTTTATTTTAGTGGTCGATATTTATTGGATTTCATTGATTGCATAGTTTAGGGGAATTGATTCCAAAATATTAGACAATAATATCTAGAAGTGAGTTTTTTTTTATAAAAAAAACTATCAACTTGCAAGTTCACATAAATATTCTCGTTAAGCTGAACTTGCAAAAATATCCTCACACAACTCTTCATTTCATGGGAATATAATGTCGTTGCTCTGATGTTTACTAATACCATCAAATTTAACATTTCTAAATAAATATTAGTATACGATACTTTGCATGGGATGCAAACGGGTATGATCTATCCCTAACTGAGTTTTATTATTTTTATTTTATTAAATAATTTGACATATGTATTTGTGTTTATTTTAAAAATAGTGACCACTTTGAGATTATAGATATTTACGGCCATATGTTTATAGATCTGTTTTAATATGTAATTGTATATTTATGTATAGCTAAAATATAACAAAGTTTATATCTCTTTCCACTATATATTATATGATTTTTATGAATTAGTTACGATCACTACAAAAAAATTGAGCTATAGTGACAGTTTTGAAAAAATCCGTCACTAAATTAGCCATTGTTAAATATATAATGACGATATTATTCGTCGTGAAATGAGTTTTCATACTCAAAATTAGCAACGGATATCATATCTGTCATTATATCATTAGCAACGATCCACATAGCGACACTTATTCGTTGCTATTTTTTAAAATTTAATTAATCGTCGCTAAATTTTGAACTAAAAAATAGCGACGATTAGTTGATATTTTGAAAAATAGCAACGGATAAGCGTCGCTATATTGACCGTTACTAATGATATAATGACACATATGATATTTGTTGCTAATTTTGAGTACGAAAACTCATTTCCGAACAAATAATATCATCATTGTATATTTAACAACGGCTAATTTAGTGACGGATTTTTTCAAAACCGTCAGTAGTGGACTAATGTATTTGTACCATGATGTCATTCAACTCATGCATATCCGAAAAAGAATTTTCAATATTATCCATATTCATTACAACAAAATAAGTATATAATAATATTTTTCGAAAATTTTCATTATATCATTTGTTGTTAAATATATAATAATGGTTGTAAATTATTTTTTATAACGTCGGTCCATATGATAACGGTTATCCATTGCTTTCTTTCAAAACTTTAACTAATTTTTCACTAATTTTTGAACTAGAAAATTAGTGATGATTGATTGAACTTTTGAAAAATAGCAATGGATAAGTGTGGCTAAATGCACCATCATTAATCGTACAATGGATATACATTATTCACAAATTTTATGTACTAAAAATAATTTATGAACGAATAATGTCATCATTATATATTTGTTTGTTTGTTTAACAACGAACAATATAATAACATATTTGATAAATAGTCACTGCGGGTTCATTTTATTGTAATGATATGTTCTTCTATACATAATTCTTTTATGGATAACAATATACTTACACATATGTCTTTGATTTTTTATATCCTATTTTAGTATTAAATAAATCACCCTTTATATGCTAATTTTTGATTATAATTGAATAATTTAACGTATAGACGGGCTTCATGCTTTTCATGCTTCATTACAAAATACAAGTGTATTTCACACAACATATAAATTATAATAGCTTATTATGCATCTTTTAATTGTATTTAAATCATACATATTATACAGGTTTTCTCGAGAGCCGAGGGGGCCAAGCCCGCCCCATCTGAACTTAAATTTAACAAAAATAAAAGAAAGTTGACTACTCAATTGATTTAACCACTACTGCCTGAGCATTTCAGAAGAAAAATGAATAAATTCCCTTTTTCTCTCGAACATTATTTTTAGATTATTTCTATCATATTTACACAGTCTTATATCCAATCATGAATGACTTACTTTACTAAGCCTCCCAAAAGATAATGGAGGCATGCAAAGATTTCCTCAAACCGAATGAAGATTGGTCCTCGAGTGCAAAGGCAGAAGGGAGCTTGACTGCAAGATCCATCCATCGAGCAAAGATGGAAGTCGGCCTTAGTGATCTGGCGGTGCCGAGTGGAAGGGCCAACTCTCTACGGATAAAAGTTGCTCTAGGGATAACAGCTTGATTTACCCCAAGAGTTCACTGACGGGAAGGTTTGGCTTTGTGCCTTCCTCTTGACGAGATTCTAGCTGCCTTATTGATGAATCTCGTATTCATCATGCTAAATTTGGTCATTTAGGCTCTGTTCCCCATCATTTACTTATAATTAATCATTAATAGAGCATTATTAGCATTCATACATGTGTGAATAATATTTGCATTTCATCATATGCATAAATTGCATTAAAAATCCCAAGTGTAAATTAGCTCAAAAAAGCCGCTAACTTCTCCTATTTTTAATTAATTCATCCTAACTCCGATTGACCCAAAACCAACTCCATTGTGTAGATATTACTAACTTCATTAAAAAATAAAAAAATTACCTAACCCCAATAAGTGTCAAATAATCCCAAAGTCTAATTTCACACTGACAGACTAAAATGAGCATATCTCCCACATACAGTGTCCGATTTTGTCTACTCACTTTTAAAGTACTCCATTTTCAAATACCTTCAAAACAAGACAAATTTCGTAAAATTCGGAGTCCATTTGTGAAAGTGGATTTTGGGCTCTTTTGCGCATTTTATCTTTTGCTATTTTTGACCTGAGTTTTTGTGTACATAAAAATCCTTTTTATTTTATTTCCTTCTTCACTTCCATTCTTTGATGAAAGTTTTATTAAGTGACGTAAAAATCCAAATCCAGAATTAAACTGAAATAAAAGAAACTGACCAAGTCCAAGTGTCTGTTGTGAGTCTATACAAAAATTGTGTGTTTCTTACTTTTATTTTATTTTCCTATTTTCTTATTTATTAAAATCCAAAAAATATATATTAATGCGTAAATAATTTTCTTGTATTTTATCGTATTTTTTCTAGATTTTTATCCTCTCTAAATCACCCAAAAATTTGCAAAAATCCAAAATTCGGTTTCTAAACACATGGAGAACCGCCAAAAATGCCACTTCGCGCAGGTGACTTCTTTTGCTCTCGGGTCCTTCATGAAAGTTGAAGATCTCGACGAGACGAACAACTTTGAAGAAAATATTTCGATCTGAGGTCTCTAGCTATTTCTTTTTTATTTTTCTTTACCTTTAAATTTGATTTTTTTGGGGGTGCCACGTGGCAGCCCCTGGGCGTGCCACGTGGCACCCCACCTCCTCTCTCCCAGAGCCCCCTTCGGGTCACGTACCCAGCACGTGACCCCTTCCTTCCTCCCCTTGGCCGTTGCCCATCTCCCGTAACCCCGTCGCCTCAGGTTGGTAACGCCACCGCCCTCGTCGGCCATTACCACCATGCCCGTTCTCCTTCTTCGGCCGTTACGGGCGACCCCTCGATGACCAACCGACGATCACTCGCGCCTTCCTATAAGAATCCCTCCTCGTCGGTCGCTCGATCCATCCGCCATCATCTTCTCCAAGCTTCGAGCCCGACTGGTGACAGCAGTAGGCTGCTCGACGACAACGGACGAGGGCCTCTTGGCGTGATCCACGAAGGATTTTCGTGTAGCAAGCAGCTCCAGCTCGCTGCCTGAGCTTCGTGGCCTTACGGCCACTTCGAGGCGATCATTGGAGCTCGAAGCTCCACCAACCACCAGGTACTCCACCAAGACCATCTGCATCGTCTTCGCTATGCCCACCTTCCTCTCCAACACGCTCCCGCTTGCACGGACTCGTCGATCGTCCATTCGTCTCCACCAACCACCCCAATCTTGCACAGGCTGGAAACCCCTCTCTTTCGAACGCCCTTCCTCCTCGCTTCGCCGACGAGCAACTCCACCGCCCTTCCGCGCTTCGCCGTGCACAGGCTTCCCCTCCCCACTTGTTTTGCTAATCTCCTGCAGGTGCCTCGCCGGCGAAGCAACTCCTCCGCCCAGTCGCCGCCACGCTCCGTGCACCTCGGCCGCGTCTCCTCCTCTGCCCCCACAGCACCGGGCCGCCCTCGCGCCGTGTGTCGGTCGAGGAACGGCATCGCCAGCGCGGCGCCACCGCCTCGCCTCCGCCCGCGCATCTCCACCGTTGCCAGCTGCCGTTGGATCGCGCCCAAGATCCAACAGTCACCGATCTGCTACGACATCCAACCGAACCAAGCCCAAGCCTAGAGGCTCGATACGCCAAACCACAGGCTCGGTTCCGAGCCTAAGCCCTGACATCCGATCCTCAGGCCCGGGCCAGACCCAACAGCCTTGGGTCCGAACCTTAGCCTCGGGGCCGCCCGAATCTCCGCTCAGTACCCGAGCCTACAGGTGCACGTGTTAAGCACGTGCGCTTGGGGGAAAATTGCATCGAAGCCCCTGAAGGTTCCTCAAATTACATATATAGCCCCACCTGTGGGTAAATTGTAGAAGGACCCCTTCGACTTTTAAACATTATAGATAAGTCCTTCCAGGGACCATTTTGAAGGAAAAACTTTATTTTAATTACATTTTAGTCCCTGAAATTTCATTTTAGCATATCTTTTTCATACAAACTCTGTTTTGAGCATATAATATGTCATTTTGAAGCTATTTCCATGCTCTATCACTTGGCATAATTTGTGGACAGATTTGAGACTGTTTATTGATAATTATTATTGAGGATATCTGCTGGCATATGCAGGCTTATTTTGACATGTCTGTGCCACATTCTTCTTGGAAAAATTGACGATTTATTTTGCAAGGATTTGTTGGAGTTGAACTAATATTTGAGGACTTAATTTTTGCAGGGGTTAATTCAGGGAGTAAAGGGGGGTCGTATATACTGCGTATATACTTTAGCCATAACTCGTACTTTCGTATTTTATTAAATAATATGGCTAATTATTCTTTAAAATTCATTAAAATCCTTAATAAAAAGGTGTTTTGTTCCTCAAATTCTTTTTATATTTACTGATTAATAAATCAGGTGAAAATGTTTTATGCAAAATGTTTGAAAAATAGTTTGAAAATCTTTGTGAACATCTATTGAAAACTATTTTGAAAATATTTTGTTACATGTTTTCAACCTGTGTAAAAATGTGTGGTTTGCAAAATTTATTTTCTTTGTGTGAAATAAAATGTTTGAAAAATGATTTGCAAATGGTTTGAAAAATGGTTGCAAAAATATTTGAGAAACCTATATATACTGTTTTGAAAACCTTTGCGAAATGATTTTCAAATGTGTGTACATGTTTGCAAAAATGTTTGTAAAAATTATTTTGGACTATAGTTTTCAAAAATTGTGTGAAAAACTTGTGTCAAATAAGTTTGAGGAATATTTACATCACACCAAAATCCACTATATGTATATATATGTATAAAATTGACCACTTACCCTGTAAATTCTTAAAATCCACTTCTTGTATATATAAAGAAGCACTCCCGTGTACATATTTTCACCTAGTTTTTAGCCAAAACTCTTTGTTTTCAAAAATCCCAAAAACATTTGCAAAACTAGAATCCAAAAACATTTGAAAAATCTTTTTGAAAAATACAAAAAATGCATATGCATCATCATCATCTCTTCAAAAATCCATAAAAAGTTCAAAATCTTTGAAAATTGCATCACAAAAATATTTCCTGCATTTTACATAGCATGAGCATTTTTCGGATTGAGTTTGATCGTTGAACAAGTCTAAGTAAAATCCCAAGATCGGAGCTTGATTGGACTTTAAAATCTACCTAATAACAGGAACCTTATAGGAACTGGGTTTGAGGTACTTCAGGTCTAGTTGACTTAATTCTTTGAGGATCACGAGACTTGGTTTAATGGATGCTTGACTGCCTAAGTAGAGTATTTCAGAGCACACGCACGACTCTTGTTGATAATGACCTAGCTTGGACACCTACACCTTTCACATGGCTCAACTCAGTTGGAGTGGTGAGGGGATTTGATTTGCCGGTATGAGGCGCACACAAGTGGAAACATTTGTCCTCCTCTAGGGAGGGAAGTGCACCCCAACCCGTCCAGTGATGAGGAAGTCTAAAGACAGGAGGTTGTGGGTTGCGATAAAGCTTCAAAAGAGGGATAGTCTACTGGCTCAAGAGGAAAAACTCCTTATGTAAATGCTGCTGTATATAGTATTTCAAAAAAAAAGGTTCAGGCATGTACAAAAATAAAAAGCCTGTAAGTATGTACAAAGTCAATAAGCAAGCTTGAGTTCCAAAGTCAAACATGTGAGCCTGCAGCAGGATGACTTGACTACACTGGTCTTGCATCCCAGGATAGGTAGCTACACTGGCTACCGTCCATTCTTCTCTTCACCCCCTCCTCTTGAGCTGGTTGCCACTTGAACTTAGAAGGGAATACCCCGCTCCTCGAGGATGGAGTTATTGGATTGGGGAACCATTGGGTTGTCATACTGGAGAAGTCAGTCTCTTTGCCATTCTAGTTGGGAAGAGCCACCATCACTTACATTGTACGAGTCAGACTCATAGTCGTAAGAGTTTGCGTATGAGTTGAAGTATTTCTGACCTGGCTATTGAGGAGACTTGGACAGAGTTTTGGGATTCTCAGGGACTGTTGGATTTCAAACTCGGTTCTCACTAAGGTTCCGCCCGCACTAAAATTACAAAGGTCTGACTTAAGCTCCAAACTTTGATTTTGTGAAGACAAGTTTGATAATCAAATCAAATCCAAATTCTTCTTTTCTTTTTCTTTCTTTTCTTTTTTGCACTTATTGCATAAGCGTTTGCTAGGGACTAGCAAAGGTAAAGTATAGGGGGATGATGAATCCACATTTCATCATCTTTATTCTATCATTTTGGCACCAAAAACCCTAGCAAATGCCTGTAAATAGCATTAAAATCATCATCTTAGCATCCATGCATGTGCATCTAAATAGTGTATAAATTACTGTAATTAAAGCCAAAATTATAGAATAAATAAAAGAAAAGAAAAAGAATAAAATATTGTAAATATTTTATGACCCGAAACCCCAAGACCTAGGCATCTTGATGAATAGGTCGACAAGGAATAAAGTAGGGGGAGATAAGGGCCAAATACCTATAATATTCTATTCATTCTTTATCTATTTTGGGACCTATTTTTGGTTCCACTTTTTATACATCAAATAAAGAAACTTTGTACATGAAAGTTGTAGATAATAAAATAAAGAAAAATACAAAATTGATTTCATAGAAAAATAATAAACAGATAAAAAGTTATGGTCTGAATAAAAATCCAGAACCCCAACTTCCCAGACCCGTATCTCATAAATGAAAACTCCAAATGCATCAAACTCACCTTTAATTGTATATAGAATAAAATAAGCTATTTAATGGCGGTAGTTTCGCATTTGGCGGAGCTACGGTTTGAAAGTTGAGTTTTGGACCCACCTTGTATAGATGTAGTGATTAAAATATTCAATTTATTATTTATTTATTATTTATTTATTTTTAATATTTTTATAATTATGTAAATATTACTTATAATAACTATGTGCATTAAAATTAGAATAAAAATGCAAAGAAAAATAAAAACAAAAATAAACTTATATAGATTATACAGGTATTATACCTATATGTATACCAATACAATACACTCTTATACTTTATTAAATATGCAAAATAAATCAGAAAAATAAAATCAAAATACATTTGTGTGTATAAAAGTATTATATAATTTTACAAAATAAGAAATAAAAATAATAAAATTTAAATACACAAAATAAAAATAAAATACTAAAATACATAGGTAATATACCTATATAGGGCTAAAAAGTGAACTTGTAAAAACAAATATCATAAAAATAATTAAAAATCAGAATAAAATAATTTATAAAATTATAAACACTTTTTATTTTATAACCTAAATAAAATAATACCATTTACTATTTTTAAATGATTTTAGAAATATTTTTCTTCAGGTTTTTCCTGGTTGGTCCACGTGGACCAACCAGGGGTCTCGGATAGTTGACCCAGGTCAACTATCTGACCTGCACCTGGGGCTGTGTCAGACCATGTGTTAACCCCCATCTTCACCTTTTTTTTGAGGTTAATCCATTCACCAAAATACGATACACTCTTCACCACTTTTGCAACTCGTGCATCAAGGAATCACGCCCAAGGTTCATCTTGGGTCGCGGATCGCTGCGCCACCCGCCATGCCTCATTCTTCCCCCACTATCCGTCAACCCCTTAAAACCAAATCCGATTCTCTTTTGAAAATTTGAACCGCAAATCCATCCAAGTTTTCCCCCCTTGACCTCGTGAGAATCCCTGGAGGTGACAGCTCCGGGAACCCATCTTCAAGGCGGGTGATCAGCCACGCTTGGGCGAGTTCCAATCGACCTCCGGCCACCCGTTGAGGTACCTTCTCCCTCGCCCTTCCAGGGGCTTGAGGGCCGTCTATCCCCCTTAGTTTTTATTTAACTTTATTCCCCTTAGTCAGAGGTTTATCTATCCACTCTAATCGCCGTCGCCAATACATCGATTTGCTCAATCGATAGTTGGCCGGAGCCATCTCCGGCCACCGTCATTCTCCGCGCCTTACGCCACCGCACACCCTCATTCCTTTGTGCCACGTGATTGGGGCAATTTGCCCCCGATCATATCACACCTTCCTTGCTGGTTCCCGGAGCATATCGAGCGCCTAAAGGTGGGTTTTGAAGTTCGCCGGAACCCCTCGGAGCTCTTCCTCCTCCTCGACGTCGTGGGGGAGTTCGAGGGGTGTCGGCCCATTTTGCCGCCACCAGGGTGTAGAGCGGTGCTGCAGGAGTACACGGAGGTGGTCGGAAGCCACCCAGGTGCACGGAGGAGCCACCCCTGGTCGATTCAAACTCGACGGGGGTCTGTTCTTCAGGTGTTCTTGGTGGTCCCCTCCGCGCCGTCGGATCAAAGGCTGATCGCCCAGGAAAGCAGCCGTCGTTGGATCGTGAAGAGCCTTCCCCGTCCGATCTCCCTCACGTTTTAATCGCGGCCGTCCATCCGCGAACCGGTATCGAGCCACGGGTCTTCGACGCGTGGCATTAGTGAACGACTCAGACCCGTCAGATTCGTAGGCGTGGGTATTTTGCTTCAGATCCCCGCCCATTTTCGTATATTATTAAATAGACCTGAAACATTCCTCAGCAGTTATATATTTTTGTAAATTTTGCAAAAAGAACCTCGAGCTTTTAGTATTTACATATAGGTCCTTCGCCACGGTCACCTCACGTGACCTGTACACGTGAGGTGCGGGCTTTTTGCACTGGGACCCTCAGTTGTTGTAGTATTTCGTTTCAGTACCAAAAATCCTATTTGCAGTGTTAAAATTTTGGAAACTTTGCAAGTAAGCCCCCGGGTTTTGGAAAATCACATTTGGTCCTCGCCAGGCGTGTGCAAGTCACGTGGCCCTGGAGGGAAATTGCTAGGATACCCCTGCGGGTTTTGTATTTTGTAATGGTCCTGGAAATTGAATTTTAAGTGTTAATTATTGTGGAAAATTGCATGTGTGCCTCTGGATGTTTGTTAAATTGCATTTATACCCTGCCAGGCCTGATAATGTTTGGATGCTTGTTGTAATTTATTTAAATTATCATTTTGCCTCCAAAAATTCCACAAAAATAGGGTTAAGCTCCTGGTAACTTGTACTTCCACGCCCTAATGTTTAGTTTTTTATTTTATTTTGTTTTTATATTTATTAAAAATCAAAAACATGCTTTTTATTTACTGTCTAGCTTAGAAAATGCCAAAAAAATAATAAAATACCTCGAAAAATTCCAAAAAAATTCCCTAGTATGTATTTTATCTTAAATTAGTGTCAATCCAAAATTCACTAAAAATCTCAAAAGAAAAACCTTAAAAATTAGAAAATACATAAAAACTTCAAAAAAATATATAAAATCAAAGAAAACTCCAAAAATTACAAACTCATTTCTGGTTTACTCTATATTTTAGTATCTTTATTCGAAAATTAGAGTGAAAAATTTTGGTGGTTGTTTGCTAATTTTAATTCCTATTTTACTCACAGCCAGCACTTATTTCACTGTTTTTCCTTATTTCAGTATTTAAAAATATCAAAAACACCTTGAAAAATACCCAAAAATCACAAAAACAGTACAAAATCCTAAAAATATCAAAAACATTTTATTTCTGAATTTTTGGTTACTTTTGCATATTTTTATAAATATTTTATCTTCTCTTTAGTCACATTATTTTTATATTCCTATATTGAAATATATATATAATATAATATTATAAAATCAGAAAATTGAAAATCAAAATACAAAATTAAAAATTAAATAAAAATAAAAAAATTCAAAAATTAAAAACCCACAAAAATTTCTTTGCTTGCTTGCTTAGTGTAGACACACTTCACACTCACTTGTGCACATTTATTTGAATTACCCTATTTGCTCCCTGTGTTCGAACTCTCTGCATACTTGCCCTTTACACCATTTGTGCAGAGTTAAAAATAAATTTTAACTCCACATTTATTTCTAATCATTGATCTTTTGTGTGGGTTAATTGTTGACTTTAGTCCAGAATTTATCGTGAGTCGTCACAGCGACGGTTGTCTCCGCCTTGTGTGAGATACAATTTTAGACTCCGTGAATTTTGGCTAAATCAAATGGCGCCATTGCCGGGGAGCAACAGCGAGTAGTTCATATTTTGTTTGCTTGTGTTTGTTTGTCTACTATTGCTTTATTTTCTATCTCTTGCATTTTTGATATATCTTGTTGAGCTGTTCTGACCACTTTTCTCTTGTATTCTTGCGAGGGACCGTGGAGCGAGGCGGATCGCCTAGGTGACCCGAAGCAACCTTGAGAAGCGGAGCCGGCCTTCTGAGGTCAAGCCGGCAGGAGAGAGCAGGAGGAGTGAGAGAGAGTGATTAGATTAGATCGCATTTTTATTTTTGTGAGAGAGTGATTTGATAAATTGTAATAATACAGGTACATTGGACACTTGGACACTCAGGGCCTAATTTCCGGGTGTTTGTTCACCCGGGGGCTCACCGCGGCTTTTCATCACGTTTTCCGTTGTCATTTTCCGATTTTGTTTTCCTTTTTCATTTCTTTTTTGGATTGAGCCCTTAGTTATAGGTCCTGCTTGATTCGATTAGAATAGGTCCAGACACACTAAATAACCTTTGCATGCTCCTATAGATAGTATTTGGACTTAGACTAATTAAATAGTTGGCTATTAGCTTTCGATCCGTGCGCCGCGAGCTCATCCCACACAAGCGCTTTCCTCCTAACTCAAATGTGTTGAGCAGAGGAGGGGTGAGCCTAGACCGGACATTAGGATTGAGAGTTAGTAGCTAGCTTGTGGTTCTTCACGCTAGCAATTGCCTACTCTAGGACGATTTCCGCTTTGCATATCGCCATGTAGCTAGGTTTATAAATTCTGCTTTGCATCCCGCATGGAGAGAGCTGGGATTCGCTGTAAGTCTTCTCACTTTGCATGCATCATTTAGGCACAAAGGTGAGATTTCCACCTTGGTGTCGACTTGCACGGCTTTTCCGACTCTATTCTCCCTCTGTTTTTGGAACAAAGTAGGACAAAGAAAATACAAAAATCGTTAGGCGCTTGTTTGAATTCACTCAAAAGAAGCGATAACACCAAAAAAGTTAAAAAAGGGACTGCTAAGAAAACCTCGACCAAAAATAAAATCGGTAATTGGATTCATTGCTTGGGGAGAGTAACACCCTCACTTGTATTCAGGTTGCATGGGAAGGTCTCCTTCCAAGTGAGGTGAGCGCTTCGTAAGGATTAGAGCCAAAAACCCAACTTGTGGCTGCCTTGTGTATCGCCTGGATTTCCGAAGTATTGGCGCTAATATCGTACGTAGTCGAGTAGGGCTTGGTCGCCATTGGTGACTCACTATTGTGTGAGCATCGACCTTGTCCGAAGTATCGAGCTTAGGCCACGCCTTCACGGGTGTGTCTGTCTCACCGGTTGCGTCCGAGTAGGATCTTACACGCTCACGGGTGATTCTGTTGTGAGCGAGGTCCGAAGTATCGGTTTCGCCTATCGGCTTCCTCCCTCTATTTCTTTGGCTGAGTAGGGATCCAGGAAGGGTTACAAGGACCTTAAAAAGCGCAAGTTACAGGTTACACAGGAGGAGTACAAGTACGGGAATACTTTTCCGGCAGTACTCTCTCTCCTTTAGGCGTAGCGCTCTAAGGACTTGTGAAAAGACTAATTCCTGAATCAAGCTAAAATTGACAAGATAAAAGCCGAACCTTCACGGCTTCATGTGTTGAGTTGGTGAACTCACCCCTGCTTTGTGTTTGATTGTTAGATTTATTTAGGTCAAGATCAAAAACACCACACAATTGTGCGCAATTTTGTTGCATCTCATTTCATTCTTCTTCTTTTGCATTCCCTCTGCTCTTCCCAATAATCAAGATGATGGGACGGAGATCTCTTAGGCCGACCTTGTCGGCACCGCTATCCCAGCACTCCTCCTTATTCATCTAGGACCACCTCGGAGAGTCCGCTCTCCGAGCCCGAGTTTACCTCCACCATGTTCCCCCTCGACCACCCTTCTCATTCTCCTTCACTCAGTCCAATAGTTTCTGAATTCAGTGCATCACAGAGTTCGGGACATTCGACAGCACCTGAGATGGCCTCTTTTGCTTTTTCAGAAAATCCAGTGATGGCAGACAGAGGCGAGCACCCAGATGACCATGATCACCCTCCGTTCATATTTGATCAGGCGGCCATCAACAACTCTTTGTTAGCGTCCCTCGAGACTATGCAGAGACAGATCCGTGACCAGGGTACCTTCATGGGTGATCTGATGAGAGAGATAGCTCAGATGAGAGAGAACCAACCTGGGGGCGGCGGTGGCGGAGGTGGAGGAGGAGGAGGAGGACCTGATGCAGGAGGAGGCAATCCCGACGCTGAGAGACCGCCACAGACCATCATGAGGGAATTGCACAACCCAGCTGCATCCCTCACTCATTGTTGGATCAGACTCCCGCCGATCCATGGAGACTTCGAGTTGCGACCCCATACCATTCAGCTCCTACCCAAATTCCATGGGTTGCCGACCGAAGAGACACACCTCCACCTCCAACAATTCGAGATGATATGCAGCACCATCCATGATCGGTTGATGACCGAGGACACAATAAAGATGATTGCCTTTCCATTCTCCTTGGTTGATAGAGCCGCATATTGGCTAAAGCATCTAAGGCAATTCATCGACACATGGGCAGATCTCCGGACCGCATATCTGAAGAAGTACTACCCTCTCGGGCGGACCAATGCAGCCAGAGCCATGATCAACAACTTTGTAATGATCCCGAATGAACAATTCCATGAAGCGTGGGATCGCTTTCGAGAGCTCATTGACCGGTGTCCACATCATGATATATCCAAGCCCAATCTGGTTCAAAGTTTCTTCTGTGGGCTGACACCGGAGCTACAGGGGCAAGTGAACGCCTCTTGTGGTGGATCATACTTTTCCAAGGGTGAAGACGACGTTTGGGCCATTTACGAGGGCATGGCAGAAAACTCAACCGTGATGGCCCAAGCCCGAGTCTACACGTAGCAGAAGCCCCCACAAGGAGCGGGATCATTCCAGAGGATCGCCCGCATCGATGCCGGTCCCAATACAGTGTCAGCTGCCGCAGCCCAAGCTGAATCAGCCGCATCCGACATGGGAATAATCAGTGAAAAGCTGGACTGTCTCGAGATCCTCGAGAAGAAGCAGATGCAAGGCATGGCCCAGATGGACCAGATCGCCAAGACCATGAGTGATCTGAAGACGCAGATCTTATGCGTCTAGGAGGCACAAACTCATTCCCAACAGCCTCCCAGATCACGTGCTGATCCGAGCAGTAGCAATGCCAACCAGCCCTCTACCTCATACCGCTAGGTGAACCATATCCAGGCAGAGCCGGTTCCACTGCTACAGTATTATCCAGCACAGCCGCCATCTCCAGATACTCAGATGGTGGTGTATCAGCCGGAGCAGCCACTGGCAGTTCTTCCTCCACCCTCCTTTGAGCAGGAACCATTGATGGAAGTCAATGGGATTTGGTACGACCGGTACCCTCAGCCTGGGATCCATCGTGATCATCCAGGATTCCGTTGGGACAACGATGGCTCCTCCTCCCAGCAGCAGAATCCTGCCCAAGGACATCAGAACAACCAGCCACAACAGCAACACCAGCAGCCCCAGTATGCCCAGCCACAACAGTATCAGAGTGGTCCTCGTCCCGCTTATCAGGGACAGCAGTGGAGGCAGCGACAACAGCCTCAGCAATCTTATGCGCAGCCAACCCAGAACTATCCGTACCAGCAACACCACCAGCAGCAGCAGCCCCATTTCCAGCAGGGACAACCATCTGGTTCTCAGGGTCCCACCTTTGAGAACCCAGCTCTCGATGATCTTGCCCGCTTGCTCTCCAAACAGCGAGCATCCTTCAGGCAAGAAATGGATGAATTCCGGCAGGAGATGAGGGACATAATAAAAGGCAAGGCCGTCATACCCGCTCAGATTGAACCTAACCCGAAAAATCTGAAGAGGAAGTCTGAGCATGTAGAGTTTACAGAGGATACCTCTCCTAGTGACTATTTGAGTGATATGTCTTATTCTTTCTATGATGCTGATTTTGTGACTACTAGGAGCGGTAGGATGCCCGCCGGCGGTGCCTCTTCTGAGCGACAACCAGATGCAGCACCAGGAGCGCCAGAGGAGCAGAGTAGCGGTGCTGATGCCGCTAATGATGATGTTGAAGACGGTGGTGCTGAGGCCACCAATGATGGAGATCCAGACGACGGTGCTGATGCCGTCGTGAGACCAGATGCAGATGGTGGTGTTGATGCCACTATTTTGGATGCTGAGCCCGAGCGCGGTGCTGATGCTGCAGAGACAGGTGCAGGTGGTGGTACTGAGGCCACCACATCTACTTTTGTTGAGCCTCCCTCTGTGATGTTCCCACATTTTGTACCTATGGACTGTGGAAACAAAAAGAAAAACAAAAATATGAATAAAGGAAAGGTTTCTGTTCATATTGCGGATCCATATGTGGTGAATGATGATTATTGTATGGATTCTCCTCCTTCACAGGCACAGGGACCGATTCCTAGTCCTCCATCTGTGGAGGCCCCTACCATCCCCTTTCCTGAGGCACTCCGCCGAGCGAAGGGGAATAAAAGAGAAAATCCCAAAAAAGAGCAACAGGTAGAGTTCGGCAATCAGATGATAGACAGATTCCACATTCAGCTGACTCTACAAGAAGCACTTGAGCACATCCCCCTCTTCAAGAAGAACCTGAAAGAGAAGACTACCGTCCGCAGGAAGAGGAGGAACCACAGAGATTAGATCCATGTGCTCACTTATTTCACTTGTTGCACCATCCAGAACAAGCTGCCAGCCAAGCGACCAGACGCATGAGCTCCCTATGTCAGATGCGAGATTCAGGAGCAACAGTTTGATCGCACTCTATTAGACAGCGGCTCTTCAATCAACCTTCTTCCGGCAGCCTTACTCGACCGATTCGAGTTTGGTCCTCTTCTTAGGAGCAGGACAGTCCTTCAGTTTGCTGATAGGTCGACTAAGAGGCCGAAGGGGTTATTGAAAGACGTGGTCGTTACCATTCAGGGCCTGAAATTCCCCGTGGACTTCGTTGTGTTGGACATGGAGATCCCTGAGTCGGTAACTGATGCCCCCATCATTCTCGGACGTCCATTCTTGGTCACAGCCAAGGCGGTGACTGACCATGATAGTGGGAAGGTATGTTTTCGTGTAGAGGGCGTAACCATACAAATAGAGACGATCGAAGAAACCAGAGCCAGAGAGTTAGAATGCTCAGAGCAGTCCAGTGAAGCAGCGCAGATGACAGAGGAAGAGCTAGACATCCACCAGGAGTGTGATTTTGTGATGACAGATGATGAATCCAACTAGATAGATCCGGTAGCACCGACCCTCGCCTTGCCTACAGATTTACTATATCTCAAGCTCATGGCAGTCGAGAGCCGGGAAAGCACACCCCTGGATGAGGATACACCTGAAGCTGACAGTGTTGTGATGAATGGTGCTGATGAGTTTCAATCATGTTCATCTTCTTCTGATCCCACGGATTCAGACATTGACTGGGATGATTTTGATGATTATTTGCCTTGTCTGATTCCTTCTGAGCCGACAACCATGACAGAGTGCGAGCCGGTGCAGTTTATTGATGAATCAGCATGCCACCCTTCGTCAGAAATTCATGCAGAGCGAGAGTTCTCACAGGCAGACCTGGTCGCCTTCACACAGACATATCAGAAGCCAGATATGCCGCCTCCCAGTTGTCCAGAACTGAAGCCTCTGCCGCAGTCGTTGAAGTACAGATTCCTTGCGGGTGAGCCAGATATGCACCCAGTCATTATCTCAGCAGGTTTGACTGGAGAGCAAGAATCTCGTCTAATGGAGGTTCTTGAAAGAAACCGCAAGGCAATAGGTTGGAGTATAGCTGATCTCCAGGGGATTAGTCCGTCTCTGTGCTCTCACCACATCTATCTTGAGGATGACGCTAGGCCGTCGCATGAGTTCCAGCGACGGTTGAACCCGAATCTTCGAGACGTAGTCATGAAAGAAATTTCCAAGTGGTGGAGCACCGATTTTATCTACCCCATCTCCGACTCCAAATGAATTAGTCCACTACATGTGGTACCCAAGAAGACGGGTATCACGACAGTTGTCAATGAGTCTGGAGAGGAGATCGCTACCAGAGTACCAACTTCTTGGAGGGTCTGTGTGGACTACAGACGATTGAATGAGGCCACCAAGAAGGATCACTTCCCGCTACCCTTCATTGATCAGATTATCGAGCGACTAGCCGGGAAGAGTCATTATTGTTTTCTTGATGGGTACTCTGGATACAATCAAGTGGCCATTGCGCCCGAAGACCAGGAGAAAACGACATTCACCTATCTGTTTGGGACTTATGCTTTCGGACGGATGCCCTTTGGTCTATGTAACGCTCCAGCGACATTTCAGAGGTGCATGTTGTCCATATTCTCGGACATGGTGGGTGACTGTTTAGAGGTCTTCATGGATGACTTCTCGGTCTATGGCGCCGGGTTCGATGCTTGTCTTGACTGCCTAGACCGTGTGCTTCAGCGCTACATAGAGGTCAATCTTGTCTTATCTTGGGAGAAGAGTCACTTCATGGTGACTCAAGGGACGGTCCTTGGTCATATCGTCTCCAACAGGGGCATGGAGGTCGATCCAGCCAAGGTGGATATCATCAGAAAACTCAATCCACCGTCCAACTTGCGTCAGTTGCGGTCTTTTCTGGGGCATGTCGGTTTCTACCGGCGGTTCATTAAGGACTTCAGTCGTATTGCCCGACCGCTTACTGACTTGCTGACAAAAGACACCGAGTTTATTGTCAATGATAAGTGTCTTACGTCTTTTGAGACTCTCAAAGAGATGGTTGTTTCAGCTCCTGTCCTTCAGCCACCTGATTGGTCTCTCCCATTCGAGATCATGACGGATGCTTCAGATTTTGCCGTTGGGGCTGTGCTTGGACAGAGGAGGGATGGATTACCTTTTTCCATTCACTACGCCAGCCGTACTTTGGATGCCGCTCAGCGGAATTATACTGTGACTGAGAAAGAGATGCTGGCCGTAGTTTTTGCTCTGGATAAGTATCGATCTTACATTCTCGGATCTAGAGTAACCATCTACACTGATCATACCGCCATCCGGTACTTAATGGCTAAGAAGGATGCCAAAGCACGTCTGACCAGATGGATCCTTCTGCTCCAGGAATTTGACATTGAGATTAAGGATAAGCCTGGAGTCAAGAATGTGGTGGCGGATCATCTCTCCAGATTAGAGAATCTTGAGGAATCTGAGCCCAGCGCACCTATCACAGAGACATTTCCAGATGAGGCGATCTTAGCTATCACCTCGCTCCCGTGGTACGCTGACATTCTGAACTATCTTGTCACCAAGACAGTCCCACAAGGTTGGCCCAGGCAGAAACTCGAGACCTTCCTGGCGAAGGCCAAGTTTTATCATTGGGAGGATCTCGTCCTTTATTATGAAGGAGGGGACAATATCTGGAGGAGGTGCATTCCTCAAGAAGAGCATCATAGCGTCCTCACATACTGCCACAAGCTTGAGGCAGGAGGACATCATTCTGGAAAAAGGACAGCACAGAAGGTGCTTCAATCCGGCCTATGGTGGCCTACTCTTTTCAAGTATTCTGATGAGTTCGTGAAGAGATGTACTGACTGTCAGAAAATGGGAACCTGCGGACAGAGAGACATGATGCCCATGCAACCCATTCACTTTTGTGAGGTTTTTGATGCATGGGGGATTGATTTCATGGGCCCATTTCCTAAGAGCCAGGGATTCGAGCATATCCTGCTCGCTGTTGATTATGTCAGCCGATGGGTTGAGGCCATCCCCGCCCGAGCCGCAAATGCTAAAACCGTGTGCAAATTCTTGAGGAAAAATATCATTTCACGGTTTGGGGTACCTAGGGTCTTGATTTCAGACAGGGGGGGGGTCTCATTTCATCAATGACAAGGTTAGGGCCCTTGCAGACGAGTTCGGCATTGACCATCGGGTTGCCACTCCATATCACCCTCAGACTAATGGTCTTGCCGAAGTATTAAACCGGGAGATAAAAACAATCTTGCAGAAAGTTGTCCGCCCAGACCGAAAGGATTGATCACAGCTTTTGGACTCGGTCTTGTGGGCCTATCGAACTTCTTTCAAGAATCCATTGGGGACATCTCCCTTTTATCTCGTCTATGGCAAGCCGTGCCATTTGCGAGTGGAGATCAAGCATAAATCTTTTTGGGCAGTCACTGAGTTACTTTTAGATCCTGAGAGTATAGGAGACCAGAGAAGAGCTGAATTGGCAGCCCTGGAAGAACTGAGAGATACAGCCTTTTCCAACAGCCTACAGTACAAAGAGAAAGTGAAGACATGGCACGATTCGCATATCAGCCATAAACAGTTGGAGCCAGATCAGAGAGTATGGTTGTTTGATTCCAGACTGAAATTATTCCCAGGGAAGTTGCAGAGCAAGTGGAAAGGTCCCTATGTGGTCAGGAAGGTACATGACAATGGTAGCATAGGTATATCTGAACCGTCATCTTCTTCTACCTTCCGCGTCAATGGTCAACGCCTGAAGCTATATATAGATCATGATCCACCGATCATTGACGTTGCCCCCATTCTTCTGGTATGAGATGTGTCCTTTGACTCACATCATCTGCATCTCATACATGGTCATCACTTCCACCTTCCGCTGTACAGATCATCTGTCTATATCACTCTTTCATCTGTTGATTTATTTTCTTCTTTTCTTCTTTTCCTTTTCTATTTTCTTTATCTATCAAAAAGGTGCCTCCCTTGTAGACAGTTTTCCATACTTAGGACGTACTTTGTCCTAAGTATAGGGGGTGTGCACCCCGAGTTTCTCTATATTTTTTTGATCCTCTCCATTGTCTCCTTTTCTTGCCTATACTTAGGGATATCTTACCCTAAGTATAGGGGGAGACAATCCGAGTACGATCTGTTCATTCCCACCCTTGACCCTCCCTGCGTTGTGTACAGTCTGCTATGCTTAGGATTATTTGATCCTAAGTATAGGGGGGACGGTCAACTTCTTGTTGGTTCATTCATTCTTTCTTTAGACTTGTCTACACTTAGTACGAGTTATGTCTTCTCTTTTCTCTCCGATCTATGAGGACATAGCTCAAGCTAAGTATAGGGGGGTCGTATATACTGCGTATATACTTTAGCCATAACTCGTACTTTCGTATTTTCTTAAATAATATGGCTAATTATTCTTTAAAAATCATTAAAATCCTTAATAAAAAGGTGTTTTGTTCCTCAAATTCTTTTTATATTTACTAATTAATAAATCAGGTGAAAATGTTTTTTGCAAAATGTTTGAAAAATAGTTTGAAAATCTTTGTGAACATCTATTGAAAACTATTTTGAAAATATTTTTTTACATGTTTTCAACCTGTGTAAAAATGTGTGGTTTGCAAAATTTATTTTCTTTGTGTGAAATAAAATGTTTGAAAAATGATTTGCAGATGGTTTGAAAATGGTTGCAAAAATATTTGAAAAACCTATATATACTGTTTTGAAAACCTTTGCGAAATGATTTTCAAATGTGTGTACATGTTTGCAAAAATGTTTGTAAAAAATATTTTGGACTATAGTTTTCAAAAATTGTGAGAAAAACTTGTGTCAAATAAGTTTGAGGAATATTTACATCACACCAAAATCCACTATATGTATATATATGTATAAAATTGACCACTTACCCTGTAAATTCTTAAAATCCACTTCTTGTATATATAAAGAAGCACTCCCGTGTACATATTTTCACCTAGTTTTTAGCCAAAACTCTTTGTTTTCAAAAATCTCAAAAACATTTACAAAACTAAAATCCAAAAACATTTGAAAAATCTTTTTGAAAAATACAAAAAATGCATATGCATCATCATCATCTCTTCAAAAATCCATAAAAAGTTCAAAATCTTTGAAAATTGCATCACAAATATATTTCCTGCATTTTACATAGCATGAGCATTTTTTGGATTGAGTTTGATCGTTGAACAAGTCTAAGTAAAATCCCAAGATTGGAGCTTGATTGGACCTTAAAATCTACCTAATAACAGGAACCTTATAGGAACTGGGTTTGAGGTACTTCAGGTCTAGTTGACTTAATTCTTTGAGGATCACGAGACTTGGTTCAATGGATGCTTGACTGCCTAAGTAGAGTATTTCGGAGCACACACATGACTCTTGTTGATAATGACCTAGCTTGGACACCTGCACCTTTCACATGGCTCAACTCAGTTGGAGTGGTGAGGGGATTGGATTTGCCGGTATGAGACGCACACAAGTGGAAACATTTGTCCTCCTCTAGGGAGGGAAGTGCACCCCAACCCGTCCAGTGATGAGGAAGTCTAAAGACAGGAGGTTGTGGGTTGCGATAAAGCTTCAAAAGAGGGATAGTCTACTGGCTCAAGAGGAAAAACTCCTTATGTAAATGCTGCTGTATATAGTATTTCAAATAAAAAGGTTCAGGCATGTACAAAAATAAAAAGCATGTAAGTATGTACAAAGTCAATAAGCAAGCTTGAGTTCCAAAGTCAAACATGTGAGCCTGCAGCAGGATGACTTGACTACACTGGTCTTGCATCCCATGATAGGTAGCTACACTGGCTACCGTCCATTCTTCTCTTCACCCCCTCCTCTTGAGCTGGTTGCCACTTGAACTTAGAAGGGAATACCCCGCTCCTCGAGGATGGAGTTATTGGATTGGGGAACCATTGGGTTGTCGTACTGGAGAAGTCAGTCTCTTTGCCATTCTATTTGGGAAGAGCCACCATCACTTACACTGTACGAGTCAGACTCATAGTCGTAAGAGTTTGCGTATGAGTTGAAGTATTTCTGACCTGACTATTGAGGAGACTTAGACAGAGTTTTGGGATTCTCAGGGATTGTTGGATTTCAAACTCGGTTCTCACTAAGGTTCCGCCCGCACTAAAATTCCAAAGGTCTGACTTAAGCTCCAAACTTTGATTTTGTGAAGACAAGTTTGATAATCAAATCAAATCCAAGTTCTTCTTTTTCTTTTCTTTCTTTTCTATTTTGCACTTATTGCATAAGCATTTGCTAGGGGCTAGCAAAGGTAAAGTATAGGGGGATGATGAATCCACATTTCATCATCTTTATTCTATCATTTTGGCACCAAAAATCCTAGCAAATGCCTGTAAATAGCATTAAAATAATCATCTTAGCATCCATGCATGTGCATCTAAATAGTGTATAAATTACTGTAATTAAAGCCAAAATTATAGAATAAATAAAAGAAAAGAAAAAGAATAAAATATTGTAAATATTTTATGACCCGAAACCCCAAGACCTAGGCATCTTGATGAATAGGTCGACAAGGAATAAAGTAGGGGGAGATAAGGGCCAAATACCTATAATATTCTATTCATTCTTAATCTATTTTGGGACCTATTTTTGGTTCCACTTTTTATACCTCAAATAAAAAAATCTTGTACATGAAAGTTGTAGATAATTAAATAAAGAAAAATAAAAAATTGATTTCACTAAAAAATAATGTATAGATAAAAAGTTATGGTTTGAATAAAAATCCAGAATCCCAACTTCCCAGACCCGTATCTCACAAATGAAAACTCCAAATGCATCAAACTCACCTTTAATTGTATATAGAATAAAATAAGCTATTTAATGGCGGTGGTTTCGCATTTGGCGGAGCTATGGTTTGAAAGTTGAGTTTTGGACCCACCTTGTATAGCTGTACTGATTAAAATATTCAATTTATTACTTATTTATTATTTTTTATTTTTAATATTTTTATAATTATGTAAATATTACTTATAATAACTATGTGCATTAAAATTAGAATAAAAATGCAAAGAAAAATAAAAACAAAAATAAACTTATATAGATTATACAGGTATTATACCTATATGTATACCAATACAATACACTCTTATACTTTATTAAATATGCAAAATAAATCAGAAAATAAAATAAAAATACATTTGTGTGTATAAAAGTATTCTATAATTTTACAAAATAATAAATAATAATAATAAAATCTAAATACACAAAATAAAAAAATACTAAAATACATAGGTAATATACCTATATAGGGCTAAAAAGTGAACTTGTAAAAATAAATATCATAAAAATAATTAAAAATCAGAATAAAATAATTTATAAAATTATAAACACTTTTTATTTTATAACCTAAATAAAATAATACCATTTACTATTTTTAAATGATTTTAGAAATATTTTTCTCCAGGTTTTTCCTGGTTGGTCCACGTGGACCAACCAGGGGTCTCGGATAGTTGACCCAGGTCAACTATCTGACCTGCATCTGGGGCTGTGTCAGACCATGTGTTGAACCCCATCTTCACCCTTTTTTCGAGGTTAATCCATTCACCAAAATATGATAAACTCTTCACCACTTTTGCAGCTCGTGCATCAAGAAATCACGCCCAAGGTTCATCTTGGGTCGCGGATCGCTGCGCCACCTGCCATGCCTCGTTCTTCCCCCACTATCCGTCAACCCCTTAAAACCAAATCCGATTCTCTTTTGAAAATTTGAACCGCAAATCCATCCATGTTTTCCCCCCTTGACCTCGTGAGAATCCCTGGAGGTGACAGCTCCGGGAACCCATCTTCAAGGCGGGTGATCAGCCACGCTTGGGCGAGTTCCAATCGACCTCCGGCCACCCGTTGAGGTACCTTCTCCCTCGCCCTTCCAGGGGCTTGAGGGCCGTCTATCCCCCTTAGTTTTTGTTTAACTTTATTCCCCTTAGTCAGAGGTTTATCTATCCACTCTAATCGCCGTCGCCAATACATCGATTTGCTCAATCGATAGTTGGCTGGAGCCATCTCCGGCCACCGTCATTCTCCGCGCCATACGCCGCCGCACACCCTCATTCCTTTGCGCCATGTGATCGGGGCAATTTCCCCCCGATCATATCACACCTTCCTTGCAGGTTCCCGGAGCATATCGAGCGCCTGAAGGCGGGTTTTGAAGTTCGCCGGACCCCCTGGGAGCTCTTCCTCCTCCTCGACGTCGTGGGGGAGTTCCGAGGGGTGTCGACCCATTTTGGCGCCACCAGGGTGTAGAGCGGAGTTGCAGGAGTACACGGAGGCGGTCGGAAGCCACCCAGGTGCACGGAGGAGCCACCCCTGGTCGATTCAAACTCGACGGGGGTCTGTTCTTCAGGTGTTCTTGGTGGTCCCCTCCGCGCCATCGGATCAAAGGCTGATCGCCCAGGACAGCAGCCACCGTTGGATCGTGAAGAGCCTTCCCTGTCCGATCTCCCTCAGCGTTCTAATCGCGGTCGTCCATCGCGAACCGGTATCGAGCCACGGGTCTTCGACGCGTGGCATTAGTGAACGACTCAGACCCGTCAGATTCGTAGGCGTGGGTATTTTGCTTCAGATCCCCGCCCATTTTCGTATATTATTAAATAGACCTGAAACATTCCTCAGCAGTTATATATTTTTGTAAATTTTGCAAAAAGAACCTCGAGCTTTTAGTATTTACATATAGGTCCTTCGCCACGTCACCTCACGTGACCTGTACACGTGAGGTGCGGGCTTTTTGCACTGGGACCCTCAGTCGTTGTAGTATTTCGTTTCAGTACCAAAAATCCTATTTGCAGTGTTAAATTTTTGGAAACTTTGCAAGTAAGCCCCCGGGTTTTGGAAAATCACATTTTGGTCCTCGCCAGGCGCGTGCAAGTCACGCGCCCTGGAGGGAAAATTGCTAGGATACCCCTGCGGGTTTTGTATTTTGTAATTGGTCTTGGAAATTGAATTTTAAGTGTTAATTATTGTGGAAAATTGTATGTGTGCCTCTGGATGTTTGTTAAATTGCATTTATACCCCTGCCAGGCCTCATTAATGTTTGGATGCTTGTTGTAATTATTTAAATTATCATTTTGCCTCCAAAAATTCCACAAAAATAGGGTTAAGCTCCTGGTAACTTGTACTTCCACGCCCAAATGTTAGTTTTTGATTTTATTTTGTTTTTATATTTATTAAAAATAAAAACATGCTTTTTATTTACTGTCTAGCTTGGAAAATGCCAAAAAAATGTTAAAATACCTCGAAAAATTCCAAAAAATTCCCTAGTGTGTCTTTTATCCTACATTAGTGTCAATCCAAAATTCACTAAAAATCTCAAAAGAAAAACCTTAAAAATTAGAAAATACATAAAAACTTCAAAAAAAATATATAAAATCAAAGAAAACTCCAAAAATTACAAACTCAGTTCCTGTTTACTCTATATTTTAGTATCTTTATTCGAAAATTAGAGTGAAAAATTTTGGTGGTTGTTTGCTAATTTTAATTCCTATTTTACTCACAGCCAGCACTTATTTCACTGTTTTCCCTTATTTCAGTATTTAAAATATCAAAAACACCTTGAAAAATGCCCAAAAATCACAAAAACAGTACAAAATCCTAAAAATATCAAAAACATTTTATTTCTGAATTTTTGGTTACTTTTGCATATTTTTATAAATATTTTATCTTCTCTTTAGTCACATTGTTTTTATATTCCTATAGTGAAATATATATAATATAAAATTATAAAAATCAGAAAATTGAAAATCAAAATACAAAATTAAAAATCACAACAACAACAACAACAAAGCCTTTTCCCACAATTAAGTAGGGTCGGCTACATGGATTCTTCGCCTCCATTCGGATCTATCTTGGGTCAATCTCGGACTTATATCCAAAAAGCTAAGATCCCTTCGTATAGTCTCTTTCCAACACTTCTTGGGTCGTCCTCGCCCTCTCTTAGCCGGCTCAACATCCCAACACTCGCATCTCCTAACCGGTGCATTAGTTGACCTTCTTTGCAAATGACCAAACCATCTTAAGCGGTTTTCTCGCATCTTATCCTCGATCGGAGCTACACCAACTTTCTTTATAATTGCATCATTCCGAATCCGATCTTTACGTGTATGTCCACACATCCATCTTAGCATTTTCATTTCTGCTACAGCCATTCTCTGCACATGTCTATGGTTCACAGGCCAACATTCAGAACCATAAAGCATAGCAGGTCTCACGGCTGCTTTGTAAAACTTTCCTTTAATTTTTAAAGGAATTTTCTTATCACAAAGAACAACGGAGGCTCCTCTCCACTTTAGCCAGCCTGCATTTATTCTATTAGTAACATCTCCATCAATTTCCCCATCATGTTGCAAAATAGATCCCAGATATCGAAAAGAATCTCTCTTCTGAATGTTATCGTCACCAATCTTCACCTCGATTCCTTCACCATTGCTTCCATCAAAGGTGCATTCCATATATTCCGTCTTAGCCCTACTTATACGAAAGCCTTTAGTCTCCAATGCATGTCTCCAAACCTCAAGCTTCTCATTTACTCCATCTCTAGTCTCGTCAATCAACACAATATCATCAGCAAATAACATACACCAAGGTAACTCATCCTGAATGTGACTTGTCAACTCGTCCATAATCAAAGTAAAAAGAAATGGACTCAAAGCTGAACCTTGATGTAAACCAATGTTGATATCAAAATAGTCAGTCTTCCCCGTCGGGGTCCTTACACAAGATAAAGCCCTATCATACATATCCTTTATGAGATTAATATATAGGACAGGTATTTGTCTCTTCTCCAAAACTCTCCATAGTATCTCTCGTGGGACGGAATCATAAGCCTTCTCCAAATCAATAAAGATCATATGGATATTCTTCCTTTTAGCTTTATAAATCTCCATTGTTCTCCTCAGCAAATGGATGGCTTCAATAGTTGAGCGACCTGGCATGAATCCGAATTGGTTTTCTTTTACTTGGGAAACTTGCCTCAACCTTCTTTCGATCACACGTTCCCAAATTTTCATAGTGTGACTCATCAGCTTGATACCTCTGTAATTTGAACAATTTTGAATGTCTCCTTTGTTCTTATAAAGAGGCACCACGATACTCCTCCTCCAATCTTCAGGCATTTTCTTGCTTCGCCAAATAACATTGAATAGATTCGTAAGCCAAGTCAAATCACGCTCACCTAAAACTTTCCATACTTCTACAGGGATGTCATCTGGTCCAACACCTTTCCCAGGTCTCATAACCTTCAAAGCCTCCTCTACTTCTTTTCTTTGTATTCGTCTATAGCATGCATGATTCAAGTAACTTTCACTACTAGCTAGATCACCCAAAGTGATCTCTCTACTTCCTTCTCTAATGAAAAGTTTATAGAAGTACTGCTCCCATCTAGTCTCTATATCCTTCTGAGTAACAAGCACGTGACCTTCCTCGTCCTTAATGCATCTCACTTGAGAAAGGTCTTTGGTCTTTCTTTCTCTTGCTTTGGCCAACCTGAATATATCTTTCTGGCCCTCCTTAGAGTTGAGATTTTTATACAAAACCTCATAAGATTTTGACTTAGCTTCGCTTACAGCCTTCTTTGCTTCCTTCTTCGCTATTTTATAGTCTGTGACAGTTTCCTCTGTTCTATCCTTAGACATAGCTTTAAAGCAAGCTCTTTTAATTTTTAGCTTCTCTTGCACCCCTTCACTCCACCACCAAGCCTCCTTTTGACCCGGAGCTCCTCCTTTTGACTCGCCTAGCATCTCTTTGGCTACCTTTCGAATACAAGATGCTACTGCCTCCCACATCTCGTTTGCACTACCGCTACAATCCCAAGATAAGTCTTCTAAAACCTTCTCCCTGAAGCTTGATTGCTTCAGCGGAAGATTCCACCACCTAGTTCTAGTGATCTTAGGAACCTTCATTTTCTTTACCAGCCCTTTTATTTGTAAATCCAAGACTAACAAGCGATGTTGGGTTGTCAAACTCTCTCCAGGGATTTCTTTGCAATCTTTGCAACACAACCGATCTCTTCTCCTCAACGCAAAGTAATCTATCTGTGTTCTAGTTGAGCCACTCTTATAAGTAATTAAATGCTCCTCCCTCTTCTTGAAAAGAGTGTTTGCTATGTGTAGACACACTTCACACTCACTTGTGCACATTTATTTGAATTACCCTGTTTGCTCCCTGTGTTCGAACTCTCTGCATACTTGCCCTTTACACCATTTGTGCAGAGTTAAAAATAAATTTTAACTCCACATTTATTTCTAATCATTGATCTTTAGTGTGGGTTAATTGTTGACTTTAGTCCAGAATTTATCGTGAGTCGTCACATCGACGGTTGTCTCCGCCTTGTGTGAGATACCATTTTAGACTCCGTGAATTTTGGCTAAATCAACTATCCTCTTGAGTACAATCAATTTTCCTTCGACAATCTACTATAAAATCAAAGTCAAGAAAATATAACTCATGACCATACCATAATGTTTATGAACAATCAATACTCTATTCGAGGTTACATGCTAGAATCACGACACATGGAGAATGATTATTCAATCATTAGTCATGATATGTTTGAGGATGAGATTGCTCGGATTAATCATAGAGCAGACACTTTAACTGAGAGAATATATGATCTTATTCAGTCTATGCAAAATTCAGAAGAAGTGAGGCCACCACCATGCGAACCACTGGATCATCACAATCAGATACAATCACTGGCCTCTGACCCCCCGACTGACCATATTACAGAAAATACCAAAAAAATGAAAATTTTGAAAATTCAAAAAAATTAGACAATTCTGAAATGGAAGCATTTTGCAAGAGTCTGATATTAGAGCTTCCATTAATCAAAGCCATGGAATATGTGCCCGATCTTAAGAGATTTGTGAAGAGTCGACTGAACCCCCAAAAGATGGGCAAGAAACGATCCCGGACTGAATATCATGTCATATCTGTGGCTAGTTCTTTGGTGATGAATCATAAAATTAAAAGCCGCAAAGTCAAGTGGTCGGCTCGGATCACATGTGAAATTGAGGATTCTATATTCACTCATGTTCGGTTAGACGATGAATCCACATTAAACATCCTCCCCAAGTCCGTCTTTGACCAACTCAAACTCGGACAACTCAAAAAGACTAGGGTGATCGTTCAATTACCCGATCGATCTACCAAAAGACCGTAGGGGATCGTTTCTGTCGTCGTAAATTTCCGAGGTAAAGAACATAAAGTGGACTTTATTGTCCTTGACATTGAGCACCCCGGAAGGTTGTCTAAGTCTCCTATCATTTTAGGAAAGCCATTCTTAGCCTCCGCTAAGGCGATCGTCGATTGTGCGACTCAGGAAATCAAGTTCCCGAACATGGACCACAATGACAAACCCCCAATGACATGACCCGCTCTGAGGAAAATTAGCTTGAAACCGATAGTTATGATCAGAAGATAAAAATTTCACATTATCAGACATCTCCGCATGACTCACTGATACAAACCCTAGGAGAGTCACCTAAAAGACCGACTGTTGGACAAACTTCGGATTCTCACCACCCTATCACTGCTCCTAGGAAAAATCAAGATTTTGGAGCTTATGAGGAATTGGACCATATTATTAAGGATCGCTACGATTATTTGAGTGGTCCAATCTTTGAGTCGGCGGTAATTCATGAGATACTTGAACCATACAAGGAACCGACTCCGGAAACATCCAATGTCAACAAAATTCACGATCATCCGAAAGTGACATCAACACCCCCAGCCATAAACCACAAAATCGCCAGGAACAATCTCCCTCGACCGAAGCAGTGCATGACCCTTCAAGAATTGGTCGACTTTTACGGGGATTCATCTGATGAGGAACTCACGAATGCGACATCGGTTACTCAAGACATGGAGATGAAGACTGTCCAACTTCCTCCCAATACTTCCCAAGGAAACAAACCGACCAAGAAAGTCACCTTTGACCTTAGACACCAGGTGATTTCTGAAGAGTCCTCATCGGGTCCTGATGTGGTTCATCAGATAAGTGTGATAGGTACAGCTCTAATCCAAGGGCACTTACCACTGATCGACAAAAGTTGGAGATCCTCTGCAGACAACTACTATTCTCCTGAGGACGACTCCGATGATGGCCAGTCTTCTTCATCGGCCCCCTCTTCATCACACTCCACATCCCCATACTATCTCCCTCCACGCTCCCCGACAAGTCGCTAAATACGATGTATAATTCAGGTACGTTGTAGTACGTGTACTTAACGATCCAGTCAGAACCGAGAGAAGGTTCTCCGTGAAGAGTGTCTCAGCTTTAATTTATATCTCGGGCAAGTCCGGGGTTGAACACAAAGAGGCAAAGGAACAACTTTGGGGTTAATTTGAAATTAAGTTTTAGATTTCCAATAGGATTTTTTTGTATTTTTTTAATGCAAAAACAAAGGTGAAAGGCAAATGCAGTTGAATCAAGACACTAAGAAATCACACAATTGTCCAAATTAATTTTAATATCAAATTAATCCAATTCAACCAAATTATATTTTTTTCTAGGATCTTAATTCAGTGAAAAAAACAAAACATATTTTTTGTATTGTTAGGAATTAAAAAGCAACAATGAAAAATGCAAACTTTTTAGGGGTATTTTCACAATTTTTCACACAAACAGTAAGCAAAAATTATGAAAAATTTACTGAAACTAAAACATGATGAAAGGAAGCTACAGTAATATTTTTGTAATTTTTTAATAATATATGAATTTTTTATGGATTTTTTAGTGAAAACAGAGTGATAGTGAGTAAATAATTCTTAATAAATCCTCGTTTTCAAATTAGAGAGTACGAATTATCTCAAAGAGTTATTTTCATATAGAATCCAGGAGACTTAAAATTTCACAAAAATGATGTACGTGGATTTAATTAAAAATCAAACACTAAAATCACTCCACAATTTATTTCAGGCATAAGACAACTCTACTTTAGATGAAATTTGGACAGTAAGTTAATCATATATCAAGGCATCATTCTTAATTTTTGTGGAGTTTTTAGAGCAACCATGTGTGAGATATAAATTTATGAGCACTGATTGAGTAAAATACGCAGTACTTCAGTTGAATATTTTTAATTAATTCACGATATCTCACAAAAATATAAATAAATATTCAGATGACAGAGAATAAGTTGCTCAACATCTACACATTTTTCATTGAATAAAAAGATGCAAAAATGACGTCCAAATTAAAGCATAAACACAGGGTCCTAATTGCAATAACAGGATTAAAACGGATATAAGCAAACATGCACAAGGGCTTTTGGTAATTACAGAAAGTTACAAGGTAAAGTTACAATTGTTATAATAAAAAATTTGAAAATATTCAGACCTTCTTCTTCCAGGAGACACTGGAGGAGGAACCCAAAGGGCGGCGACGGCCCGCACGCTAGCGGCGCGCGGAGGCGAGTGGCGCTAGGGAGAAGGCACGCGGCCGGCCAAGGTGCCGCACAGCAGAGGTGTGGGCGGCGAAGGCGGATGGTGGCGGAGTGGCGGCGAAGGCGGATGTGCGGCCGACGGTGGGCTGTCGCCGCCACGGAGCTGGAGAGCTGGAGGGCTGAGCGCGCGCGTGAGGCGGCAGAGGGCGGCGACGGCCGCGCTAGAGCAGCGGTCGCCCGTGGTGGGGGAGAAGGCCGGCGGCAGTGATGCCGTGGAAGAAGGAGGGGGCGGCACTGCTGCTCCCTCCTGTGATTTTTTTTAATTTTTTTATTTTTTTCTGTTGTAATAAAATAGACTTTTTTTTGTTTTAATTTTTTATTTTTTTTTAAATTTTGTTAAAACAAGGAATGCACATGATGGACGAAAAGAAGTGATGATGTTGATAAAGATGAAGATGAAGATATAAACAAATGAAGATTTTTGGGTGGTGAAATGACGTGCTAAAAAAATTGTAAAAATGAAAAGATAACAAAATGAGAAGAAAAATTACCTACGATGGAGACGGTCGCCTATGGTGTGCTCATGAGAGCACGGTCTTCGCTCAAATCGCCGGCGAGCGATGAGATCGAGAAGCGTGCGGAGGCGGCTGCGATGTTGGACAAAAAGCCAACGGATCTCACCAGAGAGAGGGTCGTCGTCGCTCGACCGCGGTTGCGTCGCTGTCAACGATTCAACTCTGGGAACTAGGCTCTCCTCACATAAAGATGGATCAAGTGCAAATTGAGAAGGATGGGATGTATATAAAGAGAATGGAATGAGAGGTTATTAAAGTGGTGGAGTTGAATGGGAGGTTGAATTATTAATGGAGTTGAATGGGAAGTTGGAAAAAATGGTGGAATAATGGAGTTGAATTGATGGTTATTGTAGAGAATGTAAAATAATTAAATAAATAAAATGAAATAAAGTAGGCTACTTTAAATACAATAAAATAAAAAGAAAAGACAAATAGTGGAGAATTTACAAAAGAAGACAAAACACCATGTACATTTTTTGTTTACTTTTCTAATATGTAATTTTTTTATCATTTTAATAAGAGATATTTACAACGGAAAAATACAATAAAATACTACAATTAAAATACAACACAAGTATGATTTTTTTGTATTTCTAGTAATTAAGAAAGATACAATAAAAATTAAAGAAAGAATAAATATATACATGATATACAATGTACATCTAGGTCCCAAAACCCAACTTTTGCAAACGAGCTCCGATTTTAATGAAACCACTTCCGTTGGATAGATAATTTTCTAACTTGAACTTTAAAAGTGAGTTTGATGAATTTAGAGTTTAGACAGAGCGGGAATTTGGCTTGGAAGTTGGACTTTACGGCTTTTTCTCTTTGGGATCTAGGAGCATTTATTTGAGTTAAAATTTGTTTTTGTATTTTTGTATTTTTATGTACATAGTTATGAACAAGTTGGAGAAAGAATTAGCCAAAAAGGAGTTGAAATGAAATTATTAAAAAATACATGAATTTTTGGGCTATTTATAGGTGAAAACTCCTTTATTTTTGCGGCTTTTTATTGTTAATTTATTTTGTATAATCTAATATACAATAATTAGTGTGTTTTATTTACAAGAGTTATTTTTTTAATGTATTGATTTTATGGACATTTATTAGGGAATTTACTGGTGGATTATGCTAAGATAAAGTTATTGAGATGATGAATCGTGGATTCATCACCCCCCTATACTTAAACTTTGCTAGTCCTCGAGCAAATAAAGAATGAATAAGTTAGAATAACCCCTGACTGTGCATGTGAACAAGACTTGATCCGTTCAAGAACTCTTTGTTTTAGAGATCCTAAAATTCTAAGCTGAACCAAGCTCTAGTCAAAAGGTATCCAATTTCCCTAATCATCAGACTCTCTTTGTATACATATATAGTAAGGATATGACTTTAAGTGTTGACCGCAGTTACAAGAGTAGAGTCACAACGTCACCTAAGGTTCCAGTCCAAGAGACTCTCCTAAGGACCCGATCCTCAACACTAGGGAATAAATCATTTCTTGCATCCAATCCACCGTCTCTTTAGTTGTCAGACTTAAAAGTGTAGATGGAAGGCCAGTTGATGGAGGGTATAGGATTGTGTCATTTCTTCTCTCCCTCTCATTGGAACAAGGATTCTCTCTAGTGCCTTACTACTCAACGCATTTTTTTGGTGTTGATCAATGCATCCGTCAAGAGAAGTTGGAGCCGTCTGCACTTGTTTTCCTGGGAGTACACTGGGGTGTGCCTTTTTTGAGTACCTATCGTACCTTATATACCCAGACTTGTAGCATTTACGATGCAGAGCCCTTTTTTGGTGCAAGCTCGACTCCTGGTCCTAATAGCGGTGGTCCAAGTGGACACTTTGAAATGGTTGGGAGCGCTCGCCTTTGGTGGAAGTTCTATGATATTTGACTTTGTGGAATGAGAGCTTTTCTTTGACATTTCATTGCTTTGTAGTATTTTTGGCTAGCTCCACTGCTTTTACCAAGAGTTGGCGCACACTGATCAACAATTTTTTATTTTATCACACCCTGGCACATAGATAAATGTCAAGAGATAGTACAAGAACCATGTTCTCATACTGGATAAAGATGCTGACACTCAGGTTTCATGAAGCATTCATTGATTTTATCCCATCCTCGAGTATCATCAAATCAAGTCCAAACTCAAATCCCTCATCCCAGTTCCTCAAGTGAAATTTCAACTCATCTCATCATAACTGCAGTCGTGTATGTGAGGTGATGATCATATTCTTAAGGTAGAGACTAAGCATGCAATATAGCACACAAATCTTTCAAACTAGGGAAATGTGAATAATTAAGTCAAAGACCCTAATGACTAAGGCTGGTTAACTCAAAATCTCAAGACCTCATAAACCAAGTGTTCTTGAACATCACTAGTCTTGTGTGAAAGTGAATTATGTCAGGGATTAAACCAACTTATTAGTTAGTGTTTTAGTGTTTTTTTCCTTTTGCTTTGAAGGAAAGGAAAGAAAGAAAGAGAATTTTTTTTTTTGAAAACTTTTTTTCGAAAAACCTTCTTCTTCTTCTTTGAAAAACTTTTTTTTGAAAAAGAAAGGGATTTTTTTACAAAAAGTTTTTTTTGTTTTTTGTTGTTGTTATTTTTTTAAGTTTTTTTTTGAAAAAAACAAAGGAAAAGAAGAAAAAAATATTATAAAAGTTTTACTCTTTTTTCAAGAAATCTCTTTTTTTTGAAAAGATTGGTAAATAAATAGGACACACGTTTTTTTTTGAAAAGGGTTTTTTTAAGGGAGAAATTTTCAAAATAAGGGGAAATTTTTTTTTAGAAAAAGGTTTTTTTAAAGAGTTTTTTTGAGTTTTTTTAGAAAGTTTTTTTACTAAAATTACCCACCCCATAATTATTGTATAATATATACAAAAATACGTGAAAGTACGAGCTATGGGTAAAGTATATATGTAATATATACACGCCCCCTATACTTAGCTTGTGCTATGTCCTCATGGCACTAGGTGACAAAAAGACATAGCTCGTACTAAGCGTAGGAAAGCTAAAATAATAAAAAGTATAGAAGTCGATCCGCCCCCCTATACTTAGGCTCTGGTCAGCCTAAGTGTAGAAGAAGAGCAAAAATGGGGCGGACGAGGTCAAGAGGAGAAATGATGAGTATATACACATGAAGGGCATCGGTTCCCTCTATACTTAGGCTCTGGTCAGCCTAAGTATAGGACAGGAGTAAGTGTGAGAACCGATGTGATCTGGAGAATATACAAAGAAGGGAGAATGTACAAGAGAAATGAATCTTCTAAGATGTTGAATCTTGATGCTGCATCTTCATGAAGAGTAATATGATGTATCTGCTCTGTGCTCACTCTGCATGAAGTTGATGACCTCGACTTGGACTAACTGCTCTTTTGAATCAACAAAATGCTTCAACAGTTGTCCATTCACCACATGAGATTGTGCACCATCTATGAGATCAGCTATCTCTACACTTCCATTCTCGTGCATTTTCTTAACAACAAAGGGACCCATCCATTTAGATTTGAGCTTTCCATGGAACATCTTCAACCTGGCATTGAACAACCATACCTTTTGTCCAGGGATAAAGTCTTTGCACCTAATGTGCTGATCATGCCATCTCTTTACTTTGTCCTTATAAATCAAACTGTTGTCATATGCCCTGTTTCGGATTTCCACGAGCTCGTTCAAGTTCAAGTCTCGGCAAAGCTTCCCTAGGTGACAACTCCAATTAATTTTCTTAATTGCCCATTCGGATTTATGAATCAATTCTGCGGGCAAATGGCATGGCTTTCCATAGATCATTCTAAATGGTGAAGTACCCAATGGTGTCTTGTAGGCTGTCCTATAGGCCCACAGAACTTGGTCCAAAAGTTGAGACCAGTTCTTCCTATTGGGACGAACCAACTTCTGCAAAATACTCTTCACCTCTCTGTTCGAAACCTCTGCCATGCCGTTGGACTGTGGATGGTAAGCACTAGTAACTCTAAGCTCAAATCCATAGTCCTTAACTAAAGATCTCATATCTCGGTTCACAAAATGGCTACCCCCATCAGATATCAAAACTTTTGGCACCCCGAACCTAGCAATGATATGGTCTCTCACAAACTTACAGACAGTCTTGTTGTCTGCGGTTCGGGTTGGGATAGCCTCCACCCACCTGGATAAATAATCAACCGCCAACAATATGTACTCGTGTCCTTGGCTGTTGGGAAAGGGACCCATAAAATCTATGCCCATGCATCAAAAACATCACAAATAATCATCGATTGCATGGACATCTCATCTCTCTGTCCAACTGTCCCTCCCATCCTTTGACAAATCGGGCATGACCGCACAAAATCAATAGCATCTCTAAACAAGGTCGGCCAATACAATCCACATTGAAGTACTTTGTGAGCGGTTCGCTTTCCTGAATGGTTTCCTCCAGCCTTAAGTGAATGACAATATGTGAGGACACTCTAGTATTCCTCCTGAGGAATACACCTTCTCCAAACACAATCCGGTCCTTCGAAGAAAAGGAAAGGATCGTCCCAGTGGTATCTCCTCAAATCCGACTTCAGACGATCAATGCTGCTCCTAGTCCAACCATGGGGAACCTGCTTGGAGACAAGATAGTTCACCATGTTGGCATACCAAGGGAGTGAGTCAATAACACAAATTGACTCATCTGGGAAGGTCTCTCTAATCCGCTCATAATCAGGAGAATTGATAAACCACAAGCTGAGCGACTAAGGTAAAGGTACTAAACGGTCGTCGCGACCTCGATCACTCAGACGGGTCAATCAAGAAAAAGAAGAGACCACCAATCAGAAATAAAATCAATCAAACACACGAAAGCGGTCCTGCTATTAATTTAACCTGGTATAGCGACCAGGGTCGAACACAAGGAGGAAGGGTTGGCCTCTCGGCCTACGAAGTAGTCAAAAAGAAATAAAAGAAAATAAAAGAAGTATTTTTGATGGTTTTTGAATATTTTATATTTTTTTGGATTTTTAGTTAATTAAGAAAATAATAAAAACAAGAAAACAACACACTTCAACAATTTATTTAATGCACTAAAAATCAACCTAAAATTCTAACAAAAATATTTTTATGTGTTTTATAATTTTTATTGTTTTTGATGAATTTTTGGGATTTTTCTGATATTTATTTAATTTTCTAAAAAATGAAACAAGGACTGAAACTATAGGTACTGTCCATCCGAGCTAAAAGGACCTAGATAAAATACCTAAAAGCCCCAATTTAGCTTGAAGGTAATTCTCCTGTATAGAGAATAAAACAAGGAAAATTTAGGCACCTAGTTTATTATTTTTGGATTTTTAATTTATTTATTAGAATTTTTATAAGATTTTAAGTGTTTTGCACTTTTTAGGTGTTTTAAGCAATGAAAAATAGCCAAACTTGGCTAGAAAATCAAGCAAGCATAAACAAACAGTAGATAATTTTTTTTGTAATTTTTAAATATGGTTTAATATTTTTTAGGGTTTTTAGAATTAGACAGTGACAAAAATAGATGTTTTTGAACTTTAAAAATATCAAATTAAAACAAAATTGTCCCCAAAAATTCCAGAAAATTTTACACTATGGTAAGAGCCATGTGTCCAATTTTCATTGGAATTGGAGTTGTTTTGCTATTTCATTCAAAAATAAAGAGGGGACACTATGCACATGGACCTATGTGCAAATACCCGGAAGTCTGGGGGGTCTGGTGCAAATAACCCAGGTAAACACGTGCGTCGCACGCGCCAGAGGCACTCAGGGACCTAATTGTAAGGAAAATAATTTCCAAGGGCTATTTGGTAACAGGTACCAAAAGCCCAGGGACTTATCTGCAAAATACCCAAATATTAACGCACATGCACAATTACTCTACGCACAGGGGTATAAATGCAATATTCCAAAAACTTTCATTCAACTAATAACATCCAGAACTACAGGGGCATAAGATGCAACTACACCAGAAAACCACGTGACGAAGCACGTGTCATACAACGCACAGGGGTATAAATGCAAGGAAAATAAAGTGCAGGGTCCTCGGTGCAAATATCCCAAAAACTAAACAACTATCTAAAGTAATTACAGAACTAAATGCGAAATAAAATAACAGAGGGGGCCTAAGGGTAAATTACCCTTTATTAATGCGGGCCGCAGGATGGACGCCACGTGGTGCTTCGGACGGTGGAGATCAGCGGGCGCTCCAAGGCTGAGGTCCTCGCAGCGATCAGACGGCGGAGGCTACGCCACGTGGGGGATCGAACGGATGAGGCTCTCGATGGGTAAACCTCGGGCAACGGGCGGTCCTGATCACTTCTCCACGATCTGACGGTGACTGCTCCTCCGGGAATGAACGGCCCAGATGAAAACTGGAGGTCGAGGATGATCAGACGGTCGGGGAGGATACCGGAAGAACAGTTGGCCGGTGAAGTTCGTCGGCCCAAGGTGCACGCTCCTGACCTCCCCTGCTGCGCCTGAAGATCGGAGAAGCTCCGCGATGACGTTCCGCAGCTGCTGGTGGTCTCCGATGACCCAGCCAAGCTCTGGGGAGCTCCGGCGAGGTCGGCGGAGATGAAGCTCCTGGACCTGATGGTCCAAGCCCTCAGTTGGGCTTGGATGTACCTGCAAAGACAACCAGTAGACTCGCGGGTCGAGGGCAAACTGCCTCGACCCGGTTAGGCGGGGTGACGGTGATCGGAGGGTCGAGATGGGCGAGCTCCTACGAAGGGGGAACGGTGGAGCTCGAATCCCAGCTCCTGTACGAGCTGGGTTGGGTGGAGATATGGAGAAGGTGCGTGGGAGGATAGCGGAGGCTATGGCGGAGCCTGATGATCGAATGGATGTGGGATGTGGACGGAATCGACGACGAACGGCGGCGGAGCGAAAGGGGGGTAAATGAAAATTAAAGAAAAGGAAAGGACTACGGGGCTACCTGGGTGGTTGATGAGACTGGGGGTGAGCTGACGGTGCTCTGGGTCGTCGCCTCGAGGAGCGTCTCCCTCCGAGGCTCAGGCTCCTGCTGGTGGCGGAGCACGGCGGTGACACGCGCCGGATCAGTGGAATCCGCAACCTCTCCTCGCTTCAACAGCACGGGAGGCAAGCTATCACTCTCGCTCTCACGCTGGAGCTCACTGGGGGTGGAAGCGAATGGCCAAAGATGCGAATGGAGGTGGCGGAGCTCGGCTTAAGTATGCTGGAGGGTCCGGGAAGAAGGGCACGGGTAGGGCGATGTAGCGCGCGGATCCTGAGGCGAAGGCTCCGGCGAGGTTCTCGGGTATGACTTGAGCAATCCAGACCCGGGGTTTAGGCAAGGAGTCGGGTCTGCATGGGAAAAATCCGAGAAGATGAGTCGGGCGTAGCAGACCCGTGGGAAGTGGTCCTGGGGGGGGGAGTTGACCGGGCGGTCAACATCCCCAGGGCCAATAGGAGGCGGCCACGTGGAAATTACTTGGAAATGAAATTAAAAATAGAAAATGGCCGAATTAAGGGAAATTCAAAACATGAAGTATTTTTGTTTTATTTTTTTCTATTTTTTTGTGATTTTTAATTAATTTTTCGAAATAAAAATAAGGTATGTACATTATAGGTTCATATATAGGTATATATACAATATTTAGGTTTTGAATTTTTGATTTTTAATTGTTATTTTTATACAATATTATTCCCATTTTATATTTTATTTATTTATATTATAAAATAAGAAATAAAAAGATATTTTTATTTTATTTTTATTATTTATGTACGTAGGTGAAATAAATAGGTATGTATATATATATATACATGGTATATTTACAATGTATTTTTATGTTTTTAATTTTGTTATTTTTATTTTGCTTTTGTTTTAATTGTTTTTATTTTATTTATTTACACTATATAATATAGAATATTTACAAAAATTTTGGAAGTTAATTTTATTTATTTATAAGGCTGAATAAATATGAAGGTGGGTGGTCTATGTACATGATGAGTGATGTTTTTATCTTCTTTTTTATTTTTATCTTTTTCTTTTGTTTTTATACTTATAAATATGTACAAATATTTACAAGCATATTTTAAGCTATTTTTGGGAGGAAAATATTTTATTTTATTTACATCAATATTTACACACATGAGCCTCTATCTCCCTCTACTTTGGCTTTTATGCGGTCAGGCCCATGCTGAGCCCTCCCTTGGGTTAGGTTGCTCAATATTTATTCTAAATATTTCCCTCTTTTTCTTTTTAATCTTTATTCTTTTATTTTTGCACAAAAAACATGCTAATTATAGGTTTTTACACAATGCATGCTTTTGGTAATTATTTCTATTTACAACAATATACATGCATTTGCAAAGGTTTTTGTAGCTAAAATATAAGAATAAAGAGTGATGAATGAGTATTCATCACCCCCCTATACTTAACTTTGCTAGTCCCTTAGCAAACACTTATTTGAAAAATAAGTGAAAAAGAAATAAAGAAAAAGAAAAAGAGAATATACATGGATCAAGGCTGATTATTAAACTTGCCTTCATTAAATTAAGGTATGGAGCTCGATCAGATCTTTGGATTATTAATGTGTCGGAACCTTATTTGGACTTAAGTCTAAAACTCAACAGCCTCTAAGTGCCACTAATCTATAACCAAGACTCCTCAATGCTCCAGATCAGAACAAGTCATCAATCACAAACCCTGAAGACCATGAATCTTTTCTTGTCCTGTGAATGTGAGGTCTAAGCTCTCCACCTCAGAAATGGCAACTTGACAACCCTCCCCAACAAGGTAACTCTATGACCTCAATCTGGCCACTCTTTCCTCGAGGAGCGGGGTATTCCCTTCTAAGTTCAAGTTCAACCGGCTCAAGAAGAGGAGGAAGAAGAGAATGGGTCAAGGCCAGTGTAGCCAAGTACCCTTGGGAGCTTGACCAGTGTAGCCAAGTCTCCCTGCTGCAAGCTACATCAGGTGGATCATGATACTAAGCTTTGCTTATTGCACTCTATATACATACTCCGGTGGGATTATCATTTTCTCTCAGACCCACCACTTTTTTGGAGTTATTTTCTTTTTTCATTTTTTTTTCAAGTGCATCTATACAACATGTACAAGTGCAGCATATATACAAGGAATTTTTCCTCTTGAGCCAGTAGACTATCCCTCTTTTGAAGCTTTATTGCAACCCACAACTCCCGTCGTTAAACCTCATGGCAACCAGACCAAGTTGAGACGCACTTCCTTCACTAAAAGAAGAAGAGAGGTTCCGCCTAGAAGTACTACCCTCATATGCTACCCCAAGTCAAGGAAGACTGCCTCCTCACCACCTCATCCGTAGAGAGCTCGGTGCATAGTGCTGGTGTCCAAGTAAAGCCATAATCTATATGAGTCATGTGTTGTTGTTAAGTGCTCTACTTAGGTTCATTGAGATGACATGTGATCATAGCCTAGTGGACTCAAAGAATTAAGTCACCATGGACCTGAAAAGCCTTAAACCTAAGCCCTATAAGGTTCCTCTTAGAAGTTAGGTGGATTAAGATCTTAATCAAGCTCCATTCCTCAATTTGATTCCAGGCTAGTTTAAATGTCAACTATCATCCAGAAAAGCTATATACATATGTACAAAAAGATGCTATTTACACAAATTTTACAATCATGCAAAATTTTTGAAAAATGTTTTGAAATCATGAATGAATGATGCATGAAGTGCAAGTTTTGCAAAAAGATATTTACACAAATTTACACAAGATTTTTGCAAACTTTTGATTTTCAAAACATTTTGGAAAAATTTTGTACTATATACATAATTTTGATACAAAAATATTTACACAAGCTTTACACAAAAGATTTTTGAAAACATTTTTACAAAAATAGTTGGTACACTAGCTATTTATGTGCAAATAAAAGAAGTTTATGTACATGAAAAATTTTTAATTTTTGTGATTTTTAGCCATTTTATTTATTAAAAAACTCACACAAAGTACGAGTTATGGCTAAAGTATATATGAAATATATACACACCCCCCTATACTTAGCTCGAACGATGTCCTCAGAGTCAAGAGCGATGAAGAAGACATAACTTGTGCTAGGTATAGGGAAGTGAAAAGGAAGGCTATATACAAAGATAAATGAATGAAATAGCAAGTCAAGAAGGTCTCGGGTTTTCCCCCTATACTTAGGATCAAGTGATCCTAAGTATAGCAGGTTGTATACTAAGGGAAAATCGAGTGGAGAATGTACAGGGTCTATCCCCCCCTATACTTAGGGTGAAATATCCCTAAGTATAGGCAGCAAAACAGGGGTAGACAGCAACAAAAGAAATACCCGAAGGTCTCACATCCCCCCTATACTTAGGGTAAAGTACACCCTAAGTATAGCATAATCACAAGATGAAGAAAGGGATGTGGGACTAAAGAATGTAGTGATATGGACATCTGGATCTATACAGGGCAGAGGATCAGTGAAACTCAGGCGTGAGATGCATTAGATGTGAGTCAAAGACTACATCTCATGCAAAATGAATAGGGGCAAGATCAACGACCCGCGGCTCATGATCTAGAAATGGCTTGAGCCGCTGGCCGTTCACTCGAAAGGTACTCTCAGAAGACAACTCGGATATATCAATGCTACCGTTGTCGTGTACCTTTCTGACCAAGTAGGGTCCCTTCCACTTGCTCTGTAGCTTCCCTGGAAATAAACGAAGCCTCGCATCAAACAGCCATACTCTCTGTCCAATCTCAAAATGCTTGTGGCTGATGTGAGAATCGTGCCACTCCTTCACTCTCTCCTTATACTGTAGTCTGTTTGAGAAAGCCGTATCTCTCAACTCCTCTAGGGCTGCTAACTCTGCCCTCCTCTGGTCTCCTACACCATCTGGATCCATAAGAATATCAGTAACTGCCCATAGTGACCTGTGCCTCATCTCAACAGGTAAATGGCACGGCTTTCCATAAACGAGGCGAAAGTGAGACGTGCCCAATGGTGTCTTGAAAGACGTCCTATATGCCCACAAGACCGAGTCCAAAAGCAGTGACCAATCCTTTCGGTCAGGGCGGACGACTTTCTGCAATATCGTCTTGATCTCCCTATTCGACACCTCGGCTAGACCATTCGTCTGTGGATGGTAAGGTGTAGCAACACGATGGTCTATACCGAACTCGCTAGCAAGGGCCTTCACCTGGTCGTTGATGAAATGAGACCCCCCATTAGAAATCAGAACTCGTGGAACCCCGAACCGCGTGATGATGTGCTTTCTCAAAATATGCAAACTGTCCTTGCATCAGCGGCTCGGGCGGGGATAGCCTCAACCCAACGACTAACATAATCCACGACCAACAGAATGTACTCAAATCCCTAACTCTTAGAGAATGGACCCATGAAATCGATGCCCCATGCGTCAAAAACCTCACAGAAGTGAATGGGCTGCATCGCCATCATATCACGCTGTCCACAAGTGCCCATCCTCAGACAGTCAGTACTCCTCTTCACGAACTCATCAGAGTCCTTGAAGAGGGTAGGCCACCACAAGCCAGATTGGAGCACTTTCTGTGCCGTTCTCCTCCCAGAATGATGTCCTCCTGCCTCAAGCTTGTGGCATTAAGTGAGGACGCTATGGTGTTCCTCCTGAGGAATACACCAACGCCAGACACTATCCCCTCCTTTGTGGTAAAGGATGGGATCCTCCCAGTGGTAGGACTTGGCCTTCGCAAGGAAGGTCTCAAGTCTCTGCCTGGGCCAATCTTGTGGGACTTTGCCAACAACGAGAAAGTTCACAATATCGGCATACCACAGAAGTGAGGCGATGGCAAGGATCACCTCATATGGGAAGGTCTCACAAATGGGATCAATCTGCTCAGACTCCTCAGGCTGCTCTATACGAGAGAGGTGATCCGCCACCACATTCTTGACTCCAGGCTTATCCTTTATCTCAATGTCGAACTCCTGGAGTAGAAGGATCCATCTAGTCAGTCTGGCCTTGGCATCCTTCTTTGCCATGAGGTACCTGATGGCGGTGTGATCTGTGTACAGGGTCACTCTAGATCCAATGATATAAGATCAAAACTTATCTAGGGCGAACACTACGGCTAGCATCTCCTTCTCTGTGACCGTGTAATTCCGCTGCGCGGAATCCAATGTGCGGCTAGCGTAGTGAATAGCAAATGGAACTCCATCCCTCCTCTGTCCCAGCACTGCCCCTACGGCAAAATCGGAGGCATCCGTCATGATCTCGAATGGGAGAGACCAATCAGGCGGCTGGAGAACAGGAGCTCAATCACACACTGCTGGAGAGTCGCAAAGGACGAAAGACACTTGTCATCGACAAGGAACTTGGTGTCTTTCGTCAAGAGGTCAGTCAACGGCCTGGCAATCCTGCTAAAATCATGAATAAATCTCCGATAAAAACCAACGTGCCCCAGGAATGATCGTAGCTGCCTCAAATTGGACGGCGGTGCGAGTTTTCTAATGACATCAACCTTGGCTGGATCAACCTCCATGCCCCTATTGGAGATGATGTGGCCAAGCACCGTCCCTTGAGTCACCATGAAGTGACACTTCTCCCAAGATAGAACCAAATGGAACTCAATACATCGCTGGAGTACCCGGTCTAGGCAGTCAAGACAGGAGTCGAATCCGTTGCCGTAGACTGAAAAATTGTCCATGAAGACCTCCAAACACTCGCCTACCATGTCCGAGAAGATCGACAGCATGCACCTCTGAAAAGTCGCAGGGGCATTGCATAGCCCAAATGGCATGCATCGAAAGGCATATGTACCGAAGGGACAGGTAAAGGTGGTCTTCTCCTGATCCTCAGGAGCGATGGCCACCTTGTTGTAGCCCGAGTACCCATCCAGGAAGCAATAATGGCTCTTCCCTGCCAGTCTCTCAATGATCTGGTCAATAAAAGGCAGGGGGAAATGGTCCTTCTTGGTGGCCTGGTTGAGTCTCCTGTAGTCAACACAGACCCTCCAAGAGGTGGGTACTCGTGTAGCAATCTCCTCTCCCGACTCACTGATCACAGTCGTGATGCCCGTCTTCTTGGGCACCACATGCAAGGGGCTGACCCACTTGGAGTCGGAAATGGGATAAATAAAATATGTACTCCACCATTTTGATATTTCCTTCATCACAACCTCTCTCAGGTTGGGGTTCAGTCACCGCTGGAACTCACGCGACGGCTTCGCCCCCTCCTCAATATAAATATGGTGGGAGCACACTGATGGACTAATCCCATGGAGATCTGCTACGCTCCATCCGATTGCCTTGCGGTTCTTTTCAAGAACCCCCATCAAACGGGATTCCTGCTCTCCAGTCAGATCGGCGGAGATGATGACTGGGTACATCTCAGGTTCGCCCGCAAGGAACTGATACTTCAGCGAAGTAAGGAGCGGCTTCAGCTCTGGACAGCTGGGTGCTGGCAAATCTGGCTTCGGAAGAAGATGTGTGAATGCTTCTAAATTTGCCAAATCTGCCTGGGAGAAAGAATACGAGCTCTCGTAAACTGGATCTGGAGAAGGTTGCTCAACTGTACTGTCTCTGATCTGCTCTGCCTCTACCTCCTCCTCATCTGTAGGCTCTGGTGGACTCAAGTCTGGAATCTGGTCATCACAATCTGCCCAATCAGACTTTGAATCCGAGGGATCTGCATCAAACAAGGTGGCATCAGTACCACCATCACACAAGGTGGCCTCATCGCCACCATCACTAGAAACCGTGTCGCGGTCGAGAACCGGCTCTGCTGCCTCTGTAGCATCCTGGACCAGGGCTGTGCTCTCCAAGCTCTCCTCTGCTGTCATCTCTGCATCAGTGGTGTCTGGAAATGAGAGGATGGCCTGTGCTGAAGGGTCTGCCCATGCTGCCTCATCATCTGTGATCACAAAATCACAGTCCTGGTGGATGTCTAACCCGACATCTGTCAGTTGCTCTGTATCTGTGCTGGTCTCTGAGCATGCTCTCTCTCTGGCTCTGTAGTCCTCGACCGTCTCTATTTGTACACTCTCGCCCTCGATGCGAAAGTATACCTTCCCGCTATCATGATCAGTCACTGCCTTGGCTGTGGCCAAGAACGGACGATCGAGGATGATGGGTCGGCCACTGAATCAGGGATCTCCATGTCCAATACTACGAAGTCCACGGGGAATTGCAGGCCCTGAATAGTGACGATAACGTCTCGCAACAACCCCTTTGGCCTCTTGACAGATCGATCAGCAAACTGAAGGACTGTCCTGCTCTGTCTAAGAGTGCCCAACTCGAAGCGGTCGAGAAGGGCTGCCGGAAGGAGGTTGATAGACGATCCGCTATCCAATAGAGTCCGGTCGAACCTCTGCTCACTAATCTGACATCTGACATACGGGGCTCCTGAATCTGGCCTCTTGGCCGGCAGACGGTTCTGGATCGCGAAACACGTGGCTTTCGTCAGCACATGTATCTCTGAATGATGGTTCCTCCTCCTCCTCCTGACTGTAGTCCTATCTCTCAACGATCGCTGAAGAAGGGGGATGTGCTGCAAAGCCTCCTGAAGGGTCAGCTTTATATGGAATCGATCAATCATGCTCTGGTTGAACTCCTCTTGATCTCTCTTTTTTGGATTTTTTTTCTTTTTTCTTCCCCTTCCCCATCAGAAGGGCTCTAGGGAAGAGGATCACAGGGTCCTTCTCAGATGAAGGACTAGGAAGAGGTCTAGACGGCTCGACGGCCGGATCCTCACATACATCAATCACCACAGTGGGACCAGAAGAAACTAAACCTTTTCCTTTATTCACAACAGTGTTCTGAGATACATCAGTAGAAGGAAAAACAACAACTCTCTCTGAATGAACACCGGTGGCCTCAGTACCACCACGGGCTGGCTCTGCTAGACGTCTCGTGGCCTCAGTACCGCGTGCTGGCTCGGCTACTCTGGTGGCGTTAGTACCACCTCCTCAAACTGGTGAAGCGGCGGCCTCAGTACCGCCGGTGGGATCAGCATCCTTGGTGGCATCAGTACCACCATCATCATCATGAGCGGCCTCAGTACCGCTCTCCTCCTCCTCATCTGGCGCCCCGGATGTATCCTCGTGGTGTAGCTTAGACAAGGCGCCGCCGCCTGCTGGTGTCCTACCGCTCCTAAGCGTAAAAAAATCAACATCAAAAAGATCCGAAGATGTATCAACAAATGGATCACTAGGAGTGGCGTGCTCAGTGTAAGCTACCTGCTCAGATTTCCGCTTCAGGCTGTTGGGATTCGGCTCTATCTGGGCAGGAATGGCGGCCTTCCCTCTCACAATGTCCCGCATCTCCTGGCGGAACGCGTCCATCTCCTGTCTAAAAGTAGCCTGCTGGTCCGTGAGGAGGCGGGCTATGTCGTCCAAGGCGAGACTCTCGTATGGTGAACCATGGGAGCCCGACAGGTAGCCTCTCTGGTGCTGAGGCTGCTGGAACTGGTGCTGCTGGTGAGAGGGGTAAGAGGAAGGATGTTGTTGCTGGTGTGGTTGGTGAGCCTGCTGCTCACGTCTCCAAGACTGTCCCTGCTGCTGATAGGGACGAGGAACGAAGGATGACTGCTGGTGTGGCTGGTAGACTGGGGGCTACTGCTGGTGGTGATCCCTCTGCTGGCTATACTGGCCTCCCTGGCGAGATGGCTGCTGCTGGGGCTGGGTACCTCCACTCCCCCACCTGAATCCGGGATGGTCTCGTCAGATTCCAGGCTGGGGACGGTCATACCAAATCCCGTTGACATCCATCAACGGTTCTGCATCAAACTGGGCTGGCGGGAGTACTGCGAGAGGCTGATCCGGCTGGTAGACCACCATCTGCATGTCTGGAGATGGTGGTGACTGGTAAGAAGGCTGCTGCTGCTGGTACGGCTCCGCCTGTACAAGGTGAACCTGTCTAGGCTGCTGAAAGGAGCTGGAGCGCTGCGACGAGCTGCTGCTGCTGCCGCCGGTATCGCCTCGCGACTGAAGACGGGGCTGGGAAGCCGTCTGTGCCTCCTGGAGACACATGAGCTGGGTCTTCATGTCGCTCAGAGTCTGTGCCATCTGCTCCATCTGCGTGATGCCCTGGAACTGCTTCTTCTCTATCAGCTCCATCCGATCCAACTTCTCGCTGATAATACCCATATCCGTAGCGGACGACTCTGCCTGTGCTGCTGCTACTGCGGATGAACTGGATGGACCGGCATCGACCCGTGCTATCCTCTGGTACTGCACGGGTCCTGGCTGCTGCTGGGGTCTGCCTTGAGTATACAACCGGATCTGGGACATCACCATATAGTTCTCAGCCATCTCCTCGTAGATATCCCAGACATGGTCGTGATCCTTGGCGAAATAGGACCCGCCACAAGAAGCATTCACCAAGCCCTGGAGCTCTGGTGTCAGCCCGCTGAAGAAGCTCTGCACAAGGTTCGGCTTCGAGATATCATGGTGCGGGCATCGGTCAGTAAGCTCATGAAACCTCTCCCATGCCTCATGGAATTGCTCGTTGGGGAGCATGGAGAAGTTGCTGATCAGGGCCCTCGCTGCATTGGTCCGCCCGAGTGGATAGTACTTGTTCAAGTACTCGGTGCGGAGCTGCTCCCAGGTGTAAACAAACCTCCCCAAATGCTTCAGCCAGGTGGCTGCTCTGTCTGCTAGGGAAAAGGGGAGGGCGATCATCCTGATCGTATCCTGGTCCACCTGACAGTCGTGGACAGTGCTGCAAATCATCAGAAACTCCTGGAGGTGGAGATGGGGCTCCTCAGTAGCGAGCCCGTGGAAGCGAGGGAGTAGCTGCAAGGTGTTCGGGGGGAACTTGAAGTCCCCCACGATGGCTGGAAGTACTACCCAGTGGTGCGTCAGCGTCGATCCGGGGTTGTGCAACTCCCGCATCGGTCTCTGTGGTCCTCCTGCCGCGGCTGCGGCGGCTGCTGCCGCTGCTGCGGCTACTGCGGCTGCTGCATCTGCATCCTCTGGGATCCTCGGTCCCTCTCTGCGCTCCTCGCGCTCTGCTCGCATCTGCTCCATCTCTCTCCTCATGTCGAGCATGAATGCTCCCTGATCTCTCAACTGCTGCTGGACGGTCTCTAATGAGGCGATCAGGGTGGAGTTGATCGCGCCCTGGTCCAGCACAAAGTGCTCAGGCTGTGGACCATGGGAACGATCCTCGGAACTGCCGGCCATGGCATCTGCAAAATCAAAGGAGCCAAACTCAGGTGCTGTCAAATCTGCTATTCTCTCCTCTGGCTCATATCTCTCAGAACCGAAAGAAAGGGGGTCGAGGGGGAACAGGGCGGAATCATACCCGGGCTCGGAGAACTGGTCTCGTCTCTCGCGGGCCAACCTAGATGATTGGGTAGACGTGCCCGAAAGCGGTGCAGCCAGAGGCTGCCTAAGAGAGCGTCTACCCATCATCGTGATCTGACGAGTAGGGCGGATGAGATCTGGAAAAACTATGATCAAAATGCAAACCCCTCTGTTCACCAATGCAACACGAGCTGAAGACCGTGAAGGCTCGGTCAAATTATCTTGTCAGTTTTTATTAGGTGAACAAACAGTCTATCAGAGCGCTTACGTGACCTGTTGGGATACCCGATGCTACTCCAACCGACTGGCCCGCACGGAAGAGTCGGTAGTCAGCTAGAAATAGCACCGGAGGGCTCTACCTAGGGTGCGGGTCACTCTCTCGCGCAAGCAAACCAAACAATGAGGGGGTTGCTCTCCCCAAGACAAATTTTTAAGGTGAGTGTCTTTTAGGGTCAATAGTCTTAGCAGTCCCAATTTTATGGTTTTTCTTTTTAATTTTTTTCAATAAAAACAAAGGCCTAACGAATTTTTCGGTTCTCCTGGTTATTTAATCCAAAACAGGGGGAGAAGACGAAAAAGCCGATGCGCGATGAAATCAATGATGCATGCTGAGATAGAAATGCGTACCTTGCCTCCAGCACTCTACATGCAAGTGATCCGCGCAGAATTTTAAAGACAGAAAATAAACTACCTAAATGATGCAGCGATGAAAACCGAGTCCTAGATGAGCAAGTCTACTCGCAGAACCGTTTAACTGGTCACCGACCTCCAAGCCAAAGGTCCGATCTGGCCTACCCCTCCTCTGCCCGACAAATCGGGGGTAGGAGAAAGTGCTTTACGGGGCAGGCTGCGGCACGTAGGCTACGAAGGAGATGAATCAGTTATTTTTATTAATTAATTATTAGTAGGTCCAATTAAGCGCACTATAGGAACAGGCAGATAATTAGGTGTGGGGACCCTACTAATTACGGTACAAGCAAGCAGAAAATCCTAAGTCTAGGGGCTCGATGAAAAACCGCGTAAACACCTGAAAAGGCAGCTAAAAATCAAAACCGTGAAAAAAAAGCCGCGAAAACACCTAAGGGTCCCCCGAGCACACCGGTGCTCGGCGAAACAGACCCGCTAGTCAAATCCACAGTTCAAGTCTCTGAGTACCTGTATTATTACAATAATAATCAAATAAATCCTAAACTACACCTCTCCCACTCAACTCTCTCTCTCTCTCGCTCTCCTGCGGCTCCGTACAGAAGGGAGTCGCCTCCGAGTTCTTCGGTTGTGTCGGCTTCTCGAAATCGGCCGCCTCGGTCCTCGGGCCCTCGCAAGAAAAAGGCAAGTGGTCAGACCAATAAAAATAATCAAATAAGAAAAAGAAAGATAAATGAAAATAAAATGAGGGTATATGTGCAAAAATACAAAATAAAATAAACACTCAAAATCAAACAAAAACAGAAATAAAAGAAAAGAAAATAAAACAAAATAAAATAAAAATAAAATATAAACAAAAGCCGCGAAAAGCCACGAGCTCTGAAAGAGCCGCGAAAAGCCGCGAAAACAAAAACGAAAATAAAATGAAAACTACTAAGCCGTGCTCCCCGGCAACAACGTCATTCTGATAAACCACAAGCTGAGCGACTAAGGTAAAGGTACTAAACGGTCTTCACGACCTCGATCACTCAGACGGGTCAATCAAGAAAAAGAAGAGACCACCAATCAGAAATAAAATCAATCAAACACACGAAAGCGGTCCTGCTATTAATTTAACCTGGTATAGCGACCAGGGTCGAACACAAGGAGCACGGGTTGGCCTCTCGGCCTACGAAGTAGTCAAAAAGAAATAAAAGAAAATAAGTATTTTTGATGGTTTTTGAATATTTTATATTTTTTGGATTTTTAGTTAATTAAGAAAATAATAAAAACAAGAAAACAACACACTTCAACAATTTATTTAATGCACTAAAAATCAACCTAAAATTCTAACAAAAATATTTTTATGTGTTTTATAATTTTTAGTGTTTTTGGTGAATTTTTGGGATTTTTCTGATATTTATTTAATTTTCTAAAAAATGAAACAAGGACTGAAACTATAGGTACTGTCCAGCCGAGCTAAAAGGACCTAGATAAAATACCTAAAAGCCCCAATTTAGCCTGGAGGTACTTTTCCTGTATAGAGAATAAAACAAGGAAAATTTAGGCACCTAGTTTATTATTTTTGGATTTTTAATTTATTTATTATAATTTTTATAATATTTTAAGTGTTTTGCAATTTTTAGGTGTTTTAAGCAATGAAAAATAGCCAAACTTGGCTAGAAAATCAAGCAAGCATAAACAAATAGTAAACAATTTTTTTGTAATTTTTAAATATGGTTTAATATTTTTTTGGGGGTTTTAGAGTTAGACAGTGACAAAAATAGATGTTTTTGAATTTTTAAAAATATCAAATTAAAACAAAATTGACCCCAAAAATTCCAGAAAATTTTAAACTATGGCAGGAGCCATGTATCCAATTTTCATTGGAATTGGAGTTGTTTTGCTATTTCATTCAAAAATAAAGAGGGGGCACTGTGCAAAGGGACCTATGTGCAAATACCCGGAAGTCTGGGGGTCTGGTGCAAATAACCCAGGTAAACACGTGCGTCGCACGCGTCTGAGGCACTCAGGGACCTAATTGTAAGGAAAATAATTTCCAAGGGCTATTTGGTAACATGTACCAAAAGCCCAGGGACTTATCTGTAAAATACCCAAATATTAACGCACATGTACAATTACTCTACGCACAGGGGTATAAATGCAATATTCCAAAAACTTTCATTCAACTAATAACATCCAGAACTACAGGGGCATAAGATGCAACTACACCAGAAAACCACGTGACGAAGCACGTGTCATACAACGCACAGGGGTATAAATGCAAGGAAAATAAAGTGCAGGGTCCTCGGTGCAAATATCCCAAAAACTAAACAACTATCTAAAGTAATTACAGAACTAAATGCGAAATAAAATAACAGAGGGGGCCTAAGGGTAAATTACCCTTTATTAATGCGGGCCGCAGGATGGACGCCACGTGGTGCTTCGGACGGTGGAGATCAGCGGGCGCTCCAAGGCTGAGGTCCTCGCAGCGATCAGACGGCGGAGGCTACGCCACGTGGGGGATCGAACGGATGAGGCTCTTGATGGGTAAACCTCGGGCAACGGGCGGTCCTGATCACCTCTCCACGATCTGACGGTGACTGCTCCTCCGGGAATGAACGACCCAGATGAAAACTGGAGGTCGAGGATGATCGGACGGTCGGGGAGGATACCGGAAGAACAGTTGGCCGGCGAAGTTCGCCGGCCCAAGGTGCACGCTCCTGACCTCCCCTGCTGCGCCTGAAGATCGGAGAAGCTCCGCGATGACGTTCCGCAGCTGCTGGTGGTCTCCGATGACCCAGCCAAGCTCTGGGGAGCTCCGGCGAGGTCGGCGGAGATGAAGCTCCTGGACCTGATGGTCCAAGCCCTCAGTTGGGCTTGGATGTACCTGCAAAGACAACCAGTAGACTCGCGGGTCGAGGGCAAACTGCCTCGACCCGGTTAGGCGGGGTGACGGTGATCGGAGGGTCGAGATGGGCGAGCTCCTACGAAGGGGGAACGGTGGAGCTCGAATCCCAGCTCCTGTACGAGCTGGGTTGGGTGGAGATATGGAGAAGGTGCGTGGGAGGATAGCGGAGGCTATGGCGGAGCCTGATGATCGAATGGATGTGGGATGTGGACGGAATCGACGACGAACGGCGACGGAGCGAAAGGGGGGTAAATGAAAATTAAAGAAAAGGAAAGGACTACGGGGCTACCTGGGTGGTTGATGAGACTGGGGGTGAGCTGACGGTGCTCTGGGTCGTCGCCTCGAGGAGCGTCTCCCTCCGAGGCTCGGGCTCCTGCTGGTGGCGGAGCACGGCGGTGACACGCGCCGGATCAGTGGAATCCGCAACCTCTCCTCGCTTCAACAGCACGGGAGGCAAGCTGTCACTCTCGCTCTCACGCTGGAGCTCACTGGGGGTGGAAGCGAATGGCCAAAGATGCGAATGGAGGTGGCGGAGCTCGGCTTAAGTATGCTGGAGGGTCCGGGAAGAAGGGCGCGGGTAGGGCGATGTAGCGCGCGGATCCTGAGGCGAAGGCTCCGGCGAGGTTCTCGGGTATGACTTGAGCAATCCGGACCCGGGGTTTAGGCAAGAAGGAGTCGGGTCTGCATGGGAAAAATCCGAGAAGATGAGTCGGGCGTAGCAGACCCGTGGGAAGTGGTCCTGGGGGGGGAGTTGACCGGGCGGTCAACATCCCCAGGGCCAATAGGAGGCGGCCACGTGGAAATTACTTGGAAATGAAATTAAAAATAGAAAATAAACGAATTAAGGGAAAGTCAAAACATGAAGTAATTTTGTTTTATTTTTTCTATTTTTTGTGATTTTTAATTAATTTTTCGAAATAAAAATAAGGTATGTACATTATAGGTTCATATATAGGTATATATACAATATTTAGGTTTTGAATTTTTTATTTTTAATTGTTATTTTTATACAATATTATTCCCATTTTATATTTTATTTATTTATATTATAAAATAAGAAATAAAAATATATTTTTATTTTATTTTTATTATTTATGTACATAGGTGAAATAAATAGGTATGTATATATATACATGGTATATTTACAATGTATTTTTATGTTTTTAATTTTGTTATTTTTATTTTGCTTTTGTTTTAATTGTTTTTATTTTATTTATTTACACTATATAATATAGAATATTTACAAAAATTTTGGTAAGTTAATTTTATTTATTTATAATGCTGAATAAATATGAAGGTGAGTGGTCTATGTATATGATGAGTGATGTTTTTATCTTCTTTTTGATTTTTATCTTTTTCTTTTGTTTTTATACTTATAAATATGTACAAATATTTACAAGCATATTTTAAGCTATTTTGGGAGGAAAATATTTTATTTTATTTACATCAATATTTACACACATGAGCCCCTATCTCCCTCTACTTTGGCTTTTATGCGGTCATGCCCATGTTGAGCCCTCCCTTGGGTTAGGTTGCTCAATATTTATTCTAAATATTTCCCTCTTTTTCTTTTTAATCTTTATTCTTTTATTTTTGCACAAAAACATGCTAATTATAGGTTTTTACACAATGCATGCTTTTGGTAATTATTTCTATTTACAACTATATACATGCATTTGCAAAGGTTTTTGTAGCTAAAATATAAGAATAAAGAGTGATGAATGAGTATTCATCAAGAATCCTTAAGTTCAATCCGAGAAAGGCGATCAGCCACAACATTCTTCACTCCAGGTTTATCTTTAATCTCCAAATCAAATTCCTGAAGGAGTAAAATCCACCTAAGAAGACGCGCCTTCGCGTCCTTCTTTTCCATTAAATATTGAATAGATGTGTGATCAGTATAAATTGTCACCTTAGAGCCCAAAATATATGATCTGAACTTCTCAAGGGCCCATACTACCGCGAGCATTTCTTTTTCAGTCACTGTATAGTTTTTTTGTGTAGGATCTAAAACTTTGCTCGCATAGTGAATCGCAAATGGAATCCCCTCTCATCGTTGATAACACAGCTCCTATAGCGAAATTTGAAGCATCGGTCATGATCTCAAAGGGGAGAGACCAGTCAGGAGTTTGTAGGATAGGCGAGGCACAAATCTTCCTCTTCAAGAGCTCAAAGGCCTCTAGACACCTGTGATCTACAACGAACTCTGTGTCTTTCCCTAAGAGCTCAGTCAGTGGGCGGGCGATCTTCGAAAAATCCTGAATGAATCTTCTGTAGAATCCAACATGCCCTAAGAATGACCGCACTGACTTCACGTTGGTAGGTGGATCGAGTTTCTTGATCACCTCCACCTTGGCAGGGTCAACCTCCATTCCCCTTTTGGAGATGACATGCCCCAACACGATACCCTCCGTCACCATAAAGTGACTCTTCTCCCAAGAGAGTACCAGATTCACCTCACTACACCTCGTGAGGAATCGGTCCAAGTGCGCTAAACATGTATCAAAAGAATCACCATGGACCGAGAAGTCATCCATGAACACTTCCAGGAAATCTCCCACCATCTCGGCAAATATGGCAATCATGCACCGCTGAAATGTGCCCGGGGCATTGCAGAGCCCGAATGGCATGCGCCTGAAAGCATAAGTACCGAATGGACATGTGAATGTGGTATTTTCCTGGTCCTCAGGGGCTATGTCCACCTGGTTGTAGCCTGAGTACCCGTCAAGAAAATAGAAGAACTCTTTCCCTGCGAGTCTCTCCAAGATCTGGTCAATAAAAGACAAGGGAAAGTGATCTTTCTTTGTCGCGGCATTCAAGCGCCTTTAGTCGACACAGACGCGCCACGACGTGGGTACTCGTGTCGCGATCTCTACCCCCTCCTCGTTGGTGACCATCTGAATTCTCGACTTCTTCGGGACAACATGAAGTGGGGCCACCCACTTGGAGTCAGAAATAGGGTATATGAACCCTGCCTTGCACCATTTTTCAATTTCTTTCTTTGCTACTTCCCGTAGATTGGGGTTAAGTCTCCTTTGGAACTCACGGAAGGTCTCACATTATCCTCAGTAAAAATATGGTGCGAGCAGAGAGCGGGGTTGATCCCCACGAGATCTGATACTGTCTAGCATATTGCTTCGCGGTTCCTCTCTAAGACCTCTAACAACCTAGACTCCTGTTCTAAAGTCAAGTCTGAGCTAATGATGATAGGATATCTCTCTTTGGGTCCCGCAAGAAAGGCATACTTGAGTGTAGGAGGTAGTGATTTCAGTTCTGGCAATGTGGTATCATCAAGCAAATCTGGCTGAACTGAATCTGAATCTGGTTCCGTGCTGCATGAAGGCGGGACAAGCTGAGTACTACTCGCCACCAAATCAGAAGTATCGGGAGTCGGATCGTCAAAAGTATCCAAACAATCGGCAAAAGCCACGTCCGACTCATCATCTATGTCCCATGATTGTTCCGAAGAGGATGGAACTGACAGATCCGGATGGATCTCTATGTCATCATGAGAATAGGTTGATGCATCTTCCACAAGATCAGACAACACCTGGAAAACTGCATCATTCACTATGCCCTTTCCAGATGAAAGGGACTCGCTCTGTCCTGAAGGAATCTGTCCCCAAATCCCAACTGTGCTAATCATTCTGCAATATGCCTCTGAAGATGAGAACTCTGTACTGCTCTTTGAATCAGGTCACTGACACTTGGTTTGCTTCATCTCAAGGTTCACTTCTCCGCCTGGAGAACAAAACTTCATCATTCCCGTACCATAATCGAAAGTTGCGCCTGTGGTCCTAAGGAAGGTCCGTCCGAGAATGATCTGAAATTCTCTCCAATGATTGGGGGTCTCCATGTCCAAGACTGTGAAGTCAACTTGATAGTTCTGCCCCTCAATTGAGATAACTACATTCTTCACTTCTCCCTTAGGTCTCTTCACTGAACGATCTGCGAATTGGAGTAAAGCTCTATATTTGCGAAGTGGTCCCAATTCCAATTTCTGATATAATGCTAAGGGAAGTAAGTTGATCGAAGAACCGTTATCTAAGAGTGTGCGTGCAAACGCAATGTCGTCAATACGACTCTCCACATAGTGAGCATCCATGTCTCTCTTTTTCCTTGGTAAAGTCTGATTCTTGAGACAATAGGTTGTGGCTACTGATAAGACATGTGTCTTTATGTTTCGGTTATCTTTCTTACTGCTAACCCTTGTAGGTGTGCATCTCATCTTAAGGTATTTTTGGAATGCATGATGATTAGCCACATACTCATCAAATGGCACCTTTACAGTGATATTCTCTTTACAAAATCGTGCCATATTGGGGTCATCTTTCTGAATCTTTTTGATGCGCTTTCTTACCGTAAGAGCACGGGGGAAAGGGATGGAAGCTAGAGAAACAGAAGATGAAGAGTCTGAATCATGAACTGAAAGATCATTCTTGGCATTAACTGAAACAGAGTTCTTCATACAAGAATCTTTTTGATGCAACATGGAATCGAAATCAAAACTATCTACTAAAGGTTGTGGAATAGAAGCTGGAGTGGTATCCGCCACAACCGGAGATGCAAGGTCCTCTGTAGACTCAGAAGAATATCCATGTTGATGCTGCTGCATACGTTCTCTCCTCCTCTCGGCTCCCTGAGTGGAAATCCTCGAATAGTGCTGATGGGGCTCCGAAATATGCTGCCTCTCCACCTCGTCCTCTGAAGCATCTCAGGTAGAGCTCCAGAGATACCCCTCCTCGTGTCCCTGGCTCGGTCAGGTACAGCCACGGTCCTTCCACTCCTGAGTGACATGCGGTTAGACTCGTCACACGAAAGAATCTCATGTTCAGATCTAGGAGATGCTGAATAGTATACCTGACCAAAGTGCTGCTGAGAACTAGATCGGTTCAGGCTATTTGGGTTAGCCTGAACTTGGGCTGGGATAGAGGTAGAGGGTGCAGTATGCTCGTCTCGCCATCTGGACAGGCGATTGACATCCACCCGTAAGTCATGAATCTCGTTCCTGTAGGAGCGTAGCTCGTCGAGTATCTGCTGTTGTATATCCACGGGACTAGACGAAGAAGGAAGTGGATAAGTCTGGGAAGAAGAACGGGAAGACTGGCCATGCTGGCTAGAGTACTGCCTATGTTGCTGCTGCTGGGGTTGCGGACCTTGCTAGCCCGTCTGGTAATGGCCCTGTTAGCCATACTGCTGGTACTGCTGCCTCTGCTGCTGGGGTGGCTGGAATCCAGGGCTCTGCTGTGATGGAGGTGGTGCGAAGGTGAATGCAGTGTTGTGAAAGGTCGGGGGACGCTGGTAAGTCTGTCGGTCTCCCGTACTTCCCTGCCTAGCAGGGTCCTGAGTATATCATACTCCATTCACCTCCCAAATCGGTGGAGGCTCCTCCTGAACTGTCTCTGCTAAAGGAGGTGGTTGCTGGAAAGAGTGGGCGTAGGATTGGTCCTGCTCCCACGGGTGGGGTTGCACTGACACCAACTGCTCCTGAACATGGTGAACTCGATATACGGGAGCAGAGGGTGCAGTCACGGTATGTATCTTTATCTTAGATACCCTATCAGTCAACTCCTCCATTTGTTTTGGAATCTTGGAGACGCTCCTGTCCAATTCATCAATTCTCTTGTCAATCCTCTCGACTACTGCAATCTTGTCAGCAAGGAGTCCTATGCTAGGGATCACGTCCTGAGAGAGATCGACTACAGCTGATTTTCCTCCTCCAGATGAGAGTGAACTAGGGGATGGTGTATAGGCCATGCTGGCCATCTGTGAGCGGCTAGTTTCAGCCATCTGCTCGAATACCCTCTAGACGGTATCCGCTCCTCGTGATGTATAGTTGCCTCCACAGGCAGCGCTCACTAAACCCTGCATCTCAGGGTTGAGACCAGTAAAGAATGATTGGACCAAGATGTTATCATCTAAATTGTGACAGGGACACTTCTGCAGGATGTCCTTAAATCTTTCCCAAGCATCACAGAAGGCTTCATGGGGTAAATGGGAAAAACTCGTAATTCGCATCCTCATCATGTTAGTTCTACTCAACGGGTAGAACTTCTTTAGGAATAGGTCCTTGAACTGGGCATAAGTGGTGACGATGATTCCAAGATTCTTCACTCAGTAATCAGCTTTTCCACCCAAGGCAAATGGAAGGGCTTTGAGCCTAATATAATCCTGGCTAAGATTATTATGTTTGAGGTTAGCACAGATGAGCTCAAAGTCCTTTAGGAATGCATATGGCTCCTCAGATGCATTCCCATCAAAGTGTGGCAGTAGGTTCAGAAAGTGCGGATTCAACTCAAAATCAACATTGGGTTCGACCGGACTCAAGTAGTTATGAATTTGATATTGTCCAGGGTTGTACGCCGCATCCATTGGTGGTTCAACCCCAATATTAAGATGTCCCAACTGAGCTCTGAGTAATGCGTGTTGCTGCTCAGATGCAGCTAATCGGGCTAGTATCATTCTCATCGGGTCTTCATGGTTCTCTTCTTCCTCTTCTTTCTTCTTTGGAGGCATTTTACTTGTGTCTTCTTTATGGCCTGAATCAGCAAGGTGTTCTGGATTAGAAGATGATTTATGAATCAAGATATTCTCACCGAGGCGATGGTCTTCCTCGGTGAGGTGGGAAAAGAGAAATGGAATGGTTTGAGAGTAACCATTCCGAGAGTGAGTGATCCTGAGCTCAAGAGGGTCATGAGTCCAGGTTGGTCCAAGTTGCGCATGGACCTGTGAAGACATACTTCTTGAAGGGTTCAACAAGAGATTCGCAAAGTCCGAATAAATATCCCCCCAATCAGTCATCTTCGATGTCAAAAGAACTGATTCGAACACGATATTCAATGAGGCGCTAGTTCTACGGTGCACGTAAATGTGCGGAGTACACTCACACAATACAAACAGAATCCAAACCCTCAATTTCACCAACTCAACACGTGATGGTCGTAAGGGTTCGGCCGAATTATCTGGTCAATTTTAGTTGGTGAGAATACAATCTTGGAAAGATTAATGAGCTGTTAGGTGCCCGTATTTTCCTACAGACTGGCCCGGTTCTTACGACTACTTTGACCTACTTTCAGCCAGTATAGGAGTAAGTACGGACCGTATAAATACGGCTACCCATTCCTTGAGGACTAAGGCATCCTCTAAACCTCCCACTCTGCTAAGGAAGCCGGACCGTTTACCGGCTACCCGTATTCCTCACTGAAAAGTACCTAATCGCCTACAAAGAAAGAACCAGTTGTAAGTAAGAAATCCAGACTTGGCTCTATCCTAGGGTCGTCTCTCTCTCACTTGCAAGTAGAACAAACAATGAGGGCTTTATTCACCCGAGAACAAGGGTTCTTTTTATTCCAATTAATTAAATCGTCCTGCTCAATTCAGTCCCAATTTTAGAGTTAGGTTATCACTTGAAATTAATCTGAACACACAAATACATCTACCGTTCAATCCCAATTTCCTTTTAAACCTCAAATTATAAAACAAGAAGGGATTCAGAAATCAGAATGCAAACGTGAAACTATGATGCATGCTCAGAAGAAGGTATACTTACAGTGAATCCCAGCACTCTCCATGCGTTATGCAAAACTGAATTTATAAATTTTACACTAAATGCATGCAGATCGAGAAAACCGCACCTAAATAGTATACTATTAGCGGGGAAGCATTGATTTGATTTGAGCTAAGTAGTACATGTCTATGTACGTCTCATTATGAATCTTATAAGATATGTGAATCTTCTAAGATATGTGTGGCCTAAATTTTGATGGGCACGAATAAATTTGAATCTAAACTACCGTGTGCCTAATCCTTAATTCGTCACTCAAGTCGAGACCCCACCCTCACCGGAGAGTGAAACAGGTCTCGACACACCACAAATAAAGTCCAAGTCTTTTTTACACACGCGATCTCTCAAACAAGAGCCACTGTAAATGAGCAAGCTAAATAATTACAAAATTTTACAAAAGCTCTCTTGAAATAAATAAATTCTCCTAGCTCTTCAGCAGTCGGCACGCATCGCGTCCGTCGACCTCCGATGCACTCCAAGTCTACCGGGCTCTCGCAAGGAAAATGAGATTTATATTAGAGAGATAAACAACAAGATATATACAAAAATATGAAGAGAAATAATTACGAAAAAATGGAATAAATAAAAGTGGCTCGGGGGTCAGACTACCCGAGTAAGTAAAAATCTAAATCCAAATTCTTAGATTAATCCCTAAGCTGTTTGCCTCCCTGGCAACGGCGCCATCTGACGAGTCGCTAAATAATATGTATAATTCAGGCACGTTGTAGTACGTGTACTTAACAATTCAGTCAGAACCGAGAGAAGGATCTCCGTGAAGAGTGTCTCGGCTTTAATTTATATCCCGGGCAAATTCGGGGTCGAACACAGGGAGGCAAAGGAACAACTTTGGGGTTAATTTGAAAATTAAGTTTTAGATTTCCAATAGGATTTTTTGTATTTTTTTAATGCAAAAACAAAGGTGAAAGGCAAATGCGGGTGAATCAAGACACTAAGAAATCACACAATTGGCCAAATTAATTTTAGTATCAAATTAATCCAATTAAACCAAATTATATTTTTTCTAGGATCTTAATTCAGTGAGGAAAATAAAACATAATTTTTTTGTATTTTTAGGAACTAAAAAGCAACAATGAAAAATGCAAACTTTTTTGGGGTATTTTCACAATTTTTCACACAAACAGTAAGCAAAAATTATGAAAACTTTACTGGAACTAAAACATGATGAAAGAAAGCTACAGTAATATTTTAGGAATTTTTTAGTATTATATGAATTTTTTATGGATTTTTTAGTGAAAATAAAGTGATAGTGAGTAAATAATTCTTAATAAATCCTCATTTTCAAATTAGGTAGAGTACGAATTATCGCAAAGAGTTATTTTCATATAGAATCCGGAAGATTTAAAATTTCACAAAAATGATGTATGTGGATTTAATTAAAAATCAAACACTAAAATCACTCCACAATTTCTTTCAGGCACAAAGACAACTCTACTTTAGATGAAATTTGGATAGTAAGTTAATCATATATCAAGGCATCATTCTTAATTTTTGTGGAGTTTTTAGAGCAACCGTGTGTGAGATATAAATTTATGAGCACTGATTGGGTAAAATACGTAGAATTTCAGTTGAATATTTTTAATTAATTCACAATATCTCAAAAAATATAAATAAATATTCAGATGACAGAGAATAAGTTGCTCAACATCTACACATTTTTCATTGAATAAAAAGATGCAAAAATGACGTCCAAATTAAAGCATAAACACAGGGTCCTAATTACAATAACATAATTAAAACGGATATAAGCAAACATGCACAAGGGCCTTTTGGTAATTACAGAAAGTTACAAGGTAAAGTTACAATTGTTACAATAAAAAATTTGAAAATATTCAGACCTTCTTCTTCCTGGAGACGCTGGAGGAGGAACCCAAAGGGCGGCGGCGGACCGCACGCCGGCGGCGCGCGGAGGCGAGTGGCGCTGGGGAGAGGGCACACGACCTGCCAAGGTGCCGCACGACGAAGGTGTGGGCGGCGAAGGCGGATGGTGGTGGAGTGGCGGCGAAGGCGGATGTGCGGCCGGCGGTGGGTTGCCGTGGCCACGGAGCTGGAGAATGGAGGGCTGAGCGCGCGCGTGAGGCGGCGGAGGGCGGCTACGGCCGCGCTGGAGCAGCGGCTGCTCGTGGTGGGGGAGAAGGTCGGCGGCGGTGATGACGTGGAAGAAGGAGGGGGCGGTGTTGTTGCTCCCTCCCGTGATTTTTTTTAATTTTTTTAATTTTTTTCTACTGTAATAAAATAGACTTTTTTTGTTTTAATTTTTTTATTTTTTTAAATTTTGTTAAAACAAGGAATGCACAAGATGGACGAAAAGAAGTGATGATGGAGATAAAAATGAAGATAAAGATATAAACAAATGAAGATTTTTTGGATGGTGAAATGACGTGGTAAAAAATTGTAAAAATGACAAGATAACAAAATGAGAAGAAAAATTACCTATGATGGAGACGGTCGCCAATGGTGTGCTCGTGAGAGCACGGTCTTCGCTCGAATCGCCGACGAGCGATGAACTCGAGCAGCGCGTAGAGGCGGCTGCGATGTTGGCCAAAAAGCCAACGGATCTCACTGGAGAGAGGGCCGTCGTCGCTCGACCGCGGTTGCGTCGCTGTCACCGATTCAACTCTGGGAACTAGGCTCTCCTCACATAAATATGGATCAAGTGCAAATTGAGGAGGATGTGATGTATATAAAAAGAATGGAATGAGAGGTTATTAAAATGATGGAGTTGAATGGGAGGTTGAATTATTAATGGAGTTGAATGGGAAGTTGGAAAAAATGGTGGAATAATGGAGTTGAATTGGTGGTTATTGTAGAGAATGTAAAATAATTAAATAAATAAAATGAAATAAAGTAGGCCACTTTAAATACAATAAAATAAAAAGATAAGATAAATAGTGGAGAATTTACAAAAGAAGACAAAACACCATGTACATTTTTTTGTTTACTTTTCCAATATGTTATTTTTTGTCTTTTTAATAAGAGATATTTACAACGAAAAAATACAATAAAATACTACAATTAAAATACAACACAAGTATGATTTTTTTGTATTTTTAGTAATTAAGAAAGATGCAATAAAAATTAAAGAAAGATGAATATATACATGATATACAATGTACATCTAGGTCCCAAAATCCAACTTTTGCAAACGAGCTCCGATTTTAATGAAACTACTTCCGTTGGATAGATAATTTTCTAACTTGAACTTTAAAAGTGAGTTTGATGAATTTGGAGTTCAGACGGAGCGGGAATTTGGTTTGGAAGTTGGACTTTACGGCTTTTTCTCTTTGGGATCTAGGAGCATTTATTTGATTTAAAATTTGTTTTTGTATTTTTGTATTTTTATATACATAGTTATGAACAAGTTGGAGAAAGAATTAGCCAAAAAGGAGTTGAAATGAAATTATTAAAAAATACATGACGTTTTGGGCTATTTACAGGTGAAAACTCCTTTATTTTTGCGGCTTTTTATTGTTAATTTATTTTGTACAATCTAATATACAATAATTAGTGTGTTTTATTTACAAGAGTTATTTTGTTAATTTATTGATTTTATGGACATTTATTAGGGAATTTACTGGTGGATTATGCTAAGATCAATATATTGAGATAATGAATCGTGGATTCATCACTCCCGCAAGATGTCTGTCGCAAACCTCCTTGATCTTGTACATCCGCAAATCTACCCAGTTCCCCATCTGTATTTATCCGATTATACTTAGGCTAACCTGAGCTTAAGTATAGGGGGACCGGTACCATTGTTTATGCATCACTTCTCTTCTTTTGTTTTTTAACCCGTCTATACTGAGTACGAGCTATGTCAAAATTTCACTTTGTGCCATGAGGACATAGCACAAGCTAAGTATGGGGGGGGTGTTTGTATATATTCTATCTACTTTATCCATAGATCTTACTTTAATCATTTTTATCTAACATCGGGGATGGGTACAAGTAGTGTGTATTACATGTTTTTAAAAAAACAAAAACAAAACCAAACCAAAAAAACTTTTTGCATTAAAAAAAGAAAAAAAAGAAAAAAAATCACCTCATGGTCTTGCATTTCATCAAGCATTTCATGCATTCCTTGGTTGATATATTCCTGACACATTCACCATCACTCAAGGCTTGAGGATTTTTTAGGACACTTGATTTCTGAGATCTTGAGATTCTGAGTTAGCCTGCCTTAGTCATTAGGGTTTTGAACTTAATAATCCACACTTCCCTAGTTTGAAAGATTTGAGCGCTATATTGCACTCTTCATCTCTACCTTCAAAAAGAATATGATCAGCACAATCACTTTCACAACTGCATGATTGATGAGATGAGTTGAGTTATCACTTGAGGAACTGGGACTAGAGATTTGAGTTTAGACCCGATCTGATGATATTCAAGGATGGGATAAAGTTAATGAAGGCTGCAAAAAACCTGAGTGTCAGCAATACCCTAGCCAGTATGTGAACAAGATTCATATGCTATCTCTTTGATAAATGACCTAAGTGCCAGGGTGTGATGAAACTTAATGAAAATTGTTGATCAGTGTGCGAGTGGAGCTAGCCAACAAAAGAAAAGAAAAAAAAGAAATGTCAAAGAAAAGCTCTATCATCCAAAGTCAAACTTCAAATGAGCTTCCAACAATGGCGAGCGCTCCCAAACATTTTCAAAGTATCTACTAGGACCAAGTGCTAATTAGAACCAAGGAGTCGGGCTGACACCATAAAAGGGCTCTGCATCGTAAGCGATACAAGTCTGGGTGTCGAAGGTATCTTAGATACTCAAAAGAGACCCACCCCGGTGTACTCCCAGAAAAACAAGTGCAGACGACTCCAAATTCTCTTGACGGATATATTGATCAACAAAATAAAAATATACTTGTGTTGAGTAATAAGAAACTTGAGGGGCACCTTGTTTCAATGTAAGGGAGAGAAAATCAGACACAATCATATGCCCTCCATCATCTGGCCATCCATCTACACTTTCAAGTCTGACAAACTAATGAGATGATTGACTGAAGCAAGAATAAACTTATTCCCTAGTGTTGAGGATTAGGTCTAGAGGAGAGTCTCTTGGATTAGAACTTTGGGTGATGTCTAGACTTGACTCTCATGAATGCGGTGCGTTAAAAATCATATCCTTATATTATATGTACAAACAGAGAGTCTGAAAATTAGAGAAGTTGGATTCCTTTTGATTAAAGCGTGGTTGAGCTCAGAATTTTAGGATCACTCAAATTAAGGGTACTCTATGAATTGAGCCTTGAAAATTCACATGCACAGTCAGGGATGTATTCAACTAAGTCATTCATTCATTCATGCTCGGGGACGAGCATGGTCTAAGTATAGGGGTATGATGAATCTCGTATTCATCATGCTAAATTTGGTCATTTAGGCTATGTTCCCCATCATTCACTTACAATTAATCATTAATAGAGCATTTTTAGCATTCGTACATGTGTGAATAATATTTGCATTTCATCATGCATAAATTGCATTAAAATCCCAAGTGTAAATTAGCTCAAAAAGCCGCTAACTTCTCCTATTTTTAATTAATTCATCCTAACTCCATTGATCGAAAACCAATTCCATTGTGTAGATATTACTAACTTCATTAAATAAAAAAATACAAAAAATACTAACCCCAATAAGTGTCAAATAATCCCAAAGTCTAATTTCACATCTGACAGACTAAAACGAGCATATCTCCCGCACACAGTGTCCGATTTTGGTCTACTAACTTTTAAAGTACTCCATTTTCAAATACCTTCAAAACAAGACCAATTTCGTAAAATTCGGAGTCCGTTTGTGAAAGTTGGGTTTTGGACCTCTTTTGCGCATTTTAACTTTTTGCTATTTTTGACCTGAGTTTTATGTACATAATTAATCATTTTTATTTTATTTCTTCTTCACTTCTGTTCTTTGATGAAAGTTTTATTAAGCAATGTAAAAAATCTAAATCCAGATTAAAACTGAAATCAAAGAAACTGACCAAGTCCAAGTGTCCATTGTGAGTCTGTACAAAAATTGTGTGTTTCTTACTTTTATTTTATTTTCCTATTTTCTTATTTATTAAAAATCCAAAAAAATATTAGTGCGTAAATAATTTTCTTGTATTTTATCGTATTTTTCTAGATTTTTTTATCCTCTTTAAAATCACCAAAAAAATTGCAAAAACCCAAAAATCTGGTTTCTATACACATGGAGAACCACTAAAAATGTCACTTCACGCAGGTGACCTCTTTTGCTCTCGGGTTCTTTATAAAAGTTGAAGATCTCGATGAGACGAACAACTTTTGTGGAGAAAATTTTTCAATCCGAGGTCTCTTGCTATTTCTTTTCTAATTTTCTTTACCTTTAAATTTTGAAATTTTTTGGGGGCAGCACGTGGCATTCCCCGGGCGTGCCACATGGCACCCCACCTCCTTTCTCTCTCCAGCGCCCCTTCGGATCACGTGCCCAGCACGTGACCCCTTCCTTCCTCCCCTTGGTCGTTGCCCATCTCCCGTAACCCTCGTCGCCTCAGGTTGGTAATGCCACCGCCCTCGTCGGCCATTACCACCATGCCCGTTCTCCTTCTCCGACCGTTACGGGCGACCCCTCGATGACCAACTAACGCTCACCCGCGCCTTCCTATAAAGAATCCCTCCTCGCCGGCCGCCCGATCCATCCGCCATCATCTCTTCAAGCTTCGAGCCCGACTGGTGACAGCAGTAGGCTGCCCGACGGCAACGACGAGGGCCCCTTGGCGTGATCCACAAAGAATTTTCGTGTAGCAGTAGCTCCAGCTCGCTGCCTGAGCTTCGTGGCCTTACGGCCACTTCGAGGTGATCATTGGAGCTCGAAGCTCCACCAACCACCAGGCACTCCACCAAGACCATCTGCATCGTCTTCATTGTGCCTGCCTTCCTCTCCAGCCATGCTACCGCTTGCGCCGACTCGTCGATCGTCCATTCGTCTCCACCAACCACCCCAGCCTTGCACAGGCTGGAAACCCCTCTCTTTCGAATGCCCTTCCTCCTCGCTTCACCGACGAGCAACTTCACCGCCCCTCCGCGCTTCGCCGCGCACAGGCTTCCCCTCTCCACTTGTTTTGCTAATCTCATGCAGGTGCCTCGCCGGCGAAGCAACTCCTCCGCCCAGTTGTCGCCACGCTCCGTGCACCTCGGTCGCGTCTCCACCTCCGCCCCCACAGCACCGAGACGCCCTCGTGCCATGTGTCGGCCGAGGAACGGCATCGCTAGTGCGGCGCCACTGCCTCACCTCCGCCCGCGCGTCTCCACCGTCACCAGCTGTCGTTGGATCGCGCCCAAGATCCAACGGTCAGTGATCTGCCACGACATCCAACCGAACCAAGCCCAAGCCTAGAGGCTCGATACGCCGAACCACAGGCTCGGTCCCGAGCCTAAGCCCTAACATCCGAGCCTCAGGCCCGGGCCCGACCCAACAGCCTTGGGTCCGAACCTTAGCCTCAGGGCCGCCCGAACCTCCGCTCCGCACCCAAGCCTACATGTGCACGTGCTACGCACGTGCGCTTGGGGGAAAATTACATCGAAGCCCCTGAAGGTTCCTGAAATTACATATATAGCCCTGCCTGTGGGTAACTTGCAGAAGGACCCCATGACTTTTAAAAATTGCAGATAAGTCCTTCCAGGGACCATTTTGAAGGAAAACTTTATTTTAATTACATTTTAGTCCCTGAAATTTCATTTTAGCATATCTTTTTCATACGAACTCTGTTTTGAGCATATAATATGTCATTTTGAAGCTATTTCCATGCTCTATTACTTGGCATAATTTGTGGACAGGTTCGAGGCTGTTTATTGATAATTATTTTTTGAGGATATATGTTGGTATATGCAGGCTTATTTTGACATGTCTGTACCGCATTCTTCTTGGAACAATTAACAATTTATTTTGCAGGGATTTGTTGGAGTTGAACTAATATTTGAGGACTTAATTTTTGCAGAGATTAATTCAGGGAGATTGATTAGATGTATTGACTTGTTAATATTGACTGCAAACATTTCTTGAGAATAAAACTAGAAAGATTTCGGAGATAAAAATCATCGCAGGATTATATATATTTCTATCTGGATTCTTACATGCCTCTGGATTAAATTGATTACATTTTCTTTTGAGAACTCTTATTTAATCTGTAATTTCATTTCGAGGATATTGATTAATCTTATTTGGATTAAACATCACTAAAAATCGCAGATACTGTGCTGAACTGTCGTCCATGTATATGTTTCTTCGCATTTGCATCACTTTGCATCTCATTGCATTGTACAGTTTCTCAACACAAGAATTAAGCGAACATTAATTAATTATTTAATTTGATTTAAGACCACGCAACTAAAAATCACCGTTCCCTGTGTTCGACCTTGGTAAACTTACCAAGTAAAAATATTCCACAACATTCAAAGATTATGGTTTTTGTTGAACCAAATTTGCCTCCTATACTACGATAATTTTAGATTATTAAAGAGGTGAATTTCGCGTTCATCACTTATGCAACAACTACCAACCTTCAGTTGTGCCCTCCGCATCCCATTCCCACGACACCTTCCCGGAATCCCTCACTCGCTCCCACCATTAGCCCGGGATCAAGCTCTCCTTTTGCCTACTTCACAATGGTGCCTCTAAATCCTCGATGGGAACGGTGATCTATGCTTACATCCTCCCCCTTCCTTGTATGGAGTAGGAGCAGGACGATGATGTAGGGTGAAGAGGAGGTTGTCAACGATTTTGGTGATGTGTTTTATCTTCAACCAAATGGGGGGATTTAGGTCTTTTAAATCATAAAATTTGTAGTAGGCAGTCGTTCTCATTAGTTGAATCTTCATCGTTACAAAATCAATAGTTAAAGTACCACATTATTACTTTTAAAGTTCATGTGTGACATTAAAATTTAGTGTATAGTTCAGAAAATTTTGGATTATTTAATCTAATAAAAAATCCAATCCTAACAAATTGTGGTTACAACATTTTTGGAGATATTTGTACAATTCCTTGGTTGGTTCGAATATAACTTTCTATATTGGTCGGTTGATATTATCTTAGATGAATATTGGAGATATTTGTACAATTATTTATTGACCTCGAATTTTCTGATTGGATGGCCCGGGTCCATTGACCCGGGTCAACCTTCCCCCCTCCACACCTGACCCGACTTCTTCGTTACCGGACCTATTTTCTCCTCATTTTCCCGATCGGGCTGACCATCTTCTCCCTTGATTCTAATGCCCGATTCCTCTCCTAGGATCTGTGACCCTCGTGGAGTGAAGTCAAATCTCCCTAGGTGTTCACTCGCTCGTTTGATCTTTCCAGACCTTGAGGTTCCCTTATAAGTAGTTCCTCTGACTCCTCTGCTCACTAGATCATGCCTCACCGCCTCATTCCTCTTTATACACCTCCAGAAGAGTGACATGCTTCCGAAGATCCTTTTGGAGCGAAGCTTGGTGGTCGTTTGGCCATAGATCGAATATGGTCGGAACTCCTCCACCACGTGTAGCCTCCTTTACCTTCCGCACCGGAGTCGAGGCCACAACCCCGCCTATCCCTTCGCCTGACATCGATGAGTTCATTAGAAGCTTCATGTATCATCTCTTTATCTCGCATTTCACATTTCATCTTGATTCATTTCATTAGCTCTGGCGCTAGTTCACTTGCTCCGACCGGCTGGACGGAGCCCCGTATCACCCATCTACCCGCTTCGATTACACCATCCGCTCATCCTCCATCTTCTGGCACACTCTGACCACCTTGGATCTTGCTCACCGGAGCATGATTAGGATAGGTTCCCCCCTCCGCCATCACCGGAAACCAAAGCCATGCTACCAGTCCCCTTGGTGCTAAAAAAAGAATGGCAATGCTTGTTTTCCACCACCTGCCATTGAGCTTAGAAATAATAACAGGCTAACAGCCTTCCTCTAGGCAATAAAAAAAGAATGGCAATGCTAACAAACATGGGCTGGATATAAGAGTGATGGCACTACCACTAGCCATCTACTAGCAACAATCTTCCTCTCGGGTCTATGACGGAGATCACCTATCACTGAATCGATAGGGTGAGATCCACTCCGATCTTGCAAGGTAGCCACCGACTTAGCATTTCTGAAGTTGCAGTGACTTGGTCATCATATCCATGTCATGGTCATATGTGTGGATCTTGTCAAGAAGTTTCTTTTCTTTCAAACATTTCTTATCCAATAATACATTACATCAGCGTGCAACGACCTTACATAGAATGTAGAATTTTTTCCAAGATGAATTGCACTTTGACTGTACCATAAAGCATGTACTTATCTCAAACAAGAATAATGATAAGGGAGCACCTCCTATCAAATACGGGATCTTCAATCAAGAATTTGATCATACTGTTCTAGAAAACATATCTTCAATTAACTTAGTACCTTCCTTCCTACTCGACAAGTTCGAATTGAGACTTCTTAACTTCACAAGGATGATCATTTAGTTTGTTGATGCATCAACTAATAGGTCGAGATGTGTTATTTGATAATGTTTTTATGATGGTGCAAGATATTTTTAATGGGCTTCAGTGTCCTAAAGATGGATTCATCTACAATGTTACTCCATACCCCTATCGTACACAGGTTTCCTTTTTTGCATACAACAAAGTCTATCACTGATTATAGATTTTTATATAATTGAGGTGCTTTGGATTATTCAATCGAGTTCATCGATGCCAGATGGTGAGGATGGAACTCAATCGAGGGATCAGACGATGGCTGCTTCCCTTAACCCCCTCTTCTTCTTTAGCGGGAACACCTCTTCAGCTTACTGTTAGGGCTCGTTTGGTAACCGGGTTACCCCCGAGTTACCCCGGGGTAATCCGGTTTACCCCCCTCTTTTAATGGAATGGGATTCTATCACAAATCATAATGACGTCAGATTACATTCTTTATTCCAACCCCCTCCAACCCTCATAACCATCCCAATCAGCTACTATTCCAATCAGGTTATCCCAACCCACCCCAACTCAGCAACCAAACAGACCCTTAGTGCTCCGATTAGCATCGAGACAATATGCCGTGCGGTCCTCAAAAGCTATTCTCAGATTCGAGAATGTTCTCTTACTTTAAACTCTGATTAGACCTGCAAGGTAGAGGGCCATGATTTGAACTAAATCGGGCAATGGGTGATGCACGAATTGGTAAAGTGAATTGAGGTTTGCTCGAAGGTTGCTAGTTGCTCCACACCTGCCCTTTCAGCCCTTTAGGCATTAACTTAGATAATGGGATGGAAGGAACGGGGTGATTATCCTTTATGATGGCAAAGGAGCGAGGATCAGCCGCTGATCAAATCAGAATCCAATCGGAGAGAAAAGGTGGTGTAGAAAAAAGTGGAGTAGCGTGAGTGGATCAGGATTGAGTGGGTTAGATAAGTGGAATCAGTGGATGATAGACAAGGTTGTGAGCCCAGCATAAGACTTGGGAGGTGGGGGTGAATTGTGCAATAAATAATTATCCCAATAACGATACCCAATTAAAAAATCACAAATTATATATATCGAAGAATAATAAACCGCAAAATGCGTAGTGATTTTTACGTAGAAACTTAAGTGGGTGAAAACCACAACCCAGGATCATGTTCTAGGATTTCCCCTATATCTCCAATATCTCCAATATTGACCAATATAACTTTCTATATTCGAGATTTTTATCCAATATATAACTTTCTATATTGGAGATATTTGTACAATTATTTATTGACCTCGAATTTTCTGATTGGATGGCCCGGGTCCATTGACCCGGGTCAACCTTCCCCCCTCCACACCTGACCCGACTTCTTCGTTGCCGGACCTATTTTCTCCCCATTTTCCCGATCGGGTCTGACCATCTTCTCCCTTGATTCCAATGCCCGATTCCTCTCCTAGGATATGTGATCCTCATGGAGTGAAGTCAAATCTCCCTAGGTGTTCACTCGCTCATTTGATCTTTCCAGACCTTGAGGTTCCCTTATAAGTAGTTCCTCTGACTCCCATGCTCACTAGATCGTGCCTCACCGCCTCATTCCTCTTAGACACCTCCAGAAGAGTGACATGCTTCCGAAGATCCTTTTGGAGCGAAGCTTGGTGGTCGTTTGGCCGTAGATCGAATGTGGTCGGAGCTCCTCCACCACGTGTAGCCTCCTTTACCTTCCGCACCGGAGTCGAGGCCACAACCCCGCCTATCCCTTCGCCTGACATCAATGAGTTCATCAGAAGCGTCATGTATCATATCCTTATCCCGCATTTCACATTTCATCTTGATTCATTTCATTAGCTCTGGCGCTAGTTCACTTGCTCCGACCAGCTGGTCGGAGCCCCGTATCACCCATCTACCCGCTTCGATTACACCATCCGCTCATCCTCCATCTTCTGGCACACTCTGACCATCTTGGATCTTGCTCATCGGAGCATGATTAGGATAGGTTCCCCCCTCCGCCATCACCGAAAACCAAAGCCCCATTCCCTTGCCACTTCTTTATACGTCTACCTGCAATAACCCGACCGGAGTGAAGCCTCCAGGTCCCCTTTTTCCTTCACATGTGCTGATTCACGTAAGGAGACCCATTCTAAGCTCCGACTGCTCATGCGGAGCAGCTCCAGGTGGTGGAGCACCGCCACCTCCATCTGATCGTTCATCGCCCCTTCTAAGGATCCCAGTCAATACGGAATGATATCATGAACTGGTTGGACTTTGATCGTGAGTTCATCGGAGCCGAGAATTGTCATCCACGATTGATTGAAGCTCGTTGAGCTTCAATTTTTCTCTCCCCCTTTCTCATCGTTCGATCTGGAGATGGAGCTCCAGATTTGATCAGAGCCATTATGAATCTCGGATTCATCATGATAAAATCTACATATTAATCCCCAAGCTTAAACAATTCAATGAAAATCGTAATTAAATAACTAATATTAACTTGTATTATACTGTGAATATTATGTGTATAATTAACCTATAAATAATATCTAACTCTATTTATTGTATTTCACTACTAACATTTCCTCTTTATTTTCTACTTTACTAAAATCCCTTAAAAATTAGGTTAATTATTTTTTATAGGTGTTTCGCCTTTAAAAAGAATTTAAAAAATACTAAAAATATATCAAAACCACAAAAATGCATTAAAATGGGCCCCAAAAAATTCACTTTTGTACAAGTGACCTCTTTTGACTTATTGTCCAACATGAAACTTGTAGATCTCATTGAGGTCTACAACTTTCATGTTTTGAGTTTTTTAATTCGGTCTCTTTATATTTATTTTGGATTTTTCTTTATTTTCTTATTTTTTGAGTTTTCTGGAGCGGCCACGTGGTGCCCTTTGGGCCGTCCACATGGCATGCTCCTCCTCTCGCCATCAGACCTTCTTCTGGGTCGTTAGATATTCCCTGGATCACCTCCATCTCCGCCATCCATCACTGCCTTGCCCACAACCGTCTGTTCATAGCTCCCGATGAGATCTCGTCCGCTCCCTCGCGCTCTAACCTCAGCCGCACGATCTCTCTCTTATCCTACAGCTCTACCCTCACCATGTCGCACCTAAATCCCAACTATCAGATGCCTCCTAATCAAATGATCCCCCTCGCTCCACGTCACCCGCTTCATCTCCACCATAGGATGGGACTCCAAGTCCCATCTAGACCGTTCACTCCCACCTCTACCCTCATCGTTGGATCAGATCTTAAGGATCTGATCTGGATCGTTCACCCATGCTCTAATCTTGACCGTTAGATCACGAGATTCAACGATCACCGACCCCACTCCCTTCCATTTATAGCCCTTATCTCCATCCATCTCCCCGCTCCATAACGCCACCTCCATGTAGCACGTTACCTTCACCTTCTTCACGCACACCCTCAGTCGCCCCATCCATCAATCCATGCCTTCAATCGATGTTGCAAAACCCTCGACCACCTCCTGTAATGTCGATCCCATCTGTCTATAACCCCCCCCCCCTCTCCGCCTCTGTTAACCATCATCCACCAACCAAGGGGTTGAGGCCCAGCATACTCTGTGCTTCGGTGATAGCAGAGGGCGGCTATCGAGGCGAAGATGATCCTTATGCCCCGGTGAGATCCATGGCCCCTCCGGCCATGTAGCGGATGCCCTAGGTACCGTCAAGCCCCTTGGACAGGTCAACCAGGTCAAGCGACAACCCGAGACTCCAGTTCGAGCCTCAGCCCAGACCACATCATCCTCCTCCTCTGCCAATTCTCCCCTCCGATGAGGTACTCTGCTTCCTCTCTTTTCTCTCATTTTCTCCCATTTATTCCACCGTATTCACTCTGATTCACCTTTAATTGACACCGCCCTCACATCCGCCTCACATCTCTGGCCTTCGCACCACCCCTCTTTTCTTCCAAAACCCTCCCTCACTTTGACCCACCTCCTCTGTCATCAAGGTGGAAGAAGCTGATAATCAGGGAAATCGAGGGTCGTACGGTTTCACAAGGCGAAACCGCAGTCGAAGCGTTGACCGCTCAAAATCCCTAATTAATCAACAATGAACCCACAATATAAATATCAAGCAATGAAAATAAATCGAGGAGTCAAATTTATTTTTAACTCTACAAACAAGGTGTATAGGTGTAAGTATGTAGAGGTCGATCATAGGGAGCAAGGTAGGATAGATCAAGCAAGTGTGTGTGTGCGTGAATGTGATTAATTGTCTACACTATGCAATGCAAATGTTTTTATGGGTTTTTAATTTTTATTTTTTTTAATTTTTTTAATTTTATTTAATTTTTAATTTTGTATTTGATTTTAAATTTTCTGATTTTATATTTCCTTTTTATATTTTATAATTTTTTTGTTTTTAGAAATAGAATATGTAAATAATATAAGAAAAGAGGTGATAAAATTTTTTTAAAAATAAGGAAAATGCTCAAAAATTATAAAATAAAATATTTTTGGTCTTTTTATGTTTTTATACTATTTTTGTGATTTTTAGGGATTTTTCAGAATATTTTTGGTATTTTTAAAAGCTAAAATAAAGGAAAACAATGACTTAGCTATTGGTAGAACTCAAAATGGGAATGAAAAATAGTAAACAGTATCAAAATTTTCCCAAACTAATTTTAAAATAAAGACAATAAAACAAGGAACCTACAGAACTTGATTTTCTATTTTTTTGATTTTTCTACGATTTTTATAATTTTTTGAAGTTTTTAGGTATTTTCTAATTTTTAAGGTTTTTGTTTTGAAATTTTTAGTGGTTTTTGGCCTGACACTAGAAGATACTAAACTACACAATAGGTAATTTTTTGGAATTTTTCAAAGTGTTTTGATAATTTTTATGGATTTTCTAAGATAGACAGTATTGAAAATGCATGTTTTTTATTTTTAATAAATATAAAATGCAATAAAAATGCAATGCTAAAATATGGCATGATTCAGCAAGAAAACAGGGGCTTAAAATGATTTTGTGGAGTTTTTTGAATTAAAATGATGCTCTAAATAATTAGGGAAAGCAAGCAAAAATGTATGGCCTGGCAGGGGTATAAATGCAATATGCGAAACATCCAGGGGCTATAATGTAATTTTTCCACAAAATTTATAACGTAATTAAAAAGTTTCTGGACGAATTGAAAATACTTAAAGCCGCAAAGGCCTCTTGGCAAAAAGTCCACCCACGCGCGTACGACGCACGTGCCTGGGGAGGACTAAACAACAATTACACAGAATGTTGGGGCTTAAGTGCAAAAAGTCCAGAACTATTTTAACTGCACGTGAAAGTTTTAGAATTAAAACTGAATACAAACAATGGCCGGGGTCCCTATGCAAAATGCCAGGGACACGTGCGTAGCGCACGTGACCTGGCGAGGACCTAAGTGTAATATTACAAAAGCTGGGGGGGTTTACTGCAAATTTTACAAAAAATTCAAAATGGCAGATGAAAGTTTATATGCTAATAAATAAATAACAAAAATGGCTGGGGAGAACTTGCAAAATTCTCAACCTAAGGCGCGATCGGATGGCGTGGCGTGGGCCACATATCCATGTATCGCGCTTGTATGGCCCGATGACAGTTCGCGAGCGGAGGGATGAGATTAGATCCCGGCCCTAGATCTGACGGTGTTGGTAGTCTGCAATCCGACGGTGGGGATGAGATCTGGGGGACTCCCTTGATCCGACGGCGGAGAGGACCCGACAAAGAACCGAAAGAACTTCGCCGGGACGAAGTTCCTCCGGCCTTATCGCGGCTCTCCGACGGTCCTAGCTGCTCCAAAAAGGGTCCTCGGACCTCCTACGGTGGTTGTCTTCTCGCCTGGGGCTTCAAAATGGCACGGAATGCACCAGAGCTCGCCGGAGGGGAAGGAGGAGGAAAGCACCTCCAGGTCTCCCGACGAAGTCCCAAAATCGCTCCCAGGTGCTACGTTGGCTTCAGGACCTGCAAAAATACGTCAAGGAGTCGGGGGCAAACTGCCCCGACCCCGCAAGGAGGTGGAAGCGGTGGCGAAAGGTGAACGCGAAGTCGGCCGGAGGTAGCTCCGGCGAGCTATCGATTGAGCGAATCGATTGGGGAAAATGGGAAAGTGACGAATGTAAATGACTCCTAGGGATATGGAGAGATGAATGCGAGGAAAATAAGGAGAAATAAACACCTTAAGGGCCAGGGCCCGAGGTTGAAGGTACCTCAATGGGAAGGTCACCGGAGGTAGGTGGAACGCACCCAATCCACATCAAATCTCTGCCTTGGATGGCTCAAATCGGAGCTGTCACCTCCGACGATCTCTGGAGCAAGGAAGGGGAGGAAACAGGATAAAAAGTGTGGTTCAAATTCAAATGGAAGTCGAGGTTTGGTTTTGTAGTGTTGACGGATGAGTCTCCTAGAACAAGGCACAACGGGAGCTTCGATGCACGACAACCCATGCAAACATCTGGGCGTCTATCCTTGATAGAAGAGCAACAAAAGTCAAGAAGAGTCGATCATAAAATGGTGAAAGGGTTGTCCTCGAAAAAAGGATGAAGATGGGTCAAAGCGCACTCTGACAAAGCCCACAGGCGCAGGTCAGACAGTTGACCTGGGTCAACCATCCGAGCCCCTTGGTTGGTCCACGTGGACCAACCGGGAAAATCCTGAGAAAAAGTTTTCTTAAATCAATAAAAATAGAAAATGAATTATTTAATTTTTGGTTATAAAATAAAAAATGTTTGTAATTTTATAAATTATTTTATGGTAATTTTTAATTATTTTTATGAGGTATATTTTTACAAGTTGCTTTTTATAGCCTATATAGGTATATTACCTATATATTTTATTATTTTATTTTTATTTTGTGATTTTAATTTATTTATTTTTATTTATTATTTTATATAATTATAAAATGCTTTTATACACTTAAAAATATTTTTATTTTATTTTCCTGAATTGTTTTGTATATTTAATAAAATATAAGTATGTATTCTACAGGTATAAGTATAGGTATAATACCTATGTATTTTATATACATGTATTTTATTTTTAGTTTTATTTAGGTTTTTATTCTGATTTTAATTTACAAATATATTATAAGTTATATTTACAAAATTATAAAAATATAAAATTATAAAAATAACGAATAAATAATAAATTGAATATTTTAATCAGTACAATTATACAAGGAGGGTCCCAAAACTCAACTTTCAAACCGTAGCTCCGCCAAATGCGAAACCACCGCCATTAAATAGCTTATTTTTAACTATATACAATTAAAGTGAGTTTGATGCATTTGGAGATTTCATTTGTGAGATACGGGTCTGGGAAGTTGGGATTCTGGATTTTTATTCAGACATTAACTTTTTATCTATACATTATTTTTGAGTGAAATCAATTTTTTATTTTTCTTTATTTAATTATCTACAACTTTCATGTACAAGGTTTCTTTATTTGAGGTATAAAAAGTGGAACCAAAAATAGGTCCCAAAATAAATAAAGAATGAGGGAATACTCATTGTATTTGGCCCTTATCTCCCCCTACTTTATTCCTTGTCGACCTATTCATCAAGATGCCTAGGTCTTGGGGTTTCATGTCATAAAATATTTACAATATTTTATTCTTTTTCTTTTCTTTTATTTATTCTATAATTTTGGCTTTAATTACAGTATTTTATACACTAATTACATGCACATGCATGAATGCTAAGAGATGGAAATTAATGCTATTTAAAAGCATTTACTAGGGTTTTTGAGGCCAAAATGATAGAATAAAGATGATGAAATGTGGATTCATCATCCCCCTATACTTTACCTTTGCTAGTCCCTAGCAAACACTTATGCAATAAGTGCAGAAAAGAAAAATAAAGAAAAGAAAAAGAAGAAAGTGGATCAACTTTAATTACCAAACTTGTCTTCACAAAATCAAAGTTTGGAGCTTAAGTCGGACCTTTGGAATTTTAGTGCAGGCGGAACCTTAATGAGAACCAAATTTGAAATCCAACAGTCCCTGAGAATCCCAAAACTCTATTCAAGTCTCCTCAATAGACAGGTCAGAAATACTTCAACTCATACACAAACTCTTACGACTATGAATCTGACTCGTACAGTGTAAGTGATAGTGGCTCTCCCCAACTAGAATGACAAAGAAACTGACTTCTCCAGTACGACAACCCAATGATTCCCCGATCCAATAACTCCATCCTCGAGGAGCAGGGTATTCCCTTCTAAGTTCAAGTGGCAACCAGCTCAAGAGGAGGGGGTGAAGAGAAGAATTGGACGGTAGCCAGTGTAGCTACCTATCTTAGGATGCAAGACCAGTGTAGTCAAGTCATCCTGCTGCAGGCTTACATGATTTGACTTTGGAACTCAAGCTTGCTTATTGGCTTTACAACATATGTACATACTTTGCAGGCATTTTATTTTTGTACAGGCTTGAACCCCCTTTTTTTTTTGAAATACTATTCACAGCAGCATTTACATAAGGAGTTTTTCCTATTGAGCCAGTAGAATATCCCTCTTTTGAAGCTTTATTGCAACCCACACTCTCCTGTCTTTAGACTTCCTCATCACTGGGCGGGTTGGGGTGCACTTTCTTCCCTAGAGGAGGACAAATGTTTCCACTTGTGTGCGTCTGATACCGGCAAATCCAATCTCCTCACCACTCCAACTGAGTTGAGCCATGTGAAAGGTGCAGGTGTCCAAGTTAGGTCATTATCAACAAGAGTCGTGTGTGTGCTCCGAAATACTCTACTTAGGCAGTCAAGAATCCATTGAACCAAGTCTCGTGATCCTCAAAGAATTAAGTCAACTAGACCTGAAGTACCTCAAATCCAGTTCCTATAAGGTTCCTGTTATTAGGTAGATTTTAAGGTCCAATCAAGCTCCAATCTCCGGATTTTATTTAGACTCGTTCAACTATCAAACTCAATCCGAGAAATGCTCATGCTATGCAAATGATATGCAGAAAATATTTTTTTTTGTGATGTACTTTTCAAAGATTTTGAACTTTTTATGGATTTTTGAAAAGATGATGATGATGCATATGCATTTTTTGTATTTTTCAAAAAAGATTTTTCAAGTGTTTTTGGATTTTAATTTTGCAAATGTTCTTGGGATCTTTGAAAACAAAGATTTTTGGCTAAAAACTCTGTTAAAAGTATTTCCACGGGAGTGCTTCTTATATCTACAAGAAGTTGATTTTAAGAATTTACAAGGGTGGTCAATTTTATAGGTATATATGGTGGATTTTGGTGTGATGTATATATTCCTCAAATTTATTTGACACATGTATTTCAAACAATGTTGAAAACTATATTCCAAAATAATTTTTACAAACAATTTTACAAACATGTACACACATTTGAAAATCATTTTGCAAAGGTTTTCCAAACAGTATATATAGATTTTTCAAAATATTTTTGCAACCATTTTTTAAACCATTTGCAAATCATTTTTCAAAGATTTTATTTCACACAAAGAAAATAAACTTTACAAACCAAAATATTTTTACAAAGGTTAAAAAACATGTAACAAAATATTTTCAAAATAGTTTTCAAAAGATTTTCACATAGATTTTCAAACTATTTTTCAAATATTTTGCAAAAAAAACATTTTCACCTGATTTAATAATCAGTAAATACAAAAAGAATTTTGAGGAATAAAACATCTTTTTATTAAGGTTTTTAATGATTTTTAAAGAATTATTAGCCATATTATTAGGGAAATACGAAAGTGCGAGTTATGGCTAAAGTATATACGTAGTATATACGACCCCCCTATACTTAGCTTAAGCTATGCCCTCATAGATCGGAGAGAAAAGAGAAGACATAACTCGTACTAAGTACAGGCAAGTCTAAAGAATAAATAAATGAACCAATGAGAAGTTGACCGTCCCCCCTATACTTAGGATCAAATAATCCTAAGTATAGCAGACTATACACAACGCAGGGAGGGTCAAGGGTGGGAATGAACAGATCGTACTCATATTGTCTCCCCCTATACTTAGGGTAAGATATACCTAAGTATAGACAAGGAGAGGAGACAATGGAGAGGATCGAAAAGAATAGAACAACTCGGGGTGCACACCCCCCCTATACTTAGGACAAAGTACGTCCTAAGTATGAAAAACTGTCTACAAGGGGCGACACCTTTTTGATACAAAAAGAAGATAGAAAAGAAGAAGAAAAAAAGAAGGAAAGAAGAAAAGATATTAACAGATGAAAGAATGATATAGACAGATAGATCTGTACAACGGAAGATGGACTTGATCACCATGTATGAGATGCGAGTGATATGAGTCAAAGAACACATCTCATACCAAAAGAATGGGGGCAACGTCAACGGTCGGCGGATCATGATCTAGATATAACTTCAGGCGCTGACCGTTAACACGGAAGGTAGAGGAAGATGACGGTTCAGATATGTCAATACTGCCATTGTCATGTACCTTCCTGACCACATATGGACCTTTCCACTTGCTCTGTAATTTCCCTGGGAATAATTTCATCCTGGAATCGAACAACCATACACGCTGATCTGGCTCAAACTGTTTATGGCTGATGTGTGAATCGTGCCATGTCTTCACTTTTTCCTTGTATTGTAGGCTGCTAGAAAAGGCCGTATCTCTCAGTTCCTCCAGGGCTGCCAACTCTGCTCTCATTTGTTCTCCTATACTCTCAGGATCCAATAATAACTCAGTGACTGTCCAAAGTGACTTGTGCTTTATTTCCACAAGCAGATGGCCCGGCTTGCCATAGACGAGACGAAAGGGAGATGTCCCTAATGTATTCTTGAAGGAAGTCCGATAGGCCCACAAGACCGAGTCCAAAAGTTGTGACCAATCCTTTCGGTCCGGGCGAACAACCTTCTATAGGATAGTTTTTATCTCCCGGTTCGATACTTCGGCAAGACCATTAGTCTGAGGGTGATACGGTGTGGCAACACGATGGTCAATGCTGAACTCGTCTGCAAGGGCCCTAACCTTGTCATTGATGAAATGAGACCCCCCGGCTGAAATCAAGACTCTAGGTACCCCGAACCGTGAAATGATATTTTTCCTCGAAAATATACACATAGTTTTAGCATCTCCGGCTCGGACGGGGATGGCCTCAACCCATCGGCTGACATAATCTACAGCGAGAAAAATGTGCTCAAACCCCTGACTCTTAGGAAATGGGCCCATGAAATCAATCCCCCATGCATCAAAAACCTCACAAAAGTGAATGGGTTGCATGGGCATCATGTCTCTCTATCTGCAGGTTCCCATCTTATGACAGTCAGTACATCTCTTCACGAACTCATCTGAATCCTTGAAGAGAGTAGGCCACCATAGGCTAGATTGAAGCACCTTTTGTGCTGTCCTTTTCCCAGAATGATGTCCTCCTGCCTCAAGCTTGTGGCAGTATGTGAGGACGCTATGCTATTCTTCTTGAGGAATGCACCTCCTCCAGATGCTATCCCCTCCTTCATGATAAAGGACAGGATCCTCCCAATGGTAAAGCTTGGCCTTCGCCAGGAAGGTCTCAAGTTTCTGCCTGGGCCAACCTTGTAGGACCGTCTTGGCGACAAGATAGTTCACAATGTCGGCATACCACGGGAGCGAGGTGATAGCCAAGATCACCTCATCTAGAAACGTCTCTGTGATAGGTGCGCTGGGCTCAGATTCCTCAAGGTTCTCCAAGCGGGAAAGATGATCCGCCACCACATTCTTGACTTCAGGCTTATTCTTAATCTCAATATCAAATTCCTAGAGTAGAAGGATCCATCTGGTAAGGCGTGCTTTGGCATCCTTCTTAGCCATTAAGTACCGGATGGCGGTGTGATCTGTGTAGATAGTCACTCTAGATCCGAGAATATATGATCTATACTTATCCAACGCAAAGACTACGGCCAGCATCTCTTTCTCTGTCACAGTATAATTCCGTTGAGCGGCATCCAAAGTCCGGCTGGAGTAGTGAATGGCAAACGGCAATCCATCCCTCCTCTGTCCAAGCACAGCCCCAACGGCAAAATCAGAAGCATCCGTCATGATCTCGAATGGGAGAGACCAATCAGGTGGCTGAAGGACAGGAGCCGAAACAACCATATTTTTTGAGAGTCTCAAAAGACGCAAGATACTTATCTTCTACAATGAACTCGGTGTCTTTCGTCAGCATATCAGTGAGCGGTCGGGCAATACGACTGAAGTCCTGAATAAACCGTCGGTAGAAACAGACATGACCCAGAAAAGACCGCAATTGACGCAAATTGGATGGTGGATTGAGTTTTCTAATGATATCCACCTTGGCCGGATCAACCTCCATGCCCCTGTTGGAGACGATATGACCAAGGACCGTCCCTTGAGTCACCATAAAGTGACTCTTCTCCCAAGACAAGACAAGATTGACCTCAATGCAGCGCTGAAGCACACGGTCTAGGAAGTCAAGACAAGCATCGAACCTGTCGCCATAGACCGAGAAGTCATCCATGAAGACCTCTAAACAATCACCCACCATGTCCGAGAAAATGGAGAACATGCACCTTTGGAATGTCGCCGGAGCGTTACATAGACCAAAGGGCATTTGTCTGAAAAAGTATAAGTCCCAAACGGACAGGTGAATGTCGTTTTCTCCTGGTCTTCGGGCGCAATGGCCACTTAATTATATCCGGAGTACCCATCAAGGAAACAGTAGTGACTCTTCCCAGCTAGCCTCTCGATAATCTGATCAATGAGTGGCAGTGGGAAATAATCCTTCTTGGTGGCCTCATTCAATCGTCCGTAGTCCACACAGACCCTCCAAGAAGTGGGTACTCGGGTAGCGATCTCCTCTCCAGACTCACTCACAACTGTTGTGATACCCGTCTTCTTGGTACCACATGCAATGGACTAACCCATTTGGAGTCGGAGATGGGGTAGATAAAATTGGCGCTCCACCACTTCTATATTTCTTTCATAACCATATCTCAAAGATTCGGGTTCAGCCGTCGCTGGAGCTCACGCGACGGCCTAGCGTCCTCCTCAAGATAGATGTGGTGGGAGCACAGAACCGGACTAATCCCCTTGATATTAGCTGTACTCCATCCTATCGCCTTGCGGTTTCTTTCAAGAATCTCCATCAGACAAGATTCTTGTTCTCCAGTCAAACCTGCAGCGATAATGACTGGGTGCATATATGGCTCACCCGCAAGGAATCTGTACTTCAACGACTGCGGCAAAGGTTTCAGTTCTGGACAATTGGGAGGTGGCAGATCTGGTTTTTGATATGTCTGTGTGAAGGCGACCAGGTCTGCATGTGAGAACTCTCGCTCTGCATGAATACCTGACGAAGGGAGCCCTGCTGAATCATCAATAAACTGAACTGGCTCGCACTCTGTCATGGTTGTTGGCTCAGAAGGAATCAGACAAGGCAAATAGTCATCAAAATCATCACAATCAATGTCTGGATCCGAGGGATCTGAACTAGAAGAACACGATTGAAAATCATCAGCACCACTCAACCCAACATTGTCAGCCTCAAGTATATCCTCGTCCAGGGGTGTGCTCTCCAGGCTCTCGACTGCCATAAGCTTTAAATATGGTGAATCTGTAGGCAAGGCGAGGGTCTGTGCGACCGGATCTGTCCAATTGGATTCGTCATCTGTCATCACAAAATCACACTCCTGGTGGATGTCGAGCTCTTCCTCTGTCATCTGCGCGGCTTCGTTGGACCGCTCTGAGCATTCTAATTCTCTCGCTCTAGTCTCCTCGATCGTCTCTATTTGTATGGTTTCGCCCTCTACGCGAAAACATACCTTCCCACTATCATGGTCGGATACCGCCTTGGCTATGGCCATGAATGGGCGTCCAAGTATGATGGGGGCATCATTTACCGACTCAGGGATCTCCATGTCCAACATAAAGAAGTCCACGAGGAATTTCAGGCCCTGAATGGTAATGACCACATCTCTCAACAACCCCTACAGCCTCTTAGTCGACCTATTAGCAAACTGAAGGACTGTCCTGCTCCTAAGAAGAGGACCAAACTCGAATCGGTCGAGTAAGGCTGCCGGAAGAAGATCAATAGAAGATCCGCTGTCTAATAGAGTACGATCGAACTGTTGCTCCTGAATCTCGCATCTGACATAGGGAGCTCCTGCATCTGGTCGCTTGGCTGGCAGTTTGTTGTGAATGGTGCAGCAAGTGGAATGGGTGAGCACATGGATCTGATCTCTGTGGTTCCTCCTCTTCCTGTGGACTGTAGTCTTCTCTTTCAAATTCTGTTTGAAGAGGGGGATGTGCTCAAGTGCTTCCTGTAGAGTCAGCTGAATGTGGAACCTGTCAATCATCTGGTTGCTGAACTCTACCTGTTGGGTCTTTTTAGGATTTTCTCTTTTATCCCCCTTCGCCCGGCGAAGTGCTTCAGGAAAGGGGATGGTAGGGGCCTCCTCATATGGAGGACTAGGATGAGGTTCCTGCGCCTGTGAGGAATAGAATCCATACCATGATCATCATTCAGCACATATGGATTTGAAGTGTGAACAGAAACCTTTCCTTTATTCATATTTTTGTTCTTTTTGTTGTTACCACAGTCCATAGATACAAAAGGTGGTAACACCACAGTAGGAAGCTCAACAAAAGTAGATGTGGTGGCCTCAGTACCACCACCGGCACTTGTCTTCGCGGCATCAGCACCACGCTCTGGCTCTGCATCAAAAATGGTGGCTTCAGCACCACCGTCTGCATCTGGTATCACGACGGCCTCAGTACCATCGTCTGGATCTCCATCATTGGTGGCATTAGCACCACCATCTACATCATCAACAGCGGCATCAGCACCGCTACTCTGCTCATCTAGCGCTCCTGGTTCTGCTTGTGGTTGTCACTCAGATGAGGCGTCGCCGGCTGACATCCTACTGCTCCTATTAGTCACAAAATCAGCATCATACAAAGAAGAAGACATGTCACTCAAATAATCACTAGGAGAGGTATCCTCTGTAAACTCTACCTGCTCAGATTTCCTCTTCAGATTGTTCGGGTTTGGTTCAATCTGAGCTGGTATGGCGGCTTTGCCCTTGATGATATACCTCATCTCCTGCCGGAACTCATCCATTTCTTGCCGGAAGGATGCTCGTTGTTCAGAAAGCAAGAGGGCAAGGTCATCTAGAGCTGGGTTCTCAAAAGCGGGGGGCCTGAGAACCGGACGGGTTGCCATGCTGGAAATGAGGCTGTTGCTGTTGCTGGTGAGGATAATGCTAGGGCGGATGGGAGTATGACTGTTGAGGCGACTGTCGCTACCTCCACTACTAGTTGTGATAGACGGGACGAGGACCATGCTGGTATTGCTGCTGGTAGGCATACTAGGGCTGCTGTTGTGGCTGGTTGTTCTGTTGTCCCTGAGCCGGAGGCTGCTGCTGAGATGAGGTGCCACCATTGCCCCAACGGAATCCGGGGTGATCGCGCCGAATCCCGGGCGGTGGGTACTAGTCGTACCAAATCCCATTGACTTCCATCAATGGCTCCTGCTCAAAGGAGGGTGGAGGTAGAACTGCCAGTGGTTGATCCTGCTGATAGACCACCATCTGAGTGTCCTGAGATGGCGGTTGCGATGGGTAGTACTGTAGCAACGGGACCGGATCTGCCTGAATGTGGTTGACCTGGCGGTACAAGGCAGAGGGTTGGGATGAGCTGCTATTGCTGGCATCAGCTCATGACCTGGGAGGCTGCTGGGAAGAGTTTTGTGCCTCCTGGATGCAAAGAATCTGCGTCTTCAGGTCACTCATGGTCTTGGTAATCTGGTCCATCTGGGCCAGTCCTTGCATCTGATTTTTCTCAAGGATCTCGAGGCGGTCCAACTTCTCACTGATGATGCCCATGTCAGCTGCGGCTGATTCGGCTTGGGCTACGGCTGCCGACGGAGTGTGGGGATCGGCATCGATGCGGGCGATCCTCTGAAATGATCCTGCTCCTTGTGGGGGGCTTCTGCTGCATGTAGACGCGGGCTTGGGCCATGACTGTTGAGTTCTCTGACATCCCTTCATAGATGGCCCAAACATCGTCTTCACTCTTGGAAAAGTATGACCCACCACAAGAGGCATTAACAAGCCCCTGCAGCTCCGGTGTCAGCCCACAAAAGAAACTATGCACCAGATTGGGCTTGGATATATCGTAATGTGGACACCGGTCGATGAGCTCTCTGAATCGATCCCAAGCTTCATGGAACTGTTCATTAGGGATCATTACGAAGTTGCTGATCATTGCTCTTGCTATGTTCGTCCGGCCGAGAGGTTAATACTTCTTCAAGTATGCGGTCCGGAGATCTGCCCAAGTGTCGATGAACCTCCCCAGATGTTTCAGCCAGTAAGCGGCTCTATCAACCAAAGAGAATGGGAAGGCTATCATCTTTATGGTGTCCTCAGTCATCAGCCTGTCATGAATGATAGTGCAGATCATTTCGAATTCTTGTAAGTGGAGCTATGGCTCTTCGGTCGGCAGCCCATGTAATTTAGGCAGAAGCTGAATAGTGTGGGGCCGAAGCTCGAAGTCTCCATGGATGGGAGGGAGTCGGATCCACCGATGAGTGAGGGAGGCTGCTAGATTATGCAATTCTCTCATGATGGTCTGCGGCGGCCTCTCCTGGTTGGGTTCTCCTCCCTCGTTCTCTACAACTGGGATATCACCTCCACCGCCACCGCCCCCAGGTCGGTTCTCTCTCATCTGCGCGATCTCTCTCATGAGGTCACCCATGAAGACTCCCTGGTCCAGGATCTGTCTCTGCATGGTCTCCAGGGATGCTAGAAGTGAATTGTTGATGGCGGCTTGATCATATAAGAATGGAGGATGCTCATGCTCATCAGGGTGCTCTCCTCTGTCTGCCATTTCCGGATTATCTGAAAATGCAAAAGAACCCATCTCAGGTGCCGTCAAATGCTCTGAGCTCTGTGATGCACTAAATTCTGAAACTCTTGAACTGATGGAAGGAGAATGAGAAGGGTGGTCACGAGGGAACAGGGTGGAAGTAAACTCAGGCTCGGAGAGCTGGTCTGGACTCTCCAAGATTGTCCTAGATGAATAGGGAGGAGTGCTGGATAGCGGTGCCGACAAAGTCGGCCTAAGAGGACCTCCTTCCCATCATCGTGATTATTGAGAAGAGCAAGGTGAATGAAGAAGAAGAGGGAAGCAAAATTGCGCACAAGCGTGCAGTGTTTTGATCTTGACCTAAATGTGACTAGCAACCAAACACAAAGCAAGGGGATTCACCAACTCAACACATGAAGCCGTGAAGGTTCGGATTTTATCTTTGTAATTTTTTATCTTGAATTCAGGAAGTTATCTTTTAACGAGTCCTTAGAGCGCTACGCCTATAGGAGTGAGAGTACTGCCGGAAAAGTATTCTCGTACTTGTCCTCCTCCTGTGTAACCTGTAGCTTGCACTTTTTGAGGTCCTTGTAACCCTTCCTGGATCCCTACTCAGCCAAAGAAGAAGGAGGAGGAAGCCGATGGGCGAAACCGATGCTTCGGATCTCGCTTGCAACGGAATCACCCGTGAGCGTGCAAGACCCTACTCGGATGCAGACGGTGAGACAGACACACCCGTGAAGGCGTGGCCTAAGCTCGGTACTTCGGACAAGGTCGATGCTCACACAATAGTGAGTCACCAATGTTGACCAAGCCCTACTCGCCTACGTACGATAATAGCACCAATACTTCGGAAATCCAAGCGATACACAAGGCAGCCACAAGCTGGGTTTTTGGCTCTAATCCTTACGAAGCACTCTGCTCACTTTGAAGGAGACCTTCCCATGCAACCTGAAGACAAGTGAGGGTGTTACTCTCCCCAATCAATGAATCCAATTACCAGTTTTATTTTTGGTCAAGTTTTCTTAGCAGCCCCTTTTTTAATTTTTTTGGTGTTATCGCTTCTTTTGAGTAAATTCAAACAAGCGCCTAACGTTTTTGTTTTTTCTTGATTCCTACTTGATCCAAAACAGAGGGAGAAAAGAGTCGGAAAAGACGTGCAAGTCGGTACCAAGATGGAAATCTCACCTTTGTGCCTAGATGATGGATGCTAAGATAGAAAGACTTACAGCGCCTCCAGCTCTCTCCATGCAGGATGCAAAGCAGAAATTTTTAAACCTAAACTACATGCCGATATGTGATGAGCCGACTTTTACGATAGACTAAGGTGGATCAAAATATAGCGAAGGTCGTTGCGACCTTAACCGCTCGAGAAATCCAGCTCAACAAGAAAAATGAAGGAACAGACCACCAAAACAAAGACAAAATCAATAAAATCAACTAGTGGACGTGGCTATTGGATTAGCCTGGTATAGCGACCAGGGTCGGACTCAGGGAGCACGTGATGGCCTTGTGGCCTACGAAGTAGTCTAAAACAAATAAAAATAAAAACAAATTATTTTTGGTGGATTTTTAATATTTTTTATATTTTTTAGGATTTTTAATTATAAAGAAATTAATAAAACAAGCAAAACACACACTTTCAACAATTATTTAATTACTCTAAAATGCTCAAAAAATCAAATAAAAATATTTTTATGGTTTTTATAATTTTTACCGTTTTAGTGAATTTTTTTATCATTTTCTGATTTATATAGGATTTTCTAAAAATGAAAGAAGCAAGAAAAACAATGTCGTTGTCCTGCCAGGCTCTAAGGACCAAAAGAAAATATAAAATGGTCCTAAAATGTCCTGGAAGTATTTTTCACAGAAAATAGAAATAAAAAGGAAAAATCAGAGACTGGGTTTATTATTTTTGGAATTTTCTATTAATTTGTAGAATTTTATAAGATTTTCAAGGTTTTTCAATTTTTATATTTTCTATAAATCCAAAAATGACCAAAATTGGTCAAAAAATCAAACACAACAAAACACACAAAACCTAATTTTTTATAATTTTTGAAAAGGTTTTAATATTTTTTGTGAATTTTTAAACTGGACAGACAGAAAAATAGAGGTTTTTGAATTTTAAAAATACTAAAAATGGTCAAAAATGTCTCCAAAAATTGTTGAAAATTTTACACAGTGGCAGGAGCCACGTATCCAATTTTCACTTAATTTGGAGTAATTTTGCTATTTTATTAAAATCAAAGACAACCAAATAGTGCACAAGGACCTATCTACAATTAAAATATGTTGCAAGGGTCAAAAGTAACACGATTGGAAAGTTTAGGACCAAACTTGCAAAAATCCCCGAGACCCACGCACGGCACACGTGACCCAAGCTTGGAAGGGCTAAAACGTCATTTCTATTTAAAAAGGTTCAAACATTAACACGTTAGGAATGCAGGGAACAAAATGCAAAATGTCCAATAAATCACGTGTCGATGCACGTGGTCACCACAGGCAGGGACTAATTTGCAAATATCCAAAACTAGAAGGTCCTTAATGCAATATTTACAAAATAAAAACAACTGGAACAAATAATTACAGGACTAAAACGTAGCAACTAAAAACTAAAGGGCCTAAGAACAAATTACCCTTTATTTAAGCGGACGGTGGGGAAGGCGCCACGTGTAGGATCTAACGGTGGATAGTAGCGGGCGCCTCTCCAGCTGATGGACGCTCCAGGCCTCGCCACGCGTCGGATCTAACGATGGCTGCTGGTGGCGAAACCCTGCGATGGATGGATGGCTCCGATCGAATCTGGAGCTGCGTGGGTCGGTCTGACGATCGGGGAGGATCCAGGAAGAACAGCTAGCCGGCGAGGTTCACCGGCCCGATACGCGCACAGTGGTCCTCCTTTGCTGCTCCTGAGATGCGGAATGGCTCCGCCAAGATGTCTAGCAGCTGATGGGGGCCTCCGATGAGGCTGGAGGCGTCGGAGACGCTCCGACGACGAGAGGGCTCAGAGCTCAGGTGCCCAACTGATTTGACCTCCCAGATGGGGTCCGTCTACCTGCACAAGGGCACAAACGCAATCTCGGGTCGAGGGCAAATTGCCTCGACCCGGTCAGAGGTGAAATAGGTGGAAGATGCATCGGGGCGAAGGTCCTCCGACGAGCGGCGGAGGAGGAGGACCGAAGTCCCTGCTCCGAGGCGAGTCAGGGTTGGGTGGCTGAATGAAGAAGGTGCGGAGAAGTCTGGCGAAGGTGTAGGTCAGGTCGGGATGGCAAGTGGTTGAACGGAGATGGAGAATGGCGGCGGCGGAGCAAAAGGGGCAAAAATCAAAAATGCTAAAATTACTCTAAACTAATGGCTAAACTACCTACCTGGTGGAGGAATCCGACTGTGCTGGAGCTCGAGGAGCTCCGGGGGTCATTGCCTGTAGGGAGCGTCGAGTCCCGAGGCGGGGCGCACTCGCGGCGGCGCACGGCGGCGAAGCCACCGGATCAATGGCTTCCAAGCATCCCGAGCCTCACTTCCACTTCGTCTCGCTCGGCTGTCACTCAGGCAAGGTGGAGGAGGTCCTTGGCGTCGAGGGGAAGGTCCAGAGATGAAGGAACTGTGCGGCGGAGCAGATGCTATATATGTCTAAGGGTCCGGCTTGAAGATGATCGGGCGAGCTTATCGGAGCTCGGACCCCGATAACCCACCCCGGGCGTGGATCATGGATCTGCAAGGAAGGAATGGAGCCCGGGGTTTGTGGATTTGGGTGTCGGATCGAGTGTGGAAAATATCGAGAAATCGGGTCAAGAACTCGGATCCGGAACTCTGTGGTCAAGGGGGGGAGTTGACCGGGGGGTCAACATCCCCCGTGGACCAATCAGGAGCGGCCACGTCAAAAAGATTTAGAAATTAAAAATAAAATAGTAAATGGCCGAATTAGGAAAAAGTTAAAATATAAAAAATGGTTATTTATAAACTATTTTTGTGATTTTTATTTATTTTTTTGAAATAAAAATTAAGTATTTACAATATAATATTATATACATATATAATATATATTTTTGATTTTTGATTTTAATTATTTATTTTTGTATATTTTTATTCCAATTTTATATTTTATTTATTTATAGAATAAAATTTGGAATAATTTGATATTTTCATTTTTTATATTATTTAATCAGAAGGGGTAAATAAATAGGTTTATTTAATTTTATTTTATTTTTGTAATTTTTATTTTATTTATTTACATTATGGAATATGGAGTATGTACAATTTTTATGGGAATTTAATTTATTTATTTATAGGGATAAATAAATAGCTAAAAGGGTTTTATATACATGGCTTATGTGAAAGCATTTTTATTTTCTTTTTAATTTTCCCATTTTTATTTTGATTTTGTATTTACAAATATATACAAATAAATACAACCAATTTTTATTTTTGTTTTTAGAGGAAAATATTTTTATTTATTTATGGGTAGATATGTACAAGGGTGAGCTTCCTTATCTCCCTCTACTTTGGTTTTATGCGGTCAGGCCCATGCTGAGCCCTCCCTTGGGATTAGGTCGCTCAATATTTATTCTAAATATTTCCCTCTTTTTCTTTTGTTTCTTTATTCTTTTATTTTTGCACAAAAACATGCTAATTATTCATATTTACAAAAATGCATGCTGATTGACAATTATTTGTATTTACAGGAATATACATGTGTTTGGCAAAGGTTTTGTAGCTAAAATAAAAGAATAAAGAGTGATGAATGGGTATTCATCACCCCCTATACTTAACTTTGCTAGTCCCTTAGCAAACACTTATTTGAAAAAGAAGTGAAAAAAAAAGAAAAAGAGGAGAATATGCATGGATTAATGCTGATAATTAAACTTGCCTTCATTAAATTGAATTATGGAGCTCGATCAGATCTTTGGATTATTGATGTGTCGGAACCTTATTTAGACTTAGGTTTAAAACTTAACAGCCTCTAAGATCCACTAATATATAATCAAGACTCCTCAACAATCCAGATCAGAACAAGTCTACATACACAAACCCTGAAGACTATGAGTCTTTCCTTGTACAGTGTAAGTGAGGTAAGCTCTCCACCTCAGAAGTAGTAACTTGACAACCCTCCCCAACAAGGTAACTCTATGACCCTAGTCTGGCCACTCTTTCCTCGAGGAGCGGGGTATTCCCTTCTAAGTTCAAGTTCAACCGGCTCAAGAAGAGGGGGAAGAAGAGAATGGACCATGGCCAGTGTAGCCATGTATCCTTGGGAGCTCAACCAGTGTAGCTAAGTCTCCCTGCTGCAAGCTACATAAGATGGGACATGAATCTCAAGCTTTGCTTATTGCACTATATACATACTCCGGTGGGATTATCCTTTCTATCAGACCCACCACTTTTTTGGAGTTATTTTCTTTTGGCATTTTTTTTCAAGTGCATCTATACAACATATACATGTGCAGCATGTATACATAAGGAGTTTTTCCTCTTGAGCCAGTAGACTATCCCTCTTTTGAAGCATTATTGCAACCCACAACTCATGTCGTTAGACCTCATGGAAACCAGACCAAGTTGAGACGCACTTCCTTCACTAAAAGAAGAAGAGAGGTTCCGCCTAGAAGTACTACCCTCATATGCTACCCCAAGTCAAGGAAGACTGCCTCCTCACCATCTCATCCGTAGAGAGCTCGGTGTAAAGTGCGGTGTCCAAGTAAAGCCATTGTCTATATGAGTCATGTGTGTGTTGTTAAGTGCTCTACTTAGGCTCATTGAGATGACATGCGATCATAGCCTAGTGGACTCAAAGAATTAAGTCACCATGGACCTGGAAAGCATTAACCCTAAGTCCTATAAGGTTCCTCTTAGCATTAGGTGGATTAAGATCTTAATCAAGCTCCATTTCCCAATTTAATTCCAGGCTAGTTTAAATGTCAACTATATTCCAGGAAAAACTATATACAAGTTTGTACAAGGATGCTATTTACACAATGTTTACACTAATGCAAAAATTTTTGAAAAATGTTTTGAAATCATGGATGTATGCATGAATGCAAGTTTTGAAAAATATTTACACAAATTTACACAAGATTTTTGCAAACTTTTGATTTTCAAAACATTTTGGAAAAATTTTGTACTATATACATAATTTTGATATACATGTATTTACACAAACTTTACACAAAAAGTTTTTGAAAACATTTTTACAAAAATAATTTTGTACAATAGCTATGTATGTGCAATAAAAGAATGTTCATTTACAGGGAAAATTTTTAATTTTTATGGGTTTTGAGTTTTAGCCATTTTTATTTATTTACACACTCACACAAAGTACGAGTTATGGCTAAAGTATATATGAAATATATATACACCCCCCTATACTTAGCTCGAACGATGTCCTCAGAGTCAAGAGCGATGAAGAAGACATAACTCGTGCTATGTATAGAGAAGTGAAAAGGAAGGCTATATATAAAGACGAATGAATGAATAGAAAATCAAGAGGATCTCGACTTTTCCCCCTATACTTAGGATCAAATAATCCTAAGTATAACAGGATGTACACGAAGGGAAAACCGAGTGGAGAATGTACAGGATCTACCTTCCCCCCATACTTAGGGTAAAATATCCCTAAGTATAGGCAGCAAAACAGGGGTAGCAAAACACGACGAAAATCAACAAATATATACAAGATGGAGGGCATCACTCCCCCTATACTTAAGGTGAAGAACCTTAAGTATAGGCAACACAACAGAAGTGATGAAACAGAACGAACGAACAACCCGATGTTTCCACCCCCCTATACTTAGGATGAGGTATATCCTAAGTATAGCAAAGATAATCCTAAGCGAGACATGGGGTGAAAACAAGAACGGAAGAAAGAAAGAAAGATCAAACTAAGACAAAACACGTATATACAAAAGAGTACAATGTTGAGGTGCCTCTCAACAAGCGTTAGATTTTACGCCCCTAGCTGGGCGCAAAGGTTAGGACAATGCAGTATCCAGGTTCAGGACGGCATCGGTGAGTCGAGTGCCGTACTGTCATCGAAGTCTCGGTGTGAGAACAACGATGAACTCAAAAGTGTAAAGTAAGACACCCAGGTATGCAATCAGGCGGGTGTCTGCTACCAGCCAGGGATATGGAAGTAAATGATCGGGATCTGGTAGCACAAAGGAAATCATCGGCTCTGGGTCAGACTGGAGTGAAAGTGTGGAGCAAAAGAAATCAAACGTGGAGAAGGATGGATCAGTCATAGAATCCTCCACGTCAATCAATGTCTCAAAAATATGTGGACAGTCAAGATCAGGAGACTCTCTAAGAAGACTGATATCCGATGCATGAAATAGAAGCAGTTCATACAGATCGTCGAATATCTCTAGGATGGGCTCATCCTCACGAGGGTCGTCGAGGTGAGAAGACTCAGAATCTGAAGGATCTAAAGACTCGGTTTCGTGCTCCGCCAGATCGGAAACACTCTCAGAAGGTGAAATCGAGTACTCATCGAGTGTGGCATCCTCCCGCAGATAAACCTCGGGGAGAAATGCAAGATCAGAGGTGAAAAGTAGAGGATCATGATCTAGATTGGTATCTGCAGTGCTATCAAGTATCCACTCGGTGCACCAGGCTGCATCATCATCTGAAATGTCTCTCTTGGCAATCTGGAAGCAGGAGAAGGTACTGACCAACACCGCAGAGGCTGGCAAAGTGTCTGCGGTTGATCCTCGCTCTGCGGCTGTGCTGGCTGCCAACTGGTCCTCAGCAAAGGTGTCTATCTCGTCAGAGTGGAGGACAAAAGGCTCAAATACGGGACTCTATGTGTCTGTACTCTCAAAGTGGTGTCCCATATCAAACTGTGGGTGCTGGGCTGAGTCCTGCTGTCTGTCGGACTCCGAGAAGTATCTGTGCAGAAAGGTGGGTGAATCCTCCGGGACTGGAATCTGAAGTGGCTGAGACAATGGCTGTAGTCGCGGGGGCTCCTCCGATTCCTGAAGTATCAGAAGAGCTGATATCCAAGACTCGTCAACTGGAAACTCTGGGGCTGACTTGAACTCTAGCTGGAAGACCAACGGGAACTCGAGAAAACTCTGGGTCTGAACCTCTGTTATCGCAGTCATCTCCTCTGTACTCTGTGGTGCTGCATCATCCAAGTCCTCGGGCTGGTGTGTAGAAACTGAATCCTCGTGTAATGCGACACGCCGCATTGGTATTGCATCATCCGCATGTGTTGTCCCGACTACGACATCTCATGAAGAAGACCTCTGTGAAAGTAAAATCGAGATGGTATCCAGTAGGTGAATGTCGGAACTGCGGTGTGAACTGCCACATGTGGTAATCACCAGTGCTATCTGCTCTGCGGTCATCCCCCGCATGGAGATCTCTATCAAATCTGTCAGTGGAAGTCCGTGGTCTGGAAATCTCCTCAAGAGGTCAAGAAACCTCGGCCATGCCTCATGTAGTGGCTCCTGGGGGTCTACTGAAAACTCGGTGATCAAAGACCGCATAAACTCAGCTCTACGTGGGGGGAAGTACCTCTGTAATAACTCTCGGCGTAACTCTCCCCACGTATTGAATGTCCTCCCCAATCATCTGTGCCATCTCATGGCTCTGTCCTGAAGTGTAAATGGGAAGGTCCTCCTCATCAGCTCCTCTGCAGTGATGTCTGAATATCTCTGTGCTCTGCAAAACTCCTCGAATGCGGACAGGTGAAGATACGCCTCCTCGTGCGCCTCCCCTGAAAATGTCGGCAGCCGATGAATGTAATCCAAATCTAGGCTGAATGGACGTAATGTAGAAGCTGACTGAGCTCCCTGTCCTATCTGCTCCTCCATCGATCTGGGATAGGATCTATCTGTTGATCTCCATTGCTCTCTCTGATCACGAACGGAGTGCACTCTCAACTCAGCAACGACAACGTCCGGGTCTCGCATCTGCTCGATCTGATATCCTCGGACGTCTCGTGCAGCATGCCCAGAGTAGAGAAAGGGATGGGAGGGAGGGAGCGGGAGGTTGGTCGGAGATCCGACCTCCCTCGAAGGTGGACTGGACTGATGGTCAGATAGTGAAGAAAAAGCCGCAAGAGTCGGCTCGAAGTGAGGGGGATCCATCATCCAGGGGTGAAGGAGAAGAAGAAGACTGAAGGGAGGGTGGGTGGTAGACAGAAGAAGAAGATGGGGGAAGGCAGAAAGGATCTGGAAATCACACAAGATGAAAAAGAAACCCCTGATTCACCTACGCACACGAGCTGAAGACCGAAAGGGATCGGTCAATTATCTTGTCGATTTTATTTTAGCTAATCGTTCAGTCTATCAGAGCGATTACGTGAGCTGAATAGGAATCCAAATTTTTCTCAACCGACTGTCCCGTACCGAAAGCCGGTAATCAGTCTAGAAAAATTGGATGTGGCTCTATCCTAAGGTACGTGTCACTCTCTCTCTCATCCAAACCAAACAAGGAGGGGGTTACTCTCCCCAAGATAAATTTTTCAATTCGGTGTTTTTTAGGTCAAGTGTGATTAGTAGTCCCGATTTTATTGTTTTTTTTAGGTATTTTTCAATAAAAAGAAATCGCCTAACGAATTTTTCGGTTCTCCTGGTTATTAAGGCCAAAAATCAGGGGGGAGAAGTCGAAAAAGCTGATGCGCGATGAAATCAATGATGCATGCAGAGTAAGAGATGCGTACCTGACTCCAGCAGTCTACATGCAAAATGATCCGTGCAGAATTTAAAGACTGAAAATAAACTACCTAAATGGTGCAGGCGGAAAACCGAGTCCCTAAGCAGCAATTCTACTCGAAAGAATGGCTAGTCGACCACCAGCCTCCAATCCAAGAGTCCGGTCTCGGGCCACTCCTCCTCCTCTCGACAAATCGGGTTCAGGAGCAGCGCTTGGCAGGGTGGGCTGTGGCACGTAGGCTCGAAGGTAGTGAATCGACTATTTTATTAATCTTTTTATTATAGGTCCAATTACCGAACTATAGGCACAGGCAGATATATTAGGGTGCTTGGATCCTAATTATTACGTCACAGTCAAGCAGAAAATCCTAAGGCTAGGGGCTCGAGAAACCGCGAGAAACCAAAAAAGGCAGAAAAGAAATCAAAAACCGTGAAAAAGCCACGTAAAAACCGAGGGGTCCCCCGAGCACACCGGTGCTCGGTGAAACAGACCTCGAGAGTGACTAAGGAAAGTCCAAGTATCCTGTTATCCTTGTATTATTTCAATTATCCAAATGTTGCAGAAAATAAACCTAACTATTCTAAACTACTCCTCTCACACTCAGTTGTCTCGCTCTCTCCTGCGGCTCCGTGTAGAAGGGAGACACCTCCGAAAGCTGCGGTTGCGTCGGCTCCTCGAAAGTCGCTGCCTCAGTCCTCGGGCCCTGACAAGAGTGTCACATACCAGAATAAAGCAAATAAAGCAAGTAAAGTAAGACTGAGTATATATATGCAAAAATGGAAATAAAATAAATAAGCAAAATCAAACAAAAATAAAAATAAAATAAAATAAAATAAAAGAGAAATAAAAGAGAAATAAAAGAGAAATAAAAAGCCGCGAAAATCCGCGGACTCAGAGAAAGCCGCGGAAAGCCGCAAAAATAAAAACAAAATAAGAAGAAAAATAAAACGACTATTAAGCCGTGCTCCCCGGCAACGGCGCCATTCTGATGAGCCGACTTTTACGATAGACTAAGGTGGATCAAAATATAGCGAAGGTCATTGCGACCTTAGCCGCTCGAGAAATCCATCTCAATAAGAAAAATGAAGGAACAGACCACCAAAACAAAGACAAAATCAATAAAATCAACTAGTGGCCCTGGCTATTGGATTAGCCTGGTATAGCGACCAAGGTCGGACTCAGGGAGCACGTGATGGCCTTGTGGCCTACGAAGTAGTCTAAAACAAATAAAAATAAAAACAAATTATTTTATGGATTTTTAATATTTTTTATATATTTTTTGGGATTTTTAATTATAAAGAAATTAATAAAACAAGCAAAACACACACTTTCAACAATTATTTAATTACTTTAAAATGCTCAAAAAAATCAAATAAATTTTTTTTAATAATTTTTATAATTTTTACTGTTTTTAATGAATTTTTGATAATTTTCTGATTTTTATAGGATTTTCTAAAAATGAAAGAAGCAAGAAAAACAATGTTGCTGTCCAGCCAGGCTATAAGGACCAAAAGAAAATATAAAATGGTCCTAAAAAGGCTTGGAAGTATTTTTCATGGAAAATAGAAATAAAAAGGAAAAATCAGAGATCGAGTTAATTATTTTTGGAATTTTCTATTAATTTTTAGATTTTTTATAAGATTTTCAAGGTTTTTCAATTTTTATATTTTCTATAAATCTAAAAATGACAAAAATTGGTCAGAAAATCAAACACAGCAAAACACACAAACCTAATTTTTTTATAATTTTTGAAAAGGTTTTAATATTTTTTGTGAATTTTTAAACTGGACAGACAGAAAAATGGAGGTTTTTGAATTTTTAAAAATACTAAAAATGGTCAAAAATGTCTCCAAAAATTGTTGAAAATTTTACACAGTGGTAGGAGCCACGTATCCACTTTTCACTTAATTTGGATTAATTTTGCTTTTTTATTAAAATCAAAGACAACCAAACAGTGCACAAAGACCTATCTGCAATTAAAATATATTGCAAGGGTCAAAAAGTAACACGACTGGAAAGTTTAGGACCAAACTTGTAAAAATCCCCGAGACCCACGCACGGCACACGTGACCCAGGCCTGGAAGGACTAAAACGTCATTCCTATTTAAAAAGGTTCAAACATTAACACGCCAGGAATGCAGGGAACAAAATGCAAAATGTCCAATAAATCACGTGTCGATGCACGTGGTCACTACAGGCAGGGAATAATTTGAAAATATCCAAAACTAGAAGGTCCTTAATGCAATATTTACAAAATAAAAACAACTGGAACAAATAATTACAAGACTAAAATGTAACAACTAAAAACTAAAGGGCCTAAGAACAAACTACCCTTTATTTAAGCGGACGGTGGGGAAGGCGCCACGTGTAGGATCTAATGGTGGACAGTAGTGGGCGCCTCTCCAGCTGATGGACGCTCCAGGCCTCGCCACGTGTCGGATCTAACGATGGCTGCTGGTGGCGAAACCCTGCGATGGATGGATGGCTCCGATCGAATCTGGAGCTGTGTGGGTCGATCTGACGGTCGGGGAGGATCCAAGAAGAACAGCTAGCCGGTGAGGTTCGCCGGCCCGATACGCGCACAGTGGTCCTCCTTTGCTGCTCCTGAGATGCGGAATGGCTCCGCCAAGATGTCCAGCAGCTGATGGGGGCCTCCGATGAGGCTGGAGGCATCGGAGATGCTCCGGCGATGAGAGGGCTCGGAGCTCAGGTGCCCAACTGATTTGACCTCCCAGATGGGGTTCGTCTACCTGCACAAGGGCACAAACGCAATCTCGGGTCGAGGGCAAATTGCCTCGACCTGGTCAGAGGTGAAATAGGTGGAAGATGCGTCGGGGCGAAGGTCCTCCGGCGAGCGGTGGAGGAGGAGGACCGAAGTCCCTGCTCTGGGGCGAGTCAGGGTTGGGTGGCTGAATGAAGAAGGTGCGGAGAAGTCTGGCGAAGGTGTAGGTCGGGTCGGGATGGCAAGTGGTTGGACGGAGACGGAGAATGGCGGCGGCGGAGCAAAAGGGGCAAAAATCGAAAATGCTAAAATTACTCTAAACTAATGGCTAAACTACCTACCTGGTGGAGGAATCCGACTGTGCTGGAGCTCGGGGAGCTCCGGGGGTCATTGCCTGCAAGGGAGCGTCGAGTCCCGAGGCTAGGCGTGCTCGCGGCGACGCACGGCGGCGAAGCCACCGGATCAATGGCTTCCAAGCATCCCGAGCCTCACTTCCACTCCATCTCGCTCGGCTGTCACTCAGGCAAGGTGGAGGAGGTACTTGGCGTCGAGGGGAAGGTCCAAAGATGAAGGAACTGTGCGGCGGAGCAGATGCTATATATGTCTAGGGGTCCGGCTTGAAGACAATCGGGCGAGCATATCGGAGCGCAGACCCCGATAACCCACCCCGGGCGTGGATCATGGATCTGCAAGGAAGGAATGGAGCCCGGGGTTTGTGGATTGGGTGTCGGATCGAGTGTGGAAAATATCGAGAAATTGGGTCAAGAACCCGGATCCGGAACTCTGTGGTCCAGGGGGAGTTGACCGGGGGGTCAACATCCCCCGTGGACCAATCAGGAGCGGACACGTCAAAAAGATTTAGAAATTAAAAATAAAATAGTAAATGGTCGAATTAGGAAAAAGTTAAAATATAAAAAATGTTTATTTATAAACTATTTTTTTGTGATTTTTTTTTATTTTTTTGAAATAAAAATTAAGTATTTACAATATAGTATTATATACATATATAATATATATTTTAATTTTTGATTTTTAATTATTTATTTTTGTATATTTTTATTCCAATTTTATATTTTATTTATTTATAGAATAAAATTTGGAATAATTTGATATTTTTATTTTATTTTTATTATTTAATTACAAGGGGTAAATAAATAGGTTTATTTATATACATATATGGTATATATACAATGAAGGAGTTTGATTTTAATTTTATTCCTTTTTTTTATTTTTATTTTGTAATTTTTATTTTATTTATTTACATTATGGAATATGGAGTATGTACATTTTTTATGGGAATTTAATTTATTTATTTATTTATAGGGATAAATAAATAGCTAAAAGGGTTTTATATACATGGCTTATGTGAAAGCATTTTTATTTTCTTTTTAATTTTCCCATTTTTATTTTGATTTTGTATTTACAAATATATACAAATAAATACAACCAATTTTTATTTTTGTTTTTAGAGGAAAATATTTTTATTTATTTATGGGTAGATATGTACAAGGGTGAGCTTCCTTATCTCCCTCTACTTTGGTTTTTATGCGGTCAGGCCCATGTTGAGCCCTCCCTTGGGATTAGGTCGCTCAATATTTATTCTAAATATTTCCCTCTTTTTCTTTTGTTTCTTTATTCTTTTATTTTTGCACAAAAATATGCTAATTATTCATATTTACAAAATGCATGCTGATTGACAATTATTTGTATTTACAGGAATATACATGTGTTACTGGTCAGCAACATTGCCTTTTTCGGTATGCCTTGTCTTTATTTTGAACGTCTCATCTTCTCTGGAGAATCCCAAATCGAACCGTGGTCCAACTACAGAACTTTTTCTTTTTCATTACTTCCATGGTCGTGCCTCGTGGCACGGTAGCACCCGTACTATTGAAATGGTTCGTCAGTAGAGATGTTCCCGCAGGTGCCCCTTCTTCCAATGGTACTATAATTCCTATTCTTAACCCTTCATTCCTTTTTTTGGTCGGTAAACATTCCAGGAAATTCATACGCTCCATGGACGGAGCAAAAAGTGGATAAAGGAGAAAACTCACTGTGAGTCGAAGCATCGAGCCTGACCTCTTCCCCTTCCAGTGACTATTGATCGTTTTTCCTCCCCCTCGCTCTCTTCCACTGAGATCAGGACTCGACGATCCGATGCACATTCTGAGAAGAGATTTCGGTGAGGTTTCAAAACTATAGAAATAATTGGTGCGAGTAATTAAGAGAATATATAAATTGAAGCAAGCTATTACGCTGGCAAATCGAGAAGAAAGACCATCATAGCTTGGCAAAGGTTTTGTAGCTAAAATAAAAGAATAAAGAGTGATGAATGGGTATTCATCAATATGCAAGCGGAAATCATCCTAAGCAGGCAATTGTTAACGTTAAGAACCACAAGTCAACCACCAATCTCCAATCCTAAAGTCCGGTCTAGGCTCACCCCTCCTCCTCTCGACACATCGAGTCCAGGAGAAGCGCTTGGCGGGATGAGCTCGTTGCGCGACGGATCAAAGACGATGATTAACTGTTTAATTAAACTAAGTCTAAATACGCACTATAGGTACATGCAATGGTTATTAGGGTGTTTGGACCTAATCTAATCGATCAAGCAATGCCTAAAATCTAAGGACTCAATCTACAAAAGAAAGGAAAAAGGAAAACAAAACCAGAAAATGACTGCGGTAAAACACAACAAAATCCGCGGTGAGCCCCCAGGTGAACAGACACATGGAAATTAGGCCCGAAGTGTCATGAGTGTCCGAGTCCCTGTATTATTACAATTTAAAAATGAATCTCTCTCACACAAAAATAAAAGACAACTAATCTAACACTCTCTCTCAAGTCTCCTGCTCTCTCTCTCCTGTCGGCTTAGGCTAGAAAAGCCGACTCCGCTTCCCGAGGTTGCACCAAATCACCTAGGCGATCCTCCTCACTCCGCGGTCCCTCGCAAGAAGACAAGAGAAGAGATGGTCAGAAAGCTCACAGGTAAATATCAAAAATAGAAGAGAGATAAAATAGAGCAATAATGTAACAAGCAATCACAATCAATCAAAAATGGATACTATACGTTGTTGCTCCCCAGCAACGGCGCCATTTGATAATCACAGAAATCGAGGGTCGTACGGTTTCATAATGCGAAACCACAGTCGAAGCGTTGACCGCTCAAAATCCCTAATTAATCAATTAACCCACAATACAAATATCAAGCAATGAAAATAAATCATAGAGTCAAATTTATTTGTAACTCTACAAACAAGGTGTATAGGTGTAAGTATGTAGAGGTCGATCACAGGGAGCAAGGCAGGATGGATCAAGCAAGTGTGTGTGTGCATGAATGTGATTAAGTGTCTACACTATGCAACGCAAATGTTTTTGTGGGTTTTTAATTTTTAATTTTTCTAAATTTTTTTTATTTTTATTTAATTTTTAATTTTGTATTTTGATTTTTAATTTTCTGATTTTCTATTTTCTTTTTATTTTATAATTTTTTTGTTTTTAGAAATAGAATATGTAAATAATATAAGAAAAGAGGTGCTAAAAATATTTATAAAAATAAGGAAAATGCACAAAAAATACAAAATAAAATATTTTTGGTCTTTTTATGTTTTTATACTATTTTTGGGATTTTGGGGAATTTTTCAGAATATTTTTGGTATTTTTAAAAGCTAAAATAAAGGAAAATAGTGACTTAGCTACTGGCCGAACTCAAAATGGGAATGAAAAATAGAAAATAGTATCAAAATTTTCCCAAACTAATTTTAAAATAAAGACAATAAAACAGAGAACCTACAGGACTTGAGTTTCTATTTTTTTTTTATTTTTCTACGATTTTTTAGAATTTTTTGAAGTTTTTAGGTATTTTCTAATTTTTAAGGTTTTTGTTTTGAAATTTTTAGTGATTTTTGGCCACACTAGAACATACTATAATACACAATAGGTAATTTTTTTTGGAATTTTTCAAGGTGTTTTGATAATTTTTATGGATTTTCTAAGATAGACAATACTGAAAATGCATGTTTTTGATTTTTTAATAAATATAAAAATGCAATAAAAATGCAATGCAAATATATGGCATGATTCAGCAAGCAAACAGGGGCTTAAAATGATTTTTGTGGAGTTTTTCGAATTAAAATGATGCTCTAAATAATTAGGGAAAGCAAGCAAAAATGTATGGCCCGGCAGGGGTATAAATGCAATATGCGAAACATCCAGGGGCTATAATGTAATTTTCCACAAAATTTATAACGTAATTAAAAGTTTCTGGACGAATCGAAAATACCTAAAGCCACAAGGGCCTCTTGGCAAAAAGCCACCCACGCGCGTGCGATGCACGCGCCTGGGGAGGACTAAACAACAATTACACAGATTATTGGGGCTTAAGTGCAAAAAGTCCAGAACTATTTAACTGCATGTGAAAGTTTTAGAATTAAAACTAAATACAAACAAAGGTCGGGGTCCCTATGCAAAATGCCAGGGACACGTGCGTAGCGCACGTGACCTGGCGAGGACCTCAGTGCAATATTACAAAAGCTGGGGGGGTTTACTGCAAGTTTTACAAAAAATTCATAACGGCAGATGAAAGTTTATATGCTAATAAATAAATAACAATAATGGCTGGGGAGAACTTGCAAAATTCCCAACCTAAGGCGTGATCGGACGGCGTGGCGTGGGCCACTTATCCACGTGTCGCGCTTGTATGGCCCAATGACGGTTCGCGAGCGGAGGTCTGAGATTAGATCTCGGCCCTAGATCTGACGGGATGAGATCTGGGGGACTCCCTTGATCCGACGGCGGAGAGGACCCGACAAAGAATCGGAAGAACTTCGCTGGGTCGAAGTTCCTCCGGCCTTATCGAGGCTCTCCGGTGGTCCTAGCTGCTCCAAAAAGGGTCCTCGGACCTCCTGCAGCAGTTGTATTCTCTCCTGGGGCTTCAAAATGGCACAGAATGCACCGGAGTTCGCTGGAGGGGAAGGAGGAGGAAAGCACCTCCAGGTCTCCCGGCGAAGTCCCAAAATCGCTCCCAGTTGCTATGTTGGCTTCAGGACCTGCAAAAATGCGTGAAGGAGTCGAGGGCAAACTGCCCCGACCCCACAAGGAGGTGGAAGCGGTGGCGAAAGGAGAACGCGAAGTCGGCCGGAGGTAGCTCCAGCGATCTATCGATTGAGCGAATCGATTCGGGAAAATGGGAAAGTGACGAATGCAAATGACTCCTAGGGATATGGCGAGATGAATGCGAGTAAAATTAGGAGAAATAAACACCTCAAGGGCCAGGGCCCGAGGTTGAAGGTACCTCACAAAAAGGTCACCGGAGGTAGGTGAAACGCACCCAATCCACGTCAAATCTCCGCCTTGGATGGCTCAAATCGGAGCTGTCACCTCCAACGATCTCTGGAGCGAGGAAGGGGAGGAAACGTGATAAAAAGTGGGGTTAAAATTCAAATGGAAGTCAAGGTTTGGTTTTGTAGTGTTGACGGATGAGTCTCCTAGAACAAGGCACAACAGAGCTTCGATGCACGACAGCCCAGGCAAACATCTAGGCGTCTATCCTTGATAGAAGAGCAACAAAAGTCAAGAAGAGTCGATCATAAAATGGTGAAAGGGTTGTCCTCGAAAAAGGGTGAAGACGGGTCAAAGCGCACTCTGACAAAGCCCACAGGCGCAGGTCAGACAGTTGACCTAGGTCAACCATCCGAGCCCCCTGGTTGGTCCACGTGGACCAACCAGGAAAATCCTGGGAAAAAGTTTTATTAAATCAATAAAAAATAAAAAATGAATTATTTAATTTTTAGTTATAAAATAAAAAATGTTTGTAATTTTATACATTATTTTATGTCAATTTTTAATTATTTTTATGAGGTATATTTTTACAAGTTGCTTTTTATAGCCTATATAGGTATACTACCTATATATTTTATTATTTTATTTTTATTTTGTGATTTTAATTTATTTATTTTAATTTATTATTTATATAATTATAAAATACTTTTATAGACTTAAAAATATTCTTATTTTATTTTTCTGAATTGTTTTGTATATTTAATAAAATATAAGTATGTATTCTACAGGTATTAGTATAGGTATAATACCTATGTATTTTATATACATGTATTTTATTTTGAGTTTTATTTAGGTTATTATTCTGATTTTAATGTACAAATATATTATAAATAATATTTACAAAATTATAAAATTATAAAATTATAAAATTAACGAATAAATAATAAATTGAATATTTTAATTAGTACAATTATACAAGGAGGGTCCCAAAACTTAACTTTCAAACCGTAGCTCCGCCAAATGCGAAACCACCGCCATTAAATAGCTTATTTTTAACTATATACAATTAAAGGTGATTTGATGCATTTGGAGATTTCATTTGTGAGATACGGGTTTGGGAAGTTGGGATTCTGGATTTTTATTCAGACCATAACTTTTTATCTGTACATTATTTTTGAGTGAAATCAATTTTGTATTTTTCTTTATTTAATTATCTACAACTTTCATGTACAAGGTTTCTTTATTTGAGGTATAAAAAGTGGAACCAAAAATAGGTCCCAAAATAAATAAAGAATGAGGGAATACTCATTGTATTTGGCCCTTATCTCCCCCTACTTTATTCCTCGTCGACCTATTCATCAAGATGCCTAGGTCTCGGGGTTTCGGGTCATAAAATATTTACAATATTTTATTCTTTTTCTTTTCTTTTATTTATTCTATAATTTTGTCTTTAATTATAGTATTTTATACACTAATTACATGCACATGCATGAATGCTAAGAGATGGAAATTAATGTTATTTACAAGCATTTACTAGGGTTTTTGAGGCCAAAATGATAGAATAAAGATGACGAAATGTGGATTCATCAGAAGCCTAAGGCCTCAACCTTTCCGCCTTTTCACCAGCCTCCGTTCAGTTCAAACACACATGCACAGCATCTCGTCGGCTACACTTTAACACTTGAAGGTTCCCACACCTTCATTGGTCGGAGCTTGGCCAGAGGCACGTTCTGCAGCTCCGCCTCCGGCAAGGCTTCGTCGTCAACAGCACCAAGCCATTTACGTTCCTTCTCTGCCACCAGAACTTCAACGCCAAGGCTTCTAGGAGCTTCATCGACCATCAGATGGACGGGTTCGGCACAGAGGAGTAAGCTTTACGTCACCGGAGCACAGCCTTCTTCGGTGATCGACGGTGGAGCACGAAGAAGCATGCATCATCCGATCATCTGGATCGTACGGCCTCGATGTCACCCGAGCTTCGATGCCTACCCTATAGGATCAGAGACCAAGCCGCCTTCCCCAAAGCACCAGAGGAAGCCACATGATGCTCGAGCCTAGCGCCCCTTGAACCTCACCTCGCACACGTGTCCAGCGCATGAACGCGGGGTTATTTACAGAGACCACCATCTGCTTCTCCAGAATTACAAAGAGGTCCAGGCACACGTGTCTCACGTGCGTGCCTGGATAGATTATATAGAGACCTAGCCTGGTTTGGATAATATAAGGATGTCCATGTGCGTAAAAGGACAATTTACATGGGCCCCCGTCAATTTTTGGTATTTGCAAATGGGTCCTCTAAGGACCCTTAGAGGACCCATTTGCAATATTTATCTTTATTTTATCTCACATTTTTATTACATTTATGCTATTGCATTGTTTTTAGCATATCTTAAGCATATTAAGTTCAATTTGAGTGATTTCAGTTTTAGTTTGATGCTCTCTTCATTATCTTTCTAATGGCATGCTTAATTTATTGATTTGACACTTAATTTATGGAGCACTTTTTTTATCATCTATAGTGTCCCCTGCATATTGATTTTAATGCCATTATTCATCTTTGCTGCACACTTTGACTCTGAAAGTGAACTAAAATCTGTGCTCATGAATTTGATATTCTGTAGGGCATATTTGTAGATAATCTTTTGCATGCTTGTCCTTTGCATTTAATCATGCATTTTGTCCATGCATCATCATATAATTGCATTGAAAAATCAAACAAAAATTACATGCATTATTACTTGCATTGTTTTATTTGCATTTTATTGTGCGTCTGTATGAAGACCTAAAACATGAAGAGACTCACTCATTAATCAAACAATAAAATTTGATAAATAGATGAAGAGGCATGTGTCCCTGTGTTCAAGCTTGGTAGACTTGCCAAGTAAAATTAATTTCCACATATTCGAAGGTATGGTTCTTTGCATGACTGAAATCTGCCTCTGTACTATGGTAATTCGACATTATTAAAGAGACAGATTTCGTGTTCATCAAGCCATCTGGTAGAGCCCAAATCCTGGCACTCTGATCAAAGATAAACTCCATCTACGCCACATGACAGAGCAGCCTTGCAGAATGTTGGATCAGGCCTGACGTGGCAGATCTGACCGTACGTCCTCGACATTCTCTGAACGTCATATCACTTTTGTAGAGCTCCATCAAAACTATCAATCATGCACATGCCCATCACGTGCATCAAAGGGTATATTTCCCTTTTTACCTTGTAGTTTGTTTTATTTTGTGCTAGTCCAATAAATTAATCTGTAGTTAAAATATCTGAAAAAAGACCCTATAGTTTTCATATTTGCATTTTAGTCTATCTGAGTTGTAGTCACATGTAGCCTCACGTGGTTTTCTGATGTATTTGCATCTTTTATCCCGCACTTTAAACTTATTATGGAATGAAGTGAGTGTTTTGATATTTGCACTTATTCCCATGTGTGTCTGATTTCATGTGTTGCACGTATGTTTTGTGGACAACTTGTATAGAGGCCCCTGGACTTTACTTGTTGGTTATATGCTAGGCCCAAAGACTTAAATTATTTGCAGTTTGGTCCATGTGCACTGTTGTAATTACAAGTCTTTAATCAATTGCAATAAATATTCAATTAACTTCAAAATTACCTAAAAATTACTTGTGGATCCTGATTGCATAGTATTTGTGGTCATTTTTTCTTGTTAATTTTCATCGTTTTTTTTCGAAAAATTCAAAAACACCCTAAAAAGTCCCTATTTGTTTTAGAAAATCCATAAAAATCGAAAAATCATTTAAAAATTCTATAAAAAATATTGTAGTTGCCTTTTAGCACCTTTTAACTATACAAACTTAAAAACTTGCAAAATACTCAAAAAATCTACAAATCATATACATTCAATAAAAAATCCAAAAATTGTGATTCCAATTTCTGTGTGTAGATATTTCTTTATATTTTATCATAAAAATCACGTCTAGGAATTTTGAGACATTCTACCTATTTTTAATTTGCAAAACATCCCTTGTTGTGCACTGTTTGCTTATTTTCTCATTATTTAATTTAACAAACTACAAAAATATTTTACTTTAATTTTCCGAGCATTTTGAACCCCTTGAAAAATGCAAAAGATTGCTTGTGTGTGCTTTTATCTTTTGTGCATACTTCTCTTATATTGAAAATTTAAAATTTTGAAAAATGCAAAACCACTAAAAAGAACAACAAAAATCCTCTGATTTCTGAAATCAATTACTTAGTTTATAATCGTGCTCCTTGAGTTCGACCTTAATCGTTATACCAGGTTAATAAAAGTAGCAAAACCGCTTGATTTATCTGTTTGATCTGCTAGTAATTTATTTTCTTGTTAATCGCATTGATTGATTGGGTCATAACGACAACTTTATTTACACTTAACCCTAGTCGGTCTTCATGCTCATCAATGAGCATGGTATTTTCCACCGGGGAGGGTCATAATACCAGAACTTAGTACTCCAATGGTGAGATTCTGGGTAGAAGAAACATCAAAGATTACATATACAGTGTTAACTTTGACTGCTCTTGGCATGTTATTAATATTTGGAATGTACGCCGTTAGGTGAATATCAAAGGTGTTCTCGCAATCCTTGGTTAGGTCAGGAAGCTCACAGTCAAACAACCTCCCAAATCATCAGACCATGCACGCAAGGATGTAGGAGTAATGATGATGCAAAGGTGGTCCTAGAGCATTTATCTAGTACACCAAGAGCTCCTCTACTCTCTTAGCTCCAAAAGATGATGACCATTTAAAGAACCAAACCTAGGATCCATCAATCACCTAGATGGAGTTATGAGGGAGGGTGGAAAAATTTTCTTTGAAGTTGACCTCCACTATCAACTAGAAGTTTGATACCAACCACATCCGGTTGAAAGCTCTCGAGATGCCTCTACCTCTAAGCATTCATGGTCCCATTTGAATGATGCGTTATGATTTGAGAATTCCATAATAAAGAACTTTCAATATTCATGACTGATAATCAGAGTTTTAGCGAGGGTCAAAATATGTCTCGCAGAAGGCAGAGATAAGGTCGTTGTGGAGACCACTAACAAAATCCCAATTAGTCAACAATTAACCCATAATGATAATTAAGCAATAAAAAGCAGAGTGAAGTTAAAATTTATTTTAATTAACACTACAAAATGTGTGTATAGTGCAATTATGTAGAGTGTCGAACTCATGGAGCAAATGGCTAGATCGGGCAAATAAATGCGTAAAATGTGATTGTGAAATTATGTATCTACAATTACTTATGTGGGTTTTCTTTTTTTTTGATTTTTTTGTTTTATATTTTTATATTTTGATCTTTAATTTTCTATTTTTCTATTTTTCTTTTTAATTATTTATTTTTCAAATTCTTTTTCTTTTAAAATATATTTAAAGCTATATATAGAGTATTTATACAATGTAGACTAATAATCTACTAATAAAAAATCAAAATAAAAGAAATATTTTTTTGGATTTTAAAATATTTTTTACAATTTTTATGATTTTTTTAGGAATTTTTGCTGATTTTTACATATTTTTAAAGTCGAAAATACCCAAAAACATGGATAAAATAAATACCCGAAATTAAAATGGAGATTAAAAATAGAAGATAGTATCAAAATTCTTCAAACTAATTTTAATATAATAATAATAATATAGAGAAAAATATAAAATAGAAAATAGGTTTTTTGGATTTTTAAAAATGTTATAAATTTTTATAAAGGTTTTAGGGGTTTTTCTATTTTTAGAGTTTTTTTGTATTTTTAATGATTTTTGATCTGAAGGTTAAACACACGTAAATACATAAAATATATTTTTTGGGATTTTTTTTATAATTTTTATGTATTTTCTATTGTAAACAGGGACAAAATAGACTCTTTTTTATTTTTTATAAATATTAAAAAGTTACTAAAATTGCAAATTAAAAATAGAGCTGAATATGTGTGCAATCAGGAAGCTGTAACTATTTTTTGAGATTTTTTTGAGTTAATTTTCTATTTAAAATAAATACAAACAATAAAGAGAAAATGCAATACTAACAAGGGTATTAATGTAAATATAGAAAGTTCGAGGGCCTAGATGCTATTTCTCCAAAAATATAATACTAAAATTGGAATTTAAAGGACTAAATGGAAATACAATAAGTTGCAAGAGTCCCCTTACAAAATGTCCGCACCTCACATGCACGGATACGCAAAATACCCAAGACTTGTGTGGATCCAACAGCGGATAGGCAATCACTTGCCACGTGGCACATTGTGGTAGTTCAATGTCGCTTCGTGCTTGACGACCACGATTAGAATGCAGATGAAGGTTCGACGGCACTGGCACGCTTGATCGGACGTCACTTGTGCTTCGTGAAGAACATGACCAATATCGATAGCTCTGAAGATGTCAGCAAGAACAGGCAAGCAGGCTTCACCGGCAGTCGCTGAATCGGTCGTATCTCCCCCCGCTCCGACACTCCTAAATGTTGTTGTAGTGCTCAAAAGGTGGCTCACGTTAGTCCGCAGCTCCGAGAGGTGTCAAGTAGGTCTGGGCCCCGTCGATGGGGGCCCGGAGCATAGGAGTTCCAGGAGCACCGTTTAATCCTCAAAATTCCCTAAGTAGGGGTCTTCCAGACCTGAAATAAAGATAGCAAGAAGAGGAGGGCACAGTGGACAAGTCTAGGCTTTTGTTGGAGACTCTAGGAGGCAGAATGGTGGTTATTTTGGCGAAAAGGAAGGTGGCCGGAGCTCGAGAGCTCCGGCTAGGGATTTGGATCCTAAATCTAAGCTAACTACTTGTGATTAAATGATGAAAAGGGGGGAGAAAGCCTAAGACTACAACTATCTAAAGAACGGAGAAAACATAACCTCGAGGGGCCAAGGACCGTGAGATGGACCTTCACGTCGGTGACCAGCGAAGATGGTTGGGCAAGGGTCCTCCATGCTCCCTCCTCGATGCGAAGAGCATGAAGCTCCTCCTGTCACAAGGAGCTCCACCTAGGTGCTCTCCGAGGGGTCCTAACAAGGGAAGAACCAAGCATAAAAAATGAAAAATGGGAATGAGGAGGTATTTACAAGATGGTGGAATGAGGGACTTCGAGGCGAGATAACGGGCGTACCGAAAGATGTCGGCACAGATCAGAGGGTCGGTGTGGATCATGGAGCTACAGGGACCAATTCTCGTGAAAGGTCAAATCTCCCTCGAGCAACGCATGTTGCGCGAAAAAATCGAGAAAGAGGGGTCTGCGTGATCTGTCAGAACGGTGGAGGGGGAAAGTCGTACAGTTGACCTGCGGTCAACAAAAGGAGAGCCCTGGTTGGTCCACGTGGAGCAAATAGGAAAATCTGATCTAAAAATGTTTATAAATTCAATACTAAATGGTATATGATTTTATTTAAATAAAGTTATAAAATAAAAAATGTTTATTATTTTTTATAGTATTTCATTACGATTTTTATTTATTTTTTAGGGCTTTTGTAATTTTAATTTATTTTTAGGGGCTATATATAGGTATATTTACCTATGTTTTTAAGTCCTTTATTTTTATTTTGTATTTTTTATTTTATTAATTTAGTTTATTATTTTATATATTTATAACCTATTTTTAGATACTTACATATATTTTTATTATATTTTTCTGAAATAATATATACACTTAAATAAATATATATTAATTATATAGGTATAAGTATAGGTATTTTACCTATGTATTTCATTTAGGTGTTTTCTTCATGTTTTTATTCGGATTTAATATATACATATATTATAAATAAAATTACAAAAATTATAAAAATATATAATTATAAAAATAATGAAGAATAAATAAAATGAATATTTTAATCAAGTCTACTATACAATAGGGGTCCAAAACCTAACTTTCACACCTTAACTCCAAAAAATATGAAACCACTTTCATTAAATAGCTTATAAAAAGTTATATACAATTAAATTGATTTTGATATATTTTGAGTTTTATTTGAGAGATATGGGCCTGGGAAGTTGGAATTTTGGAATTTTGTTCCGACCATATCTTTCATTCTTTATATTATTTTTGTATGAAATAAATTTGTATTTTTCTATATTTTATTATCTACAACTTTCATGTTTAAAGTTTTTTATTTGAGATATAAAAAGAGAAAAATAAAATAGGTCCCAAAAATGAATAATATATAAATAAATAAAATGGATTTTATTGTATAAATGATCCTTATCTCCCCCTACTTTATTCGTTGTCGACCTAGTCATCAAGATGCCTATGTCTCAGGATTTAGGGTCATAAAATATCTGCAATATTTTAATTTTTTTCTTTTATTTTCTTTATTCTATAATTTTGGCATTAAAAAAGTATTTTATACACAATTTGTACAATAATGCATGAATGCTAAAATGCATGAATTAAGGGTATGTACATGCATTTACTAGGATTTTTAAGGCCAAAATGATAGAATAAAGGTGATGAAGTGGAGTTTCATCAATGGATCTGAAGTTTTGCTTCTTTGCAGAGTCATATTTCCAAAAAGGGATCACAGTTTCCCATAAATGCCAGGCCTTATGCGAATCGAGCAGGGTGTCAGGCGATTTGTGACTGATGAATCCATGATTCAACATCTTTATTCTTTTATTTTAGCCTAAAATCCTTGGTAAAGCTCCTATAAATAATAAGTAATTTTCATCTTTTATCATTCATCATTCATTTGTTAATATTGTACATTTATCACTTATTTACATCAAAATAAAAGAATAAAGAAAAAAGAAAAAGAAAAGAAAAACAAGGTTGTATATACGAAATAAATACAGACTGACCTGAACTCCAAGACCATGCCAAGCATTGGGATGGTCGACAAGGAATAAAATAGGGGGATATAGGGTCCAGGACTTATAAAAATTCCAGAAAACCAAAAATATATTGTGCATATTCTTCATTATTTATAATGTATATATCTTCTACTATTTTATTTATCAATAAAACAATCTCAAATAAAAATATTTTTTCTTGAAACTTGTACATAAAAATTATTATAAATAATAAAAATAATTGCAAGAAAAAACAGTGTACAAAATAAAAGATATAGAACTTTGAACATCCGTAAAATAAGAATTGAAAGCTCAATATCGGCTCCGTATGAACTCGGAATGACCCAAACTCACATTCATTGTATTCTAAATAAAATAAGTTTTAAAATGATGGGGTTTCATAATTTTTGGAATTAAGGTGTGAAAGTCGGCTTTTTAGGGCTTGTTTGTATAACTGTACAGTTATTTATACATGTGTTTATTTTACTTATTTTTGTACATATTGTATTTTTAAATTTTGTATATATTTATATTAATTATATAAAACATAAATAAAAATATGGAAAAGGGAAGCAACATCGGGGGATGCAACCAACTAGCTACACCAGCCATTTTCCTTATTGGCTTTTGATTTTTTTGAAGGAAACTTATGGGAATTTATTTACTTTATTGAGTGGAATATGTGTTTCAAATTTCATGCAAAACAAACATTCCTAACATGCTCGTCTAGATAGGGCCAATTCCAACGATTCTAAGACTGTTAAAAGTATTTGTCTTGATGGAGATGATAGAAATGTCAAATTTAGTTGAATTTAGCATGAGACCATGGTGATATATGCTGATTTAAATCCCCCTAGGTTTCACTTTAAAAATATAAAAAAAACAAATGAAGAAAAAATGATCAGTTGCAGCGACTTGGCTACACCCCCAGGTGCAGCTTCTCCAACCCCATAAAAATATTAAAATACAAAAAACAAATAATAATATTTATTGTAAAAGTATAATATACATATATTAATTATATTATTTATTTAACTAAATAAATAAAATTATTTATATAATTAAGATTCATAATTAACTTATTTATTTATTAAATTATTTACAATATTTATTTATTTACTTATTCAACTTATTTATATAATTAAATGATTTTACATATGTTTTTAAACACATTTTTACGAAAATAATTTACAAAGGTTTTATAAGATTTTTTACAAATATTTTACAAATAATTTACAAAATAATTTACAAACAATTTTACAAAAGATTTTTCAAAATATTTTATAAAAATATTTTACAAAAGATTTTCAAAATATTTTTATTCCAATTTTATTAGCCATATTATTAAAACATAATAAAGCATGAGTTATGGCTAAAGTATATATACATATAATATACAACATCCAACTATACTTAGATCGAACTATGTCCTTATAATGACCAAGAAGCGATAAAGGAAGATATAGCTCGTGCTAAATATAGATAAGTGAAAAGAATCATATACTACAACAACTCAAAGAAAAGGAAAAAATGAATAGAAGTAGGTCATCCCCACTATACTTAGGATCAAATAATCTTAAGTATAGAAGATTGTACAACGGGGATAATCGAGGAAGAGAATGTACATGAAATCAACGACTCGGCTTGTTACCCCTATATTTAGGGTAAAAGATCCCTAAGTATGGAATAGGATATCAATAGTTGAGGGATAAATGAGAGAACATAAGAAAATAAAATGAAAAAGAAGATGAAAAGAATGACATCACTCCCCCTGTACTTAGGGTAAAGGATCCCTAAGTATAAGCAACAACATGAGTAACGAAACGGAATGAATATGAGCAACACAATGTCTACACCCTATACTTAGGATAAAGTACATCATAAGTTAGCGAAAATCCTAGGTGAGACCTGGGTGTAAAACAAACAAAAGAATGAATGAATAAAATCGAAAACTTGTATGTACAAGGTGAAAAAGAATGAACAAATCAAGGAGAACTATACACGCTCAAGAAAACCGAATATTGTCCTCCTTGCACGACCGAAGAACGATAGAATGTACAAGAGAAAGGTCAACATCGGGGTCATCCTTAGAAATATCCATATCTGAATCAGAGGATCCCTGACATGCGTCGACTGGAGAGGAACGACCCGTATGGCCGAAAAGATACACAGAACTGACCTATGAAATTGTACCATGGTCTCTGAATCACTGTCATCTTCGACACTGAAATATCATCATCTAACAATATATCCTCAACTCTGTGTGACTAATGAGACCTCAATGGCACATCCAAAGATATGCGAAAGAAGTCAAACTATGTTGCAATCTGATCTAAATCCTCATCAACATAGCCATTATATGAATCTGAGTGGAAAGAGGGCTCAAGGTTCTCACAACTAGAAGGCTCGATCAAAGTATCTACAACCAAATCAGGTTAGGCCTCCAAAGTGTCACAATCAAGTGCCACCAATGGTTTTGACACAATAACATATATACTATGAATCTCATCAATACATCTCCAATGTTGTGTCAGTGGATCACAAAATGTTATGCTCCCAAAGTTTCCTCTCTAGAGAGGAAATCTCGGGTCTCAGTAGAATCAGAAGAAGTAGAATCATGTCGAGTCTCAGCTGTAAAATCGCATGCCTCTGTGTCTGATGAGTTGTTAATACACTCGTCTGATGGAGAGTTCATATCAGCTCGGAGCTCAGCACTGTGCTGCTGGAGGGAAAAAGTGACATTGTCTGCCCATAATCAATAGCGTCCTTAGATGCATCAAGATGGGGTCAATTTAAACTATTATGCAACCGTTAAAAAATGATTGTCTAGAGGGAGGTCGTAGGAGTCTCTGTTTTGCACGAACTTGAATGACATAATATAGGGTTATAGTGATATATTTTCACGGATTCACTTTGCAAAAAAAATGAGGAAAATGGGGTTGGGGAAGCTAAGTTAGCTCCCCTACGGGCATCCCCATTTTACCCTGTACATATGGTTTAATGAGACTGCCTTGTTGGCTTCCATCACCCCATATTTCAGTAATTTTTTTAATTTTTTATGGAAAATACCACCATGTATTTTTATCACTATATCCTTGTCATATGTCATTCCAATTTCTCAGAAACATAGACTCATGTGTCCTCCATCTAGAATAAGTAATTTTAACGGTCTTAGAATTGATGTAATCGACATGTTTTGGATGGAGGACTTAGGGGTGTCTGTTTTTGACATAATTGTAATGACATATTAGAGGGATATAGCGATGAAAACACATGATAGTATTTTTCAAAAAAATGAAAAAATCATCGAAATATGGGACAGGAAAACCTCTAGGGGCAGTCCCATTAAACCCTATATATGAGAAATATGGGACAGCCCCGCTCCATTTTTCGATGAATTTTTTTCCTTTTTTTTCAAAATACCGCCATATATTTCTTTGCAAAATTGAGGATGGTCGCCTCAATGCCTGGTGATGTGGAGGTTGTGTGCGAAGGATCTATTCTTACGTCAGCGGCGATCACGTCAGGTTCTCCTCGCTCCTCCTCACATCGACCGTGGAGCAAAGCGCGATGTCACTCTCGCTCTCTACTCGACTGCAGAGCTCACTAGAAGATAGAGGTGAATAATGGTGGGTCATTTTCAAGCTCGAAGGTTGAGTCCTATAAATAGAGAGGGGTTTGTCGAAGAAGAAGGTCTAGGGAGGAGGACATGGAGGTGTTGGCGAACACCCTAAGGGCGAGGTGATTGGACGGAGGAGAAGGTCGGTGAGGAGAGGAAGAAAAAGGATGAATGAAGAAGAGGAGGAGGAGGAGGAGGAGAGAAGAGAAACGAAGGAGAAAGAAGAAAGGGGGAGGAGAATGTTAATCTCTCCCCTTTCCCAATCAGAATATGGCGTGGCAAGGAGAGGGAAGAAGAGAAAAACACAAAAGAATAAAAGGACAAAAGAATTGTATACCTTATATAAAATACAGTTTAAATTAATTATTGAATAGTAAATTAATTTAAATAAATAAATGATATAAATAAAAATATAGATGATTTAATAAATAATTTAATTACGAATTTTAATAAAATAAATAATTTAATTTAAATAATTAAACAATATAAATAGTATAGTTTATAGGTATAAATTACATATATATAATAGTTTATTTATTTTTATTTAATTATGAAAATAAATAAGTTATTTATTTTATATTTTATTAATTTAATATATTTTATGAATATTGTGAATATATTTCTATTTTATTTTAATATGATTATTTAAGTAGTTAAATATATAGTAATATGTACAATATATATACATTATACTTATATAATAAGTATATTTATTTATTTATTATTATTTTAAACTTTTGTATTTTTTTCATTTTATATAATTATTATATATAATTAAAATATTAAAAATATAAATAAGAAGAAAAAAGAAAATAAACTAATAGGATGAAATATAATGTTGTATAGATATCATGGTACCCCCAAAAATTGATTTTTGCATCTTAACTCCTATTTAATGAAATCATGTTCATTTTAAATATAATTTAATTATAAATAAAATCAAAGTTAGTTTAGCGAATTTTGAGTTCATACGCAGTATATATTAGTTTTGAATTTTTATTTTATGGCTTTTTGTTCTGAGTGTATCGTGATATCTATACATTAGATTATTTCTATTATATTTTTATAAGTTAATATAAATAACATTAAAGAATAAAATATTTTAATTTGATGTTATTTAAATGATAAATAAAACAGATGAATATAAGTACAAGGCGAATAATGTGTATATGTACATTTATGATATATATTTTCTAATAATTTTATAGGTTAATATCCTTATCTCCTCATACTTATTTATCTTATTGACCAAGTCAATATTGTCAGTGTCTCGGGGATAGGATCAGTATTGTACATATTTACATATTTTCATGCTTCTTTATTTTTATTATTTTATTTTTCTCTTTAATTTTTTTATTTTGGATTAAATAACTGTTAAATATATAATATTAACAAACGTATGGATGCATTAATAAGTGAGAATTTGTTGTTATTTGCATGTCTTTTACTGAGAATTTTAGACAAAATGAAAGAATAAAGGAGATGGATCATGGATTCATCGTTCACATATACTTTACATTTGCTAGTCCATTAGCAAATACTTATTCTAAGAATAAATGAAAGATAAAAAAGAGGAAAAAAAGAAAAGAAAAAAATGAAAGAACTTAGAGCAAATTTGTTTCTTTAAACCAAACTTCACTAAATCGAATTCAAGAACTTGTAATAGACCTTTGGATTAGCGATTTGTTGGGACTTCATTAGAATTAAGATTTAAGTTTCAATAGTCCTCAAGTTCCACAAATCTATATTCAGGTTTACCTCAACAACCAGCTCAGATCCACTCATCCATCACGCTAACTATTCAACCTTGAGGTCAATTTGTATTATGTGTGAAAGGTTTTAGCACTTCCTGCTTAGGAAAGCAAAAAATTGACTGCTCCAATAATACACTCACATGGGTCGCTCATCCAGCTACACAATCCTCGAGGAGGGGGTATTTCCTTCTAAGGTTAGGTGTGTGTTATTTCACAATGAATTGAGGAAGAAGATAGATGAATGAGAAAAGAACTGTAGTGTGACTAGTGTAGTCACATCTCTGGTGAAACTTGGCCAGTTTAGCCAATTCTCCACCAAGATATGAAGGTTGTCTGAAGGTTGGACCATTGAGGTCAATGATGTACTTAGGAATTTACTTCTTTTGGTATGAATTTTGTTATACTACAGTGATCTTTTTTGCCCCGACAGATATAGAATCTTTTTTCCGTCCATGTTTTGTGGCCTTAGAAAAATTACGCTAGCAGACCATTCCTCATTCAAAGCTTTATTTCAACCACACAACTCCCATCTTTAGATGTCTGTGTCACTAGACAAGGATGAAAATGCACCACTAAAATGAATCGCATTTTGCAACCCCATTTAAGTCGAGCTAAGTATGGTGAGCATGAGTCCAAAATTGGTCCATTGTTGAGGAGTATAAGGATGACACCATGTGTCCTACGTAGGCAAGTTTAAGTTGAATTTCAAACACAGTCCTAAAAAACCCAAAGATATAAGTCAAAGATCTGAATAGTCTCAATTCCAGTTCCTAATAAAGTCCCTTTATAATTAAGTGAATAAGGCCTAAACCAAGCTCCATTCTTCATACTTAATTCCATTCGGTTCAAGAATCAATATTGCTCTAAAAAAATGTTGATGAATGTAATAAATTTTGGTGATTTTTTTTCGGATTAAACTTTTTTTGTATTTTTTGAAGAATTTTGTATTTTTTAATGAGTTTAAACATTTTTATTTTTTACGTATTTTGATAGAGTTAGTAAATTGAATCAATTACAAGAATTTACAAGGATTATGTACATATTTACAAAGGGTTTTATACTTATATATATACACCTTATACATTTTTTATACATTGTTTACAAAAGAAATTTATTTAAAAGTTTGAACAATTAAGAATTTCATGTACAAGTATTTTACAACATTTTATATACAACTTTTTATAACTCATATTTGCAATTTTCTATCTATTTTTAGAAACCTAAAAGAAAATTAATAGTCATAATTTTAGAGCCACATTATTTATAAATACAATAAAGTATGAGCTATGGCTTCTAACGTATATATAGAATATATATACGACACCCCCCTATACTTAGCATGAACTATGTCCTCATACTGACCAAGAAGCGACAAAGGAAGATATAACTCGGGCTAAGTATAGATTGGTGAAAAGATACTATGCTATAACGACTCAAAGAAATAAAGAATAACGAATAGAAGTCAATCATCCCTTCTATACTTAGGATCAACTAATTCCAAATAGGAGACTAAAAAATGAGGATGATCGAGGTCGGGAAAATATACACAATCAACGACTCAGCTTGCCCCCCCCCCCCCATTATACTAAGGGTAAGACATCCCTAGGGTAAAGAACACCCTAAGTATAAGCAATAACAAGGATAATAGAATAGAACAAATATAAACAACATTGTGTCTACACCCCTTGTACTTAGGATAAAGTACATCCTAAGTAAACAAAAATCCTAAGCGAGACGTAGGATGTAAAATAACAAAGAAAGAATGAATAAAATAATAATTATGTATACAAAAGGTGAACAGAATGAACAAATCAAAAAGAACTATACAAGCTCAAGAATACCAAAGATTGGCCTTCTTGCGCGAATGGGGAATAATGGAATTCACAAGAGAGAGGTCGACATCATGGTCATCCTCAAAGATATCCGTATCTAAATCAAAGGATCCATTATCTCTATCGATAGTCAAAATTCGACCTAGATGGCCTAGAAGATGAATAGAACTCACCTTTGTAAGTTGCACCACGATCTTTGAATCAGAATCATCATCAACACTGAAGTAATAAGAAGACGAATCATAATCTACTCTCGAAACATCTTCTAAAATGTATCCTCATCTTTACTAACTGAAGAGACCTTGAGATTGTGTACAAAGTAGATGTGAGGAAGAGATCAAATTCTGTTGCAATATGCTCTATCTCAGAATCAACAAAGCCCTCATCAAAGTTAATGTGAAGAGAGAGATCAATAGTCTCACAACTAGATAGCTCAAATAGAATATCTACAAATGAATCAAGTTCGGCCTCCAAAGGATAACAGTCAGATGCCATCAATGGTTTTGATTCAATGACATAAATCCCACGGAACTCATCAATACATCTCCACACTTGAGTGTGGATCACAAAAGGCTACCCTTTCCAAGTTCTCCTCTTCGGAGAGGAATTCTTGGGTCTCCATCTATGCCAAAGTCAACAGCTCCTCTGCAATCTCATATACGAACTCGTAGTCCTATATGTCTGATGGTATGAAAACATACTCATATGATGCAATATTCTCCTTCGACTCAAAGACCGGCTCTGTGGTAATACTCTCGCTGCTAGAGAAAAAAGTCACCATATCTGTCCCATAATCAATAATGGTCATGGTTGCACGTAGAAAAGGCGACCAAGAAATGAAATCAGCATCATGTGATGGTACTGGAGAGTAAACATCTAAGATAAAGAAATTTATAGTGAATTTCGTGTCTTGTACCATCACAACAACGTTCTTTACTACACCCTTTGGCCTCTTAACCGATCTATTTGGAAATTGAAGAATCGTCGTGGCTTTCTTTAGAGGGCCTAACTGAAGTGTCTCGAGAAGATAGAAGGGTAATATGTTCACTGAAGAACCATTGTCTAACAATGTAAGATTGAACTCATGATTTGAAATATCGGATCTGACAAATGGTACTCCCATATCTTTCTTCTTTTTATTGGGAGATGTATGTTGAATGATTGATCGACTCACTGAGTACGTGGTGTAATTTGTACGCGTTGTAATACGGGTACTTAGCAAATCAGTCAGAACCGAGAAACGATCGCCGTGAAGAGTGTATCGGCTTGAATTTATATCCCGGGAAAGTCCGAGGTCGAACATAGGGAGGCAAAGGAACAACTTCGAGTTAATTCGGAAAATTTGGGTCTAGATTTCTAATGGGGATTTTTTTATTTTTTTATGCAAAGTGAATGGGAATGCAAAATGTAGTGGAATTAAGTTAATAAGAAAAACACAACTTAGCCAAATTAATTAATTTATTTTACCAAATTATATTTTTCCTAGAAACTTAATCCAATGATGAATGCAAAACATATTTTTTTGGAATTTTAGGGATTAAATGCAACAAGGAAATGAATACTTTTATGTGTTTTTACGCAAATTTTCACTCAAACAGAATGTAAAAATTATGAAAATATTATTGGAATATAAACAAGATATAATGAGGCTACAATAATATTTTTTGGAATTTTTTGAGAATATATGAATTTTTAAAGATTTTTTAATGAAAACAGAGTGAAAGTGGGTAATTAATTCTTAATAAATTCACATTATCAAATCATCTAGAGAGCGAATTATCTCAAAAAGATATTTAAATGAGGAATCTATGAGAGTTGAAATTTTGTGAAAATAATATGTGTGATTTAAAAAAAACAGAAACCAAAATCACTCTACAATTTATGAACCGGATAACTCCAATTAAGATGAAATGTGAACAGTAATTAAGTCATGTTTCAAGCCATCATTTCTAATTTTTTTAAGAATTTTTAGAGCATCCGTGAATCAAATATTAATTTAAGACCACATAATGGGTAAAATAAGTAAACTTTCAATAAAAAAAATTTAGTTAATTACCCAAAGCTCACAAAAATTCAAATAACTAGCCAAATAATAGAAGATTAGTTGCTCAACGTCATGACATATTTCATTAAAATAAAAGATATAAAATGGATGTCTAAATCAATGCATGAACATAGAGTTATCCATGTAATTTCAAAATTTTAAAATTAAACAACTCAAAACATGCACAAAAATGTTTTTGCAATAACTAAAACTGACAGGAAAATGATGCAATTTTTACAAAAAAATAAAATAATAGAAGAAGACCTTTTTCTTCGTAGGGGCAGTAGAGAGAGGAAGTGGGTGGTCGTGGGGCGCGTGGGCGGAGCAGGGCAGAGGATGGCGGGGTGAGGCCGGCGTCGCGTGGCAACACATGGAGGTTGGTGGCGGGATGGCCGTGCGCTAGAGGCAGAGGACGGCGGGTGGCTAGAGTGTTGCCCAGAGCGCACCAGCGGAGGGGGTGGCAGTGTTGCGCGCGAAGAGCCCAGCGGTGGTGCATGCGAGGCGGCGGAGCCGCTGCAGCGCGGCGGCTGCAGGCGGCGCCTGGGGCTAAGCCGGGTCGAAGTTCAATCGTCTATATATTTCCGACTGCCTGTTTCCTCTGGGTCTGAGGGCCTCGTTATAGGGGGCATCTATCCACTTCGATTCTCTCTCAATGCCCGTGCATTAAGAAATAATAAATGACCCGGCCTAAATGCTAACTATTGACTTAGAAGGCTGCTCGATCGAGGGCTAGGATGAAGTTGACATGGCAAGTGCGGGGCTGCGGTGGAGGAGGAGGGCGGTGACGCTGCTGCGGCTGCTCCCCTCTATTATTATTTTTTTATTTTTTTGATTTTTTTTGTTTTGATTTATTTTTAATTTTTTTAAGCAGAAGAAAAAAAATGAAAATGAATGGTGGTAAAGATAGATGATAAGGTGATAGTAATGGAAATGATATGATGAAGATGTGGTGGTGATATAAAAAAGGGGAAAATATTAGGTAAAATAAAATAAAAGGGGAAATGAAAGAGAATACTCACCTGAGGTTTGCCGGATTTGTGGAGCAGTTACGCTGAACTCATGTCGTGGCCTCGATCCGATTGGAAAAATAAAAATCGGAGAAGTTATACGAGCTTGATGGAAAGTTCACGACGCAGAGACGGTGGTCGCCGGGGATCTCGCCTGAAGGAGGTCATCGCTTGAGGAAGATGAAAAGCTATTGTCACCGACACCAAATTTCAAGCTCTCTCCTTTTTCTCTAAGAATAGTGGATGGAAAAAAATGTATATGAGGTGATGAATATAAAGAAGAAGAAAATGGAAGTTAGAAACATGGTGGAATGGTGGAGTTGAATGGGAGGCTATTGAAAAATGGTGGAGTTGAATGGGATGTAATTGAAAAATGATGGAGTTGAATGGGAGGTGATGAATCTCCATTTCATCACCTTTATTCTATCATTTTGGCCTCAAAAACCCTAGCTAATGAATGTAAATGGCATTAATTTGTACAAAATAGCATCTATTATTTATTACATTTATTATGTAAATAATACTGTTTTTAATGCCAAAGATATAGAATAAAGAGAAGAAAAGAAAAAGGAATAAAATATTGAAAATATTTTATGACTCAAAACCCCGTGACCAAGTCAAGACTTAAGTTGGTCGACAAGGAATAAAGTAGGGGGAGATAAAATCAAAAATACAATAAAACCAAAATTCCTTTATTCATTGTTTATTCATTTTTGACACCTTTTTTATTCTTTATTATTCATTCATCAAATAAAGAAACTTTGTACATGGAAGCTGTAGATAATAAAGTAAATAAAAATACAAAATTGAGTTTGTACAAAAATAATACACTATGTACATTTTATACACAAAATAAAAAGCTAGAAACCAAACTTCACAGACCCATATCTTTCAAATAAAAACTCAAAACATATCAAATCACACTCTAATTGTATATAACTTTTCACGACCTATTTAATGGTGGTGGTTTTGTATTGTTTGGAGTTTAGTGTGTGAAAGTTAGCTTTTTGACCCCTCTTGTACATTCTACCAATTAAAATATTTGTTTTATTCATTCTTTGTTATTTTTACAAATTTATATTTTTATAATTTTGTAAATATTATTTAGAACACATGTACATATTAAAATTAAAATAAAACCAAAAGAAAATGAAAAATAAAATAAATCTATGTGAAAGCATAGACAAAACACCTATGTTTTTTACGTATATAAATAAAAGGGAAATATATTCTTTCATTCTTTTATTCTTTATATTTTTCTAATATTGTAAATATTATACATATTCTATTAAAAATACAGAACCAAAAAAATCATCAAAACACAATAAATAAAAAGATGTGTATGAAACCTAAGTAAAATACCTATAAATATACATATAGAATATACATATCTATTTATTTAAGTGTACAAATAACATCATAAAAATAAAATAAAAATATATTTATACTTACAAAACTAAGTATTAAATAAATAAAATAATAAAATAAAATAAACAAAATAAAAATAAAATGTACAAAATATAGGTAATTATACATATAAATAAGCCATTAAAAATAATCTTGTAATAAAATACATCAAAAATAAATAAAAATCATAATAAAATACTACATAAAATAATAAACATTTTTTATTTTATGCTCAAAAATTAATAAAATTGTTTACTAAATTAATTATTTTTGAATTAAATCAGCATGTTTGTCGTGTAGTGAGCTGAGATGGACCAATGGCAGCGCTCCAAAAGTTGACCGCCGGTCAACAGTATCCCCCACGCCTGATTTGACGCCGCCCACCTTTTCCCAAATTTTGTGCCATTTTTCCTGGTTGCTACATCGCTCAATCGTGATCGCTTCCTTCATGAAAATTCATTATTGATCATTGTACATACACGCTGTGTATTTTAATCGCGTGTACATTCGCCTAAATCATTGTTTTTCACCGGTCAATAAGGGTGCTTAGCAAAATCTATAAATAAGACCTTTTGCCTCCTTCTTCAAAATTGGGACACCATTAAAGCCCTAGGAGCCTTCATCTTGTATCCCAATCGTCTTCTCGTGATAGGAGGAGGTGTTGCGTGCTCCGGTGAAGCTCCATGAGGTCGGGGTGCACCCACAGCCTTCGTCACCGACGACCCTGCTCCCTGGTCAGCTCAGGTATACGAGCTGCATCTTTTCCATTTATTTTGCTTAGTTTTTCTCCTAGCTTTTATTTCCAATAGTTAGTTTAATTCCTAGATGGTTAGATTAGCGTAATTTAATCCGCTCGTGCTTCGCCGGAGTTGAGCTCCAGCAAGCTCCTCCGTGCACCATCTCCATCGCTCCGACACCCATTTCTCCTCTACATCGTTCCCTCTCCACTTCCCTTCGCCCCAGGCACCCCCGTTCCCCCAGATCCCTATTGGATTTTGAAATCCACTTCTCCAGCTCTGTCGTTCACAGGAGAAGTGACGCCCCCCTCCATCCAACATCCATCCTCGCCAATAAATCGCCCCAGACCGCCCTTGTTGTTTGGCGAACTAGTATTGCAGGTCTGGAGGGTCGAAGGACTCCAAATGAAGTCAAATTTTGCAGAATGAAGGCACCTGGGACCTCCGAGCTTCATCGACCTTACGGGGGAGCTCCGGGCAATGTCGAGGTGTCTCGCCTCCCCCAGCACCTTGAGGATCACCGCAGGCAATTTTAGGACCATCTCCAAGCTTCAAAGGACGTTGGAGGCGTGAGGGAGGGGAGATCGAAGCTCATCCTCCCTGATGTTCTTCCCTGTTCTTCCTCCCTTGCCCTCCGCCGTTGGATCAACTGCAAATGCCAGGTGCACCAGCCACCGTTGGATCGAGCCATGTTGTGACTGTCATATCACCTCAGATGATCTAATCCAGGTCGTCCAAAGTTGAACCGTCATTGCGCGATCAAGACTCGCTATGTGTTTAAGTGGAGCCATCTCAGTCGTCCGCTAGCGCCTATGTTTGGGGTAAATTTGATATCTCGCCCTGCCTTTTTGTATTTATTATTTAGTCCTGTAAATAAAGTTAGCCATTTAAAATAAAATGGATATTTTGCAAATGACCCCCTGTATTTTTTTATTTACATTTAGGTCTAGTCCACGTCACCTCATCTGTCGTCCCACGTGAGGTGGCAAAATTGCAGGTACACCCCTACGGGTTTGTCTATTTATAAAAAGTCTAATTAATTGAAATTAACATTATATATTTTTTTGAAAATTGCTTAGAGGTTCCTGAACTTTTTGTATTTGCATTTTGGTCCCTCCCAGTGTGCGTCACGTGTAGTTCCACGTGACGGGTACTTTGCATGTATGTCCCTAGTGTTTTGTATTTACTAAACAGTGCAATAAATTTTTAATTAGGTTTTAAATTTTTGGCATATTTGCACAAAGCCTCGTAAACTTTATTTTAATTGCAAAAATGTCCCTGTCAGGAATATATTTTGTAGCATTCATCTAATTATTAAAAATACTTATTGTGCTCCTAAAAATACAAAAAAATAGGGATATATGCTTTATGTTATGTAGATTCACATCCTTATTTCTAATTGGATTTTTTTACATTTTATCCATTTATTAAAAATGAAAAGGAGCCTAAATATTCCCTGTCTAATTTATAAAATACCAAAAAAATTAAAAACCTTTTGAAAAATTCCAAAAACTTTATATATGGTATATTTTGATATTTATTGAGTCCAGAACATAAAAATCCCTGAAAATACTAAAAGAAAATTTAAAAAAAGCAGAAAGCTTCAAAATCCAACAAAAAATGTAAAAAATTTACAAAAATATCAAAAATTTGTTTTGGGTACTTTTGCGAATTATTTTCTATTTTTAAAACCCAAATCAATTTCGATTTATTTATTAATCCCATATTTGGGATAATTTTTTTGTTTAAAAATTCATATATTATAGCAAATTTTCTGAATAAATATAAAAAAATAATAGAAAATATAAAAAAAATCCAAAAACAATATATTTTCTGATTTTTTTTCATATTTAACAGTATTTATAACTATATTACTATATAATGTATGTATAATCCTTATACATGCTATATTGTTTATATAAAAAAAGATAAAAATATATAACGAAAATACAAATTTATAAAACCAAAAATAAAATTAAAATATATATATAATTAAAACCCACAAAAAGAATTATACAAATGAATGACTTGGTTGAACATAGATAATCGTAGGCTACCATTTTGCTCTCTATGGTTCGATCTCTACATGCTTACCTGCTATGCATTTTATTGTAGAGAAAATAAATTTTAATTCCACATTTTGCTATGAATTGAATTATTTCTATTCTAGGTTAATTGTTGTATAACCGTGGATTTCATCTGAGGTCAAATCAGCGACTGTCTGTCTGCCTTGTAGATTGACATGACTTCAGATCGCCTTTCCCCTGTTATCAGATGGCGCCATTGCCGAGGATTGAAGGGCACACTCACAGCGAAAGACTCGATGCCCCTGAAGATCATTCAGATAGCAGACGTCTTCGATGCTTGGGGCATCGATTTCATGGGGCCTTCCCTAACAATCAGGGATATGAGCACATCCTTCTTGTCGTCAACTATGTGAGTCGTTGGGTTGAAGCTATCCCCGCTCGAGCCGCAGACAGTCGGACAGTGTGGATCCCTAAGAGAGAATATCATTTCGCGGTTCGGGATTCCAAAGATTCTGATATCATATGGAGGTAGCCACTTCATAAATAAAGAGGTCAAGAAATTAACGAAGGAATACGGCATCGACCATCGAGTCGCATCTCCTTATCATCCACAGATTAATGGCATGGCAAATTTATCAAACAGAGAAATCAAGACAATCCTTCAGAAACTTGTGAGGCCACACAAAAAGAATTGGTCCCAACTCTTGGACTCCATCCTATGGGTATACAGAACCGCTTACAAGTCTTCCTTGGGCATGTCACCCTATCGTCTTGTATATGGAAACCCATGCCATCTGCCCGTAGAATTAATTCATAAATCTTTGTGGGCAATCAATATGTGTAATTTGGACTCACAGAGTAGTGGTCAGAAAAGGAAAGATGATCTGAACAGACTCCTAGAATTCCGAGACTATGCATACGATAACACACTGATGTATAAGGAGAAGGTGAAACGTTGGCATGACCGGCATATCTGACAAAAGACCTTCGAAGCTGGGCAGAAAGTGTGGTTATTTGAGGTAAAGTTAAAGATATTCCCGGGTAAATTAAAAAGCAAATAGACATGGCCATTCCAAGTTCGTGAAGTGCATGACAATGGAAGTATTGCCATATCAGAATTGTGTCCTGACGCACAACCATTCGTTGTCAACGATCAACTATTGAAGCACTACCTTGAGCATGATACTTTCTTGATTGTTGTAGACTCATCTGCGCTCTGAAGATACATCCACAACATTGACAGCATCAAAAGATTTAGACAATGCACCTCAAAAACTTTTTCTTTGATTTTTTCTTCTTCTTTTCTTCTTTTCCTTTTCTATTTTCTTTTTCTACCAAAAAGGTGTCACATCTTGTTGTCGATCTTTTATACTTAGGACGTACTTTGTCCTAAGTATGGGGGGTGAGCACCCAGAGTCTTCTCATTCTTTGATCCTCTCTGTTGTCTCCTCTTCTTGTCTATACTTACGGATATCTTACCCTAAGTATAGGGGGAGACAATCTGAGTACGATCTGTTCATTCTCACCCTTGACCATCCCTGCCTTGTGTACAGTCTGCTATACTTAGGATCATTTGATCTTAAGTATAGAGGGGACGGTAAACTTCCCGTTCATTTATTTATTTCCTCATTCCTTCATTCTTTAGACTTTTCTATACTTGGACCGAGTTATGTCTTCTCTTTTTCTCTTTGATCTAGGAGGGCATAGCTTGAGCTAAGTATAGGGGGGTCGTATATACTATGTATATACTTTAAGACATAACTCGTACTTCTGTAATACCGATGGCTAAAAATAATATTAAAATTCATTACAATATTTTAATAAAAGATATTTGTAACTCCTCATACACTTTTTGTACATTCTAATTAATAAATCAGGCAAAAATGCCTTTTGCAAAATGTTTGAAAAATAGTTTGAAACTCTTTTTGAAAAATCTCATGAAAGCTGTTGGGAAAATATTTTGTAAAAACTATTCAATCTTTGTAAATATTTTTGTTTGCAAGAATTTATTTTCTTTATGTGAAATAAAAATGTTTAAAAAGCGACTTGCAAATGGTTGGAAAAATGGTTGCAAAAATATCTTGAAAAATCTATATATATTGTTTGAAAAACCTTTGCAAAATGATTTTCAAATATGTGTAAAGGTTTGTAAAAACCATTTGTGAAAATTATGTTGGACTATAATTTTCAAAAATATTGCAAAATGATTTTCAAATAAGTTTGAGGAGTGTACGCACTATACTAAAAAAAGTCTTTATAAGTGTATCAAAGTGAGCAATAATCCATTATAAATCCTTTAAGAACCAAAACCCTTTTATACATAAAACATATGTCCATATAAAGATATGTACCCATTATTTTTGTATATATTGATTAATAAATCAGGTTAGAAATATCTTTGCAAAATGATTTGAAAAAGGGTGTGATCCGTTTGGAAAACTTTTTGTGAAATGTTTTCAACCTTTGTAAAAATATTTTGAATTGTAAATATCATTTTCTTTGTGTGAAATAAAAGATTTCAAAACCTATTTGCAAGTGATTTTGAAAATGTTTTGTGAAAATATTTTGAAAAAAAAATGTGTATATATTGTTTGAAAAATCTTTGCAAAATAGCTTTCAAATGTTTGTAAATGTTTGCAAAAATTATTGTGTACTATAGGTTTCAAAATTGTTTTCAAATAAATTTAAGGAATAAATGCATTATTAAATGAAAATGATTATATAGATAAACATAGAAATTCTTTACTAATTGTACATAAATACCTAAATAAAATCACTTTGTATAAACATATAAATCCTGTAAATTCTTGATTCTTGTAAATAAATAAAAAGAAGCACGCACGTGTAAGTAGTTGTACATATTTTATACTTTGTGTCAAAATTCTTTGTAAAATTCTTCGTGTAAAAATTCTCTTTGTTTTCAAATTCTTTGAAAAATTTTGCATCATTCTTTGCATCATTGTACATGGCATTTGCATAGCATTCATATTCTTTTCAATTGAGCTTAATGATTGAACAAGTCCAATAAAGTTGAAGATTGGAGCTTAGTTGGACCTTACTGCACCTAATCGCACTGGAACCTTACGGGAACTAGGTTTAGGGTACTTCAGGTCCATTAGGACTTAATTCTTTGAGACTCATGGCTGGGTTCAAGTCACCTCAACTGACTAACTATAACTTTTCGAGACGCACGCATGACTCTTGTCTGTCGTGACCTAACTTGGACACTTGCACCTTTCACTTGGCTCAACTCAGTTGGAGAGGTGAGGGGATTGGATTTGTCGGTCTTAGACGCACATGGGTGGAAACATTCATCCTCGTCTAGGGAGGGAAGTGCACCCCAACCTGGTCGAGTCCCAATGAAGTCTAAAGACAGGAGAGTGTGGGTTACAATAAAGCTTCAAAAGAGGGATAGTCTTCTGGCTCAAGAGGAAAAACTCCTTATGTAAATGCTGTTGTGAATAGTATGTTGCCAAAAAGTGGACAGACCTGAAAATAAAATGCATGCCGGAGTATGTATATATATTGTACAGAAAATAAGCAAGCTTGAGCATCAAAGTTATACCACGTGAGCCTGTAGCTGGATGACTTGACTACAATGGTCATGCATCCCAGGATAGGTAGCTACACTAGCAACCGCCCATTCTTTTCTTCACCTCCTCCTCTTGAGTTGGATGCCACTTGAACTTAGAAGGGAATACCCCACTCCTCGAGGGCAGAGTGTTGGATTGGGGAATCATTGGGCTGTCATTATGGAGAAGTCAGTTCCGTTGTCATTTCGGTTGGGGAGATCTACTATCACTTACACTGTACAAGTCAGCTTCATAGTCATAAGAGTTTGCGTATGATGTAGGCTAGTTCTGACCTGGCTATTGAGGTGATTTGAACCGAGTTTTGTGACTCTCGAGGGCTGTTGTGCTTTAAATTTGGTTCCCAATCAGGTTTCACACACATTCTCACATCAAGGTCTAACCTGAGCTCCAAACTTTGATTTTGTAAGCATAAGTTTTACAACTGAAAGCAATTCTCTTCACTCTTTCTTTTTCTTTTTCTTGTCTTCTTTATTCTTTTTGTACTTATTGCATAATTGTTTGCTAGGGACCAGCAAAGACAAGTATAGGGGGTGATGAATCTCCATTTCATCACCTTTATTCTATCATTTTGGTCTCAAAAACCCTAGCTAATGAATGTAAATGGCATTAATTAGTACAAAATAGTTTCCATTATTTATTACATTTATTGTATACATAATACTATTTTTAATGCCAAAATTATAGAATAAAGAGAAGAAAAGAATAAAGAATAAAATATTAAAAATATTTTATGACCCTAAACCCCGAGACCAAGTCAAGAATTGAGTTGGTCGACAAGGAATAAAGTAGGGGGAGATAAGGGCCAAAAATACAATAAAACCCAAATTCCTTTATTCATTATTTATTCATTTTGACACCTTTTTTATTCTTTATTATTCATTCATCAAATAAAGAAATTTTGTATATAGAAGTTGTAGATAATAATGTAAATAAAAATACAAAATTGAGTTTGTACAAAAATAATACAGTGTGTACATTATATACACAAAATAAAAAGCCAGAAACCAAACTTCACATATCCATATCTTTCAAATAAAACTCAAAACATATCAAAATTATTCTAATTGTAAATAACTTTTCACGGGCTATTTAATGGTGGTGGTTTTATATTTTTTAGAGTTATTGTGTGAAAGTTAGGTTTTTGACCCCTCTTGTACATTCTACTGATTAAAATATTGATTTTATTCATTCTCTATTATTTTTACAAATTCATATATTTTATAATTTTATAAATATTATTTATAACACATGTATATATTAAAATTAAAATAAAACCAAAAAGAAAATGAAAAATAAAATAAATACATGTGAAAGCATAGACAAAACACCTATGTTTTTATATGTATATAAATAAAAGGGAAATATTTTCTTTCATTCTGTTATTTTTTATATTTTTCTAATATTGAATATTATAAATATTATTTATAACACATGTATATATTAAAATTAAAATAAAACCAAAAAGAAAATTAAAAATAAAATAAATACATGTGAAAGCATAGACAAAACACCTATGTTTTTATATGTATATAAATAAAAGGGAAATATTTTCTTTCATTCTTTTATTCTTTATATTTTTCTAATATTGCAAATACTATACATATTCTATTAAAAATACAGAACCAAAATAAACATCATCAAAACACAATAAAATAAAAAGATGTATATGAAACTTAGATAAATACCTATAAATATACCTATAAAATATACATATCTATTTATTTAAGTGTACAAATAACATCATAAAAATAAAATAAAAATATATCTATACTCACAAAAATAAGTTATAAATAGATAAAATAAAATAATAAAATAAAATATATAAAATAAAAATAAAATGTACAAAATAGGGGTAATTATACCTATAAATAAGCCATTAAAAATAAACTTGTAATAAAATATATCAAAAAATAAATAAAAATCATAATAAAATACTAAATAAAATAATAAAATTTTTTATTTTATACTCAAAAATTAATAAAATCGTTTACTATTTTAAATTAATTATTTTTGAATAAAATCAGCCTATTTGTCGTGTAGTGAGTTGAGATGGACCAATGGCAGCGCTCCAAAAGTTGATCGCCGGTCAATAGTCTCCCCCACGCCTGATTTGACACCGCCCATCTTTTCCCAGATTTTGTACTATTTTTCCCGGTTGCTACATCGCTCAATCGCGATCGCTTCCATCATGAAAATTCATCATTGATCATTGTACATACATGTTATGTATTTTAATCACGTGTACATACGCCTAAATCACCGTTTTTCACTGGTCAATAAGGGTGCTTAGAAAAGTCTATAAATAAGACCTCCCGCCTCCTTCTTCAAAATTGGGTCACCATTAAAGCCCTAGGAGCCTTCGTCTTGGATCCCAATCGTCTTCTCGTGACAGGAGGAGGTGTTGCGTGCTCCAGTGAAGCTCTAGGAGGCCGGGGTGCACCCACGACCGTCGTCGCCGGCGACCTTGCTCCCTGGTCAGCCCAGGTATACGGGCAGCGTCTTTTTCATTTATTTTGCTTAGTTTTGCTCCTAGCTTTTATTTCCAATAGTTAGTTTAATTCATAGATGGTTAGATTAGTGTAATTTAATCCGCCCGTACTTCGCTGGAGTTGAGCTCCGGCGAGCTCCTCCGTGCGCCATCTCCGCCACTCTGACACCCATTTCTCCCCTACATCGTTCCCTCTCCGCTTTCCTTCGCCCCAGGCACCCCCGTTCCCCCAGATCCCTATTGGATTTGGAAATCCACTTCTCCAGCTCCGCCGTTCACCGGAGAATTGACGTCCCCCTCCATCCAATGTCCATCCTTGCTAATAAATCGCCCCAGACCGCCCTTATTGTTTGGCGAACTAGTATTGCAGGATTGGAGGGACGAAGGACTCCAAATGTAGTCAAATTTTGCAGAACGAAGGCACTTGGGACCCTCGAGCTTCATCGACCTTGCGGGGGAGCTCCGGGCAATGTCGAGGCGTCTCGCCTCCACCAGCACCTCGAGGATCACTACAGGCAGCTTTAGGACCATATCCAAGTTTCAAGGACGTCGGAGGCGCGAGGGAGGGGAGATCAAAGCTCATCCTCCCCGATGTTCTTCCATGTTCTTCCTCCCTTGCTCTCCGTCGTTGGATCAACCGCAGATGCCAGGTGCACCAGCCACCATTGGATCGAGCCATGTTGCGATCGTCAGATCACCTCAGATGATCTAATCAGGGTCGTCCAACGTCGAACCGTCATTGTGCGCTCAGGACTTGCAACGTGTTTAAGTGAAGCCATCTCAGTTGTCCGCTAGTGCCTATGTTTGGGGTAAATTTCATATCTCACCCTGCCTTTTTGTATTTATTATTTAGTTCTGTAGAAAAAGTTAGTCGTTTAAAATAAAATGGACATTCTGCAAATGACCCCCTATATTTATTTTATTTGCATTTGGGTCTAGTCCACATCACCTCACGTCCCGCCCCACACGAGGTGGCAAAATTGTAGGTATACCCCTACAGGTTTGTGTATTTATAAAAAGTCCAATAAATTGAAATTAACATTATATATTTTTTGTGAAAATTGCTTGGAGGTCCATGACGTTTTTGTATTTGCATTTTGGTCCCTCCCAGTCTGTGTCACGTGTAGTTCCACGTGATGGGTATTTTGCATTAGGGGTGCAAATGGATCGGATTGGATCGGATTTTGGCTTAATCCGTGTCCAATCCACACATAACGGATTTTTTATTTTTCCAGTCCAATCCAATCCATTAAACAAGCAAATCCAATCCAATCCAATCCACCGGATTATGGATTGGATCGGATTGGTTCGGATTTTTAATGCTCACCTAATCTATGATTAAGTTTGTAGCATAGTCAAACTCGACGTCCGAATCATGGTTCTAAATTTGAGATTATGTATAAATGTAAAGAAAAGAATATTTAATTTTTGGAAAGCAATTTGACTTAATTTTTTCTAAAAGCAAAAACATATATGCTTGTTATGAATTTATTACAACCGATCATTGTATAACTAAATAAAATAACATACTTGTGATCCGTAGAAATCATAAAAGAATCATATTGACTTTGAATAAAATTGCAAGTTTGTATATATCAAATAGGAACTACAACTAGATAATTACACATGCGCAAGGAAGACCTGGTTGCGCATGCACACAACTAGGACAAGGACAACATCCGGTGGAGATATGTGTGCACCTGAGGGTGGAGATGTGTGTGAAACAGGTGAGTGTTTTGTTTGTTATGGGTCCTGAGTGGGTTTAGCTTTATGTATTATTATTTTTAGAAGTTTGTTTCTTTTGAAAAATTGGAAGGGCCAAAAGGACATTGCGGGTAGGTATTACCAAGGTTTAAAAAAGCGTGAGGCGATCCGAGGCGTTTTCCCAAAATGTGAGGCGAGGCGTAAGCCTCGAGGCGGTCGAGGCGTAAGCCTCAATTTTTTTGGAAAGAAAAATTAAAATTAAAGCAAAATAAATTGGAATAAATACTAACAACACAAAAAATTGCAATATATTGTCCTAAAGTTCAATACAAACTACAAACTACAACTATGATTGTCCAAAGTTCAAATACGATTGTGAAAGTAGAAAAGAAAATATAAAGTAGGAAATAAAGTTTCACACAAGCATGAAATTAATGCAACATATGTTCCATCACTATTGTGTGATGCATCAAAATCACAAATCATCAAAATTGATTCAACGAATCAACTTCAGTCATCTCGCCCCTCAGCAGTGTTGTCGCCGCCATCGTCATCGTCACTGCTACTCATTGGATCGTCATCGGAGTCATCCATAAAATTCAAGTGCACATCATCTTCAGCTTCATCCTCGCTTCCATCCTCAGAATTGGAGTACTCCTCCTCGTCGACATTAATTGGAGCTTTTCCTTTACCTAATCAAGAAAGTAATATGCATATTGCATAGTCAACCATTTGAAACACAATTCACACAAAAGCATCGAACATTCTTTTAATTTATAATATTGTATTGCACCTTTGTCATTTCTTTTCCCCTTCTTTTTAGGCCGAGCGACTTGAGCTCCTCCACCTCTTTCACCTCCTTCCTCCTCAAGAGGATCATCGTCAAGGGGTATGTTTGCATCAAGATCCTGATACGCCTCGACATCTTGTGCTTCTGAAATCCATTCATCACCGGAGTCAATGTCTTCCAAACATAATGGATCTTCTATTGTTTTCTTCCTTAATTCTCTATGTTTCAATTTCAAATTGAACATGATGTAAACCAGATCATTGAGCTTCGCTTGAGATAAACGATTTCTTCTCTTGGTGTGGACCTATATAGACATACGTAAGGTTTAAGTGATTAACATGAAACAAAAACACTATCATAAAATTAAATAATGCTTTAACCACTTGATTAAAAGAGCTCCAATTACGCTCACACCCAGAAGCACTACAAGTCAAGCTCAACACCCTAATAGCAAATGCTGCCAATTCAGGTGTTTCATCACCAAACAACGTCCACCAATCCGCTGGTAAAGGTCAACCACACATTTTAGTAATTATATAGTATATGGAAAACTCTTAAAATTTATTTACAATACTAACCAGGACTTCTTGTTTTCCTTGAATTAACAGCATTTTCCCATCCAAAAAATCCTCTTGCATGCATGAAGGAATCAAGTTGTGATTCTGCTTTCATCCTCGCATCTGGATCAATGATCAATCTTTCCATGCATGAAAACAATCCCATTTTCACCTCTGAGTGGTTGGAGAATGTCGGTTCATAATGAAAGTGGGGATTGAGGAAATAAGCAGCAGCATGTAAAGGCCTGTGACGTTGATGATCCCAACGGCTATCCACAATATCCCAAATAATCTTATATTTGGTCTCGTCATTTTCAAGATTTCTAGCTAACTCCTCCTTGGCCCTGTCCATGGCTTCATAAATAAATCCCATCGGTGGAAATTTTTCAGAATCCACCAACCTCAAAACGGTGACCAAAGGCTTCGTGGTGTTGAGAACATATGCAACACCATGCCAAAAAGACTTGCTCTTCACAACAATGTTCACCACACTTTGCCCCAATGGGCGATTCACATAAGAACTGTTCTTCCATGCTCTGGAAGTGAAGAAGGATTCAAGTGAATCCTTGTCTCTAATCAAGCTTTGCAATGTAAGAAATGCAGTGGCAAATCTTGTAACGGCAGGTTTCACCAAATCACAACCAGCAATTTTTCTCACCATTGCCAAAACCCAAGCATGAGCATACACAAAATTGATAAAATTTTTTTCTTTTTCGAACACCGATGCATGAAGTGGCAATTTGAGGATATCCTCCAACATCAAATCTATACAATGCGCTGCACAAGGTGTCCAATAAAGATTCTTCCTTTTATCCATCAACATTTGTCCAGCAGCTTTGTAAGCGGATGCATTGTCCGTTATGACTTGGACAACATTCGTCTCTCCGACCTCCTCAACAACTTCATCCAACACTTTAAAAAGCATCCTAGCATCTTTAACTTGATCGGATGCATCAATCGACTTCAAGAAGTAAGTGCCTTTAGGATTATTCACCAAAAAATTAGTCAATGTGTGTCCTTTCGTGTCGGTCCAACCGTCCAACATGATGCTACAACCCGTGGCAATCCAAGAAGCCTTCGCCTCATCAACAAGAGTGGTAATGGCCTGCTTCTCTTCTTTCAAAATCCAAGTTCGGAGTTCATGCATGGTTGGTGGCTTGAAACCCCTTCCATATCCACATACATCAGTCATCATCGCCAGATAAGAAGGACTATTGGCTATGTTGAATGCCAATGAATTCTCAAAAAAAAATCTCCCAATGCTCCTGCAAATCCTCCTTCTCTCATCTTTTTTCCAGCTAGCATTTAAAGTGAGTTGTTGAGAGGGAGGATCCGAACTACCTGCACCCCTACCTCCATGTGCAATGAAAAAATCCATCGGTCCTCGAGCTAGCTTGATACCACTAGAATCTGTCGGTGCTCTTTGTGCCGGTTCATTTTCATCACCTCCAGATGGCCCTTGCATCCCAACTCGGCAAACTTCTTCCATTTCTTCAAACCGTCTTCTCTTTTCATTACCCTTGCTGTCCATGAACATCTTTATCTCTTGTTGAACTTCAATAGGAACGCTTGGACAAGCTCTCACATTCTTGCGTGTCTTTGCAAGATGGTCTTTTAGCCGCTTCACCCCACAGGTGATCTTCATCGAACGAAAATTGCATTCAACATATACATATCCTTTCCCTTTGTGATGCTCGTCCATTTCAAGTTCTCGACAGTATCTCCATCCGGGATCCGATCGCCCCCCACTTTGGCCTTTCCTTCCCATATCTACAAGTTATACAATAACATACACGTATTGATATATACTAACAGTAAAAGATGCACATACATGTAATCCTTCATCATAGTTGCATCCTAGCCCTAGGTGTTATGTCAAAGAGAAAGCATATAATGTTGCAAAAAATAGAGAACTCTCTAATGTCAAAGAGAACTCTCTAATGTCAAAGAATGTCTATAATGTTAAGAGAACTCAAAGAGAAAGCATATAATGTTAGGAACTTAGGATCCATTTACACACGAAACTACTGCAATATCTACTAATAACTCATAGCCATACATAAGAATTTAACCCAACAATTGGAAAACACAAAAAAAATTGAAAAAAAAATAAAAAAAACAAACTCGGAGGTGGCGGTGGCGCAGACCTACTCCGGCTGGACGGCGAGAGGGTCGGCGATGGAGAGGAGGCCTGGGCGGCGACTCCGGAGGGCGGCGATGGCAGCTTGGCGGCGAGAAGCGGGGCCAGGGCAAGGAGCAGCGGGGCTCAGGGGAAGGGAGGGGGAGGGTTTCGATTCTGTCGAACAGAACCTTCCCCTTCCCCCGTCGGTTCGAATGTATTAAAAAAGGTCACGTGCTTTGCACGTGACCCAGGAAATTAAAAAAAAGCCATTTTTGAGGCTTACGCCTCAGCCTCGCCTCGAGCACCTCACGCCTCGAGCGCCTCAGGCCAGGCTGAGGCGTACGCCTCCTTGGATTCGCCTGAGGTGTGCGCCTCAGGGCGTTTTGGGTCCGCCTCGCCTCGAGGCGTACGCCTTGGCGCCTCGAGGCGGCGCCTTTTAAAACCATGGGTATTACTTTTTTCTAAACCAACTAGTAAGGTGAGATAAGGGTTTTTCCAGCAAGTTGTGTGTAGTAAAACTTGAATTGGAATAGGTTTAAGTTATAAAGAGACCAACTTGGATATTTACACATAGCTTTCAAATAAAATGTAATACATAATATGCTTTATTGAGAATAAATAAAGTAGTATATATTATTATTTATTAACGGATTAACGGATTGGATCGGATTGGATTTTGACAATAATCCGATCCAATCCATAAATGAACGGATTTGTAAAATTCCAATCCGATCCGATCCATTAAACTTATAAATCCAAACCGATCCAATCCAATGACAACGGATTGGATCGGATTACGGATTTTATCCGATCCATGTGCACCCCTATTTTGCATGTATGCCACGGGCATTTTTGTATTTACTGAATAGTGCCATAAATTTTTAATTACGTTTTAAATTTTTGGCAAATTTTCACAGAGCCCCCTAGACTTTATTTTAATTGCAAAAATACCCCTACCATGACATATATTTTTGTAGCTTTCATCTAATTATTAAAAATACCTACCGTGCTCCTAAAAAATGAAAAAATAGGGATATAAGTTTTATGTCATGAAGATTCACGCCCATATTTTTAATTGGCATTTTTTGCATTTTACCATTTATTAAAAATAAAAAGGAGCCTAAATATTCCCTATTTAATTTATAAAATACCAAAAAAATTTAAAAACCTTTTAAAAAATTCCCAAAAAATTACATATGGTATATTTTGATATTTATTGAGTCCAGAAAACAAAAACCCATAAAAATAGTAAAAAAAATTAAAAAATCAGAAAGCTTCAAAACCCAACAAAAAATGTAAAAATTACATAAAAATTGCAAAAATATATTTTTTTCTATTTTATAATCATATATATATATATATTATTTACATATTAAAATTATTTTAGGTAATTTTGTGAATTATTTTTAATTTTTAAAATCCAAAACAATTTCAGTTCATTTATCAATCCCATATTTGGGATACTTTTGACTTTAAAATGCATAAAAATTAGCAAAAAAATCTAGAAAATACAAAAATAGTAGAAAAATATAAAAATCCAAAAACAATATATTTTCTGAATTTTTTTTATATTTAATAGTATTTATAACTATATTATTACATAATGTATGTATAAGCCTTATATAGGCTATATTATTTATATAAAAAATAAGATAAAAATATAAAACAAAAATACAAAATTATAAAATCAAAAATAAAATTAATATATATAATTAAAAACCCATAATAAGAATTATACAAATAAATTACTTGGTTGCACATAGATAATCGTAGGCTACCATTTTGCTCTATGTGGTTCGACCTCTACGTGCTTGCCTACTATGCATTTTATTGCAGAGAAAATAAATTTTAATTCCACATTTTTGCCATGAATTGAATTATTTCAATTATGAGTTAGTTGATGTATAACTGTGGATTTCATCTGAGGTCAAATCAGCGACTGTCTGCCCGCCTTGTGGATTGACACGACTTCAGATCGCTTCTCCCCTGTTATCAGGAGGTTATATGAAGAATGATGGAGTTGAATGGGAGTTTGTGATAGATTTGAAGTTAGTGTAGAGAATTGAAATTAAATAAATAAAAAAATAAAATAAAGTGGGCTACTAAAATACAATAAAACAAAGAGGAAAAGAAAGTGGAGAATTTACAAGATAAGACAAACAATATGTACATGTTTTTTTTACTTTTCTAATTTTAATTTTTTTGTATTTTTAATAAAAGATATTTACAAACTAAAAATAAAATAAAATACTAGAAATAAAACAAAACACAAAAATGATTTTTTGGATTTTTAATAATTAAGAAAAGTAAGATAAAAAATGAGAAAACAAAAAATATGTACAATATATACAATGTACACCTAGGTCTCAAAACCCAAATTTTGCAAACGAGCTCCGATTTTAATGAAATCACTCTCATTGGATAGATAATTTTCTAACTTGAACTTTAAAAGTGAGTTTGTTGAATTCGGAGTTCATACGGAGCGGGAATTTGGCCGAGAAGTTAGACTTTATGGCTTTTTATCTTTGGGATCTAGGAGTATTTATTTGAGGTAAAATTTATTTTATTTTTTGTAGTTTATATTCATTTTATGAAAAAATCAGAGAAAGAATTAGCTAAAAAGGAGTTGAAATAAAATTATTAAAATACATGAAGTTTTGAGCTATTTACAGGTGAAAAACTCCTTTATTTTGTGGCCTTTTTATTATTATTTTATTTTGTACAGTATAATATACAATTATTAGTGTATTTTATTTACAAGAGTTATTTTGTTAATTTATTTATTTTATGGACATTTATTTGATATTTTACTCGAGGATTTTTTCTAAGATCAGTGTATTGAGATGATGGATCGTGGATTCATCAATGACACAACAAGTGGCAATGGTTAACACTTGATCCACGAAATAATGATTTCTCCTCCTTTTTCTCCTAGGTGCAATGTGCTCCTTAATACGCTTCTTGAGAAGAGGAATGTGAACCACTGCTTCTGAAAGAGTGAGTTTGATTTCAATTTTGTCTAACATCTCTCGTGAAATTCAACTCTTGCTTCTTTTTTGAGTTTTCTTTCTCTCTCCCCTCCCTAAGCATAATGCTTGAGGGAAGGTATTTGTACATCCTCCTCAGCCATATGTAGACACGGAGGATCAGAATTAGAAACAATATTTGTATGAAACTGTGACTAGCTGCATGCAAATTTAGTGAAGTAGATGGAGAACTAGCAGCAGAAATTGAAGTCTTGTATGTATTCTTCTTTTTGGATTTTATCGTTTTCATATTTTTGTGATTTTGTGTCTTTGCTACATGGAGAATCATGTTGAATATGCAACTATATGTCCTTGCCTATTATGTGCTCTTCACTCCTAAATGTCTCACCAACTGAAAATTGTCTCTGAACATCATGGGAACTGGGAGTACATGTACTCAATAACTTAAAAGTCGATTGAATAGTAGAATCCGATTATTGCTCTATGAGAAAGTTGGATATTAACTCTCAAAGTGAATCCATCTATTACTTATGATATGCATCATTCTCTTGAATCAAATGTACTAAATGCCCAATCATGGGATTGTATGTACCAGCTATATCAAAGTGACATCCAAAATTAATATTTGTCTACTAGGAGGTATGAAAGTATCTGTATGAATCGTAGAAGATATGCTCAGGAGGTGAGTACTGCTCGTGACACTGGTCGTGATATGAAATCTGTATGTGCTGAGAAAATGACAGGAATAATGTGGGTTCATGACTTATAAAGTACTGAACCGACCTAAACTCTAGATGGATAACCAATGAAGGCGGACTGGTAAATGAAGTGGAACTCTCTACAAATGTCTCAACATCCATCATCTATGTTGCCTTAGTATCCACATCAATTGTCTTATTTATGATCTCTGAATCATTATGAAGTTGATCACATCTGATTGGTCCTACATCTCGCTCATGTAATGTCTTGACTACATACTCTCGAAGAGAGTGAGAACACGAGAAGTCGAACATCTCTACGAAGAGAGTCCAAAGTAAATCGGTGTTGAGATTACGGTGTGAACCGCCACACGAGGCATCGACCAATGTCTACTTCTCTGTGATCATCCCATGGTAAAAGATCTGAATTAACTCGATTTTAGAGATTCCATGGTACGAAAATCTCCACAAAAGAATATGAAATCGGAACAATATATCGTAAAGTGGCTCAAGGGGATCATGTGTGAAGTCTCTGATAGCTGACCGCATGAAATCTACTCAGCTAAAGGGGTAGAACTTCCTCAGAAAAGCGACTTATAATGTACCCCAAGTAGCTCTCTCCTTTCCCAAACTTCGAAACCATCTCGCGGCTCTGTCTTTAAGTGTCAAGGGAAAGGTCTTCAATTTTGCAACATCTGGTGTAATGTATGAATAATATCTGGTACTACATACCTCCTCAAGCTCAAAAACATGCTCGTGTAGCTCCTCATGCAGCTTCCCATGAAATCTAGGAATCAATGAGACAAAGTCCAAATCAATATCGAAATTCAGTAAACTCAATGTAGAAATTGACTTCACTCTTGAATAATATGTTGGTCGTTCGGTCCACACTCTCATCTCAGCAACTCATGGGCTCGTATCTACTGTATAGTTTGATCTCTGCTCACAAGTCTCAAATCTCTACCTAGTTGTCACATGTGCAGTTGAAGATCGACTCAATGGAAACGATGAGGGAGGGATAGAAAGAAACAAAGAAAATGAAGAAACTTGAGGAACAAAAGGAGACGACTCTCCGAGGTTGGAGTTACAAGCAGAGAAGAATGGAAGAACAAGGATTGGTTCGAAAAGAGAGTTTTCTCGAACCATCCAGGGAGAGATAAATCAAGAAGAAGGAGATGATTCTCCAAGATCGGGGTCATACATGAACTCAACTTAGGTTGAAATACGATTTGTCTCGAACCAACCTAGATGAACATGTAGGTGCGCATGGAAGCGATGCCGTAAGAGCCATCCTAAGAGATCGCCTACCCATCACCGTGACTCAAGAAAATGAAAAACTAAACAAGACAGAAGGACACGACTCGAGGTGAAACTGACTGATAGAACTCTAAACGGAAAGAACACAATAGACTCAACACCAAGCACAAACAATACACCAAGCAAATTCCCAGTTCACCTACTCAACTCAATGAAGACCGCAAGAGCTCGATCGTCAATCTTGTAAATTTTAGAATTAGGTGATCTATTAGTTGTTTATCGTAAGCTCACAGGTGTAGTCTCCTAGAGTAGCTCGTGCCCGAGTTAGTGAACTCCTCAAACAGAGGACTATCCTTGTAAGAGCCCAGGTCAATACCTAAAGAGAAACACATCCTTTAACACAATACTACTTAATTAACGTTTGAAGCAAATACTTGTGGCAATAACATGATCCGAGAGCCAAAGTTCAAGCATTTAGGGCACAAGTATAGGGCTTTGAGTTCTACTCCTTCAGTGTGCATGCCACACTCGGTCTGGATAGTATCTGCATACAACAAGGGGGATGCTCTCCCCAAATCACGAATGGAATCCATTATGTTTGATTTTAGATCAAGTAGATTAATCAATCCCAATTATTTTGGTTATCACCTTTTTTTGAATTTTTTGATTAGATGAAAACAATGTCTAACAATTTTTTTGTGTTTTTCCTTTAATCCTAAGTGGAGAAAAAAATGGAGAGAATCATAAAATAATCCATGAAAATCAATGATGCATACAAGGATGGAGACGCATACTTGACACCAACACTCTATATGCAAGATGATCCGCATAAGAAATTTCAACTAACGAATATGGATGAAAATCGGAAAATAAAATGCCTAACCTAGAAAGAGTGATAAGTTCTACATGGGAAAGACCTGATTACTATGACAAGATTATCGAATCCTAAGTCTAATTAACCTACGATGCAAAATCAAGAAAGTAAACCCTAATCAAGTACTTAACCACTCACAAAAAATTGTGGAAAACATAAAAGAAGGCGATGAAATCAAAACCGTGGTGAGGTCCCCCAACACTTGTACTGGCGAAACATACCTTGAGAAGAATGGAGTAAAAGTCAGGTACAAGTTGGGATGCCCTTAAGGGGCCCCTTCTACAAATACAAAAATGGACAAGTGCCCGACTCTCTCTCACAGACTAAAAATAGGTAGAAGCCAGCTCGACCCGATGTGCCATGCTCCTCTGCAACGAATCACGAAGAACGTCGGTCTCCAAGGGTTGTAGATACTCGGCTCCTGAAGAAATTGAACTCAACATCTAGGCCCTACAACACGGGTTAGGCAAGCAAACATATACAAAGCCATAGAGATATGAAAATGACATGAAAGAAATAGAATAAGAAAATTGAAACAGATGACAAAGTAAGATAACAGAACCCTTAAAACCTAAGGCCCTACTAACTACCAAAGTGTTGCCTCAGTGACAATGGTGCCATCTGAAATACACATCCAATCTACCGCTTGAAAAGGGATAGAAAAGTGTTGTTGTGTCGACCGAATCAGATTTGCAGAAAATGATTTATAGATTTTATTTAGACTCCTAAACTTGTGTATATGGTAAGTATGGGTGTGTCAAACTCATGGAGACAAACTGTATGGACTATGGTATATAGGTAGAGTGATAAAAGGAATTAGGGTTTTTATGGATTTTTAGTGATTTTTTTACTTTTTTATCATTTTAAATTTGTTTTAATGTTTTGTGTTATTTTTAAGTTGTTTAATATACTTATATGTAAAGAGGTATAAGTATGAGTTTTATATTTTTATATTTGATTGTATATTTAATATTTGTATGATTTATATTTGTTTTATTGTTTTATGGATTTTTAGGTAATTTTTAGAATTTGTTTGAATTTTTAAATACTTTTTAATGTTATAAAATAATATCTTTATACAAAATAGGGAAATATTTGGGATTTTAGAAATAGTAAACAATAAGAAAATATGTTGTTTTATTTTTAGTGTAAAATGTAAAAATAGCTTGAAATAATGTGTAATATGTATGTTTGTGATTTTTTATGAAATAGGTATGATTTTTATAAGTTTTGATGTAGTTTTAGATTTTAAAGGATTTTAGTACTTGATTTTAATTTCTTTTTGATTTATTGTTTAAAATATAGTAAAATATAGATAATGTGATTTTTGTATAATTTTTAAATATATATTTGTATTTGGGTAAAATGGGGCCGCCCCCTGGGAGTAGCCAACTTGGCTACTCCCACCCCTATTTTCCCTCATTTTTTTATTTCTTTGGAAAATAAAATTTGTAAATTCATCATTATATCCCTCTAACATTCTATTAAAATTTCGTCAGAAACAGAGACTCCTACGGCCTCCATCCAAACAGGGTCGATTTAAAAAATCTTGCGACCGTTAAAAAAATGACGTCTGGATGGAGGGCCTAGGAGTCTCTGTTTCTGATGAAATTTTAATAGAATGTTAGAGGGATATAGTGATGAATATACAAATTTTTATTTCCAAAGAAATAAAAAAATGAGGGGAAAATAGGGGTGGGAGTAGCCAAGTTGGCTACTCCCAGGGGCAGCCCCATTTTACTCTTTGTATTTTTATGCATTTTAAAATTTTATATGTAATTTTGTATTCGTTTTTAAAATATTTAAAATATAAATGTTTTATCGTTTTACAACTAAAGTTATATTGTACAGAGTATTCTATTACGTATTTACTAATATTTTTATTTGATTTTTGTATTGAGTATATTATTTAATATGAATTAATATGTATTATGTATTTAATATACTATATAGGGATGGAGATGTAATTATTTTATAGAATAAGGGTATGTGTGAAACATGCAGAACTACAAGGATGTGTGCATAACCAATCACGCACATGCTCCTTCACATGAATATGAAAATCCATGGCATATTCGAGAATATAAAAATGTTTGGGGGCTTAGGTGTAAATGTTCAAGCGTCCACGTGCTCACTCACGTGAAGAGCCTGTACAAGGACATGTTCGCTATTGGCAATAGATACAGGAGTATCTTAAGTAAAAATATCCCAAAATATCTAACTATGCATGCACATCGCACGTGAGGCGTTATGGCTTAAGCGGTGGGGCAACAGATGAGATCTGGATTGTTTTTTTTTTGAAGGAAAAAGGGTGTCAACCGTGAAGGTATCTTCGAATCCCTTCAACTAATCTAAAGGTTATTGCTCCTTCTGGATCTGTGAATTATTACCCCTAAATGTAAAGCTTCCACATGAAGCTTTGTTCTCCACATTTGGTTTCTCGAGTCGGTTCTCCTGATGAAGGTGCTACCTCAGCTCCAGATAGTGGCTTCGAGGTGGAGGACTCAATCTCAAGTGCACTTTGTGATGCTTCCTCTCGATCGATGGTGAGGATTTAAAGATCAGATCCAAGGTTTCGTGTATCCGATACCTCGTCCTTCAGATATCTAAAAGTGCTAAAATGATTTCGATCTGATGTTACAGTATGGAAGGAGGTGCTCTTCGAAGCTATCTTAGGTGACTAGATCTCAGATGATAGTATTTATCCTGATGCTCTTTGTATCCGATCTCTTCCAGGTGAGATGACTCTAGGAGTTTACGGTTCTCGGATCTACTAATGTGATCTGTTGGATGATCGATGATTCACAGATGCTTCTCAAAGTGATGTTTCATGTCTCTCTAGTTACATGAACACCTGCAGACACATAACTAACTCGTGCTCGAAGGCTCGATCCACAACATGATGAAAATGGTGAGAGGAGCCTCTCAGCGAAGGTGGAGGAAGAGAGGCATAGCTCCGGTGTGATCTCACTGGAGATAATTAGATCTAAAAGATGGACTGGGAAATTGGAGAGGATTCGACGGGAAATGGTGATGGATTGGTGATAATCGACCAATAATTTTCGATGAATTGAAGAGAAATCAGAGGGGTTCAAAGAAGAAGATAGGACAAGGAAGAGAAACAAAAGAGAAGATTACCTAGAAACTAATAGAGAAGGGTGTGGATGGATGCCTGGGAATCAAGCTTCGATGAGCCCGAGGATGATAGCCTCAATGCCCGATGATGCGGAGGTTGAGCACGGCGGAGCTATGCTCACATCGGTGACAATCATAATGGGCCTTGCTCCTCCTCGCTGCATGGTGGAGCAAAGTCAATGCCACTATCATTCTCAACTCGACTCTGAAGCTCACTGGAAGTTAGAGGTGAATAATGGCGAATCATTTTCAAGATCGGAGGTGGAGTCCTATAAATAGAGGACAAGGGGTTTGTCGGAGAAGAAGGACGAGGGAGGAGGACGTGGAGATGGTTGGCGAATGGCCTAACGGCCATGTGCTTGGACGGAGGAGAAGGTCGGCGAGGAGAGGAAGAAGAAGGATGAAGGAAGAAGAAGAGAAGCAAAGGAGGAAGAAGAAAGTGGGAGGAGAAGGTTGAAATATCAACCTCTCCCCAGTCTGAATATGACACGTGGTAGAGAGGGAAGAAGAGAAAAAGACAAAAGAAAAAAAGGATAAAATAATTGTATATCATCTATAAAATACTATTTAAATTAATTTATATTAATAAAGTGATAAATGTTATAAATAAAAATATAGATAATGTATTAAATAACTATGAATTTAAATAAATTAGATAATTTAATTTGAATAATTAAATAACGTAAATACTATATTTATATGTATAAATTACATATATACAATAGTTTATTTATTTTTATTTAATTGTTTTGATAAACAGGTTATTTATTTTATGTTTCATTTTTAATATATAATACGAGGAATATCAATATATTTTTACTTTATTTTATAATATTATTTAAATAGCTAAATAAATAGTAATATGTATAATACAAGCATTATACCTATATAGTAAGTATATTTATTTATTTTTAGCTATTTTGAATTTTTGCATTTTTTATTTCATTTTATATAATTATTATAAAATATAAATAAAATATTAAAAATATAAATAAAAAGGAAATAAGAAGAATAGAATAATAGGATGAAATATACATCTGTAGATATATCATGGTACCCCAAAAAGACGATTTTTGCATCTTAACTTCAATCTTAATGAAACTACCTTTATTTTAAAGATAATTTAATTCTAGATATAATATAGTCAATTTGGTGAATTTTGAATTCATACAGAGTATATACTTAGCTTTGAATTCTTATTTTATGGCTTTTTATTCTGAGTGTATCGTGATGTCTAACATTAGATCATTTTTCTTATATTTTTTTATAAATTAAATACATTATTATAAATAACATTGAAGAAGAAAAATACATTAACTATAAGTTATCCGAATGATAAATAAAATAGATGAGTATACGTACAAGGTGAATAATGTGTATATGTGCATTTGTGATATATATATATTTTCTAATATTTCATAGGTTAATATCCTTATCTCTCCCTTACTTATTTCTTATCAACCAAGTCAATATTGACATGGTCTCAGGGTTAGGATCAGTATGGACATATTTACATATTTACATACTTCTTTCTTTTATTTTTAATTTTCTCTTTATTCTTTTATTGGGTTAAATAAATGTTAAATATGTAATATTAATAATTGATATGAATGTGTTAATAAGTGAGAATCAATTGTTATTTACATGTATTTTACCAAGTATTTTAGACAAAATAAAAGAATAAAGGAGAAGAATCATGGATTCATTAGTTGTCCAAGGAAGGGTATAGGTTATACGAGAGGTTATGCTACCTCGTGTTAAAGTAGCGTTGGAATAGTGGAAACATGCTTTGTTGAGAGAGCAAAGGGGAAATCCTAGAACATGATTCTAGGTCATGATTTTTACTCGCTTGAGTTTCCGCTTAAAATCATTATGCATGTGCTTTGAATTTCTCTACTTCTATCTTTGTGGGTTGTGAATTATTTTTTATTTGGATTTCATCATTGGGATATTATATGTTGCACAATTCATCCCCCTCTTGTGTTGGACTCACACGTTGAGATTTTCCACTCTACCATGTTTGTTCTGAGTTTCTATTTGGGTGTTGAAAATTCATGTTTCATCATAGCCTTTGCGCAATACTCAGAAATATTAACATTCTTGAAATCTCCACCATGATCATTTCTTTACTAGGAGATAGTGGTTCCCTGTTCTTCTGAATCCACTTAGCTAGTTTTTTAAATTTTGAAAAAACTAAGTCTTTGGAGGAAATGAACAAAACCCAAGTAAAATGTGTGTAATCGTCTATATTGGAAAAACAATAATTACAACCATTTAAACTTTCAGATTTTGTAGGTTCAAACAAATCGGTCTTGAGGTGCTAATATATTGTTTCTTTTTAGGGTTGTTTTATGGAGTTTCCTAATTCACACATTGAACACATGTCAACTTTCTTGTAGGATGGCTTAAGTAAGTCTTTAATTAAGGCATATTTACTAAGCTTATTGATTAGTTTCATGTGAATATAATCTAATTTTATATGCCATAATAAGGGTTCTTCTTTGTGATGCCATCAGAGATTCTCGCGATGTGTGATCATCGAACCTAAGTGTATAAACTTTTGTGCCTATCATCATATGGAAAACTTCTTGTATGTCTTCCTTAACAATTTCAAAACGGTCCTTAGAAAATAACACTTTAAAATATATCTCATGGATATGAGAAACACTCAACACATTGTATTTTTGACCTTCAACAAGACTAACACGAATAATAGAAGTAAGGGTGTTTAAATTGTACCTTAGCCAATATCTTATCTTTGTGGTTGTTCTCAAATATAATTGTTCCATCAACTTTGGTTTTGATATTGAGGAAGAGGTCTTTGTCTCTAATTATGTGCTTAGAGCACCCGATGTCCACGATCTACTTACCAAGTCTTTCGCACATGATACCTTGCAAAATATGGTCTAGTCATGTGTTGAGGCTCACAATGTATCTAGTTATAAGATATCTTTGGTTCTGTAAAACAGTTTCCGAACTTTTGGTACCCATTATTTTTGGATACTTGGAATGTTAGGATGGTTCCTTGGATCTCTTCTTTCGTTCCAATACCTTATTGGTTTTGATTTGACTCAAAATAACTTTAGCAAATTTAATAGTTTTAACAGTTTTGTCAATTTTAACAACTTTAGAGATACTTGCTACAGAGGGTTGATAACCAATACCAAAGTTAATTTTTATATAACAATTAGCTCACAGTAATTTGTCTAAGTTTTCCTTCATGTTGAACTTAGCAAGTTCATTTACTAGAGAGTGTGTCTTTCTTTAATTCAGCAACAACGTTTTCTAGATTGTATATATTCATCTTATACTACCAAAAAACATTTATTTATGATGGACTAGCCTTGATAGTTGCATAAAAACAGTTGGCCTTCTTGATTTACCTCGACGATTCCGTAGGAAACTGTCACCGATAGTGGAAATCATTGCTGGCAGTTTTGAAACCAACGTCGATGACCGGCAACTACTGTGATTTATGGTGTTTCCACAAAGGTTATAGAAAATCGGCGCGGGTATATTAATCTCGACTGCTACAAACTTATATCAATGGTTTTTATGCAAACTTAAATCATTAGGTGTCGTTCGGCAAGGGGATTAAAATCTCTTTGAGGAGTTTACCTCCCTTAGCCTATTCTTTCTTTATCCCATGTGGGCTCTACTCTTTCTCTTTTTTAATACATTAAATAAATAAATTCTCTTTCATCAATTCCATCAAAAAATAATATATTATACCATCATATCATATAAAAATTATAAACTACTTCACTTATACTCACTTTCCCAAACTTTAATACAATCACATCACAATAACTACTTATTTTTTCAAACATCAATACAATCACATCAGAACAAATTCACATCCAGTTTAACCCTATATCCAAACATCAAAATACAAAAATAATTTATCCTCCCCTAGTTTAACCCATCATAACCCGCGTACCAAACGCACCCTCACGGTTAATGGTGTTTTCTCGCCTTTTGTCCTGCCAACATGTTCTCGACGGTCACGGGAGCCACCGGGGATACGACTCTAAGGGCCTGTTTGGTTGATGGGTTGGACTGGGTTGGGTTGGGCTGGGTTGGGGTGGGTGAATAGTAATCTGTGAGGAGGAAGTACCCTTGTGAATAGTAACCAGGGTTGGGCCAACCCTGCCCAACCCTGCAACCAAACAGGCCCTAAACGTGGGGGAAGATTCATGTACAACAGTTTTTAAGAACCATAGTCGTTATTGGTTCATCGTCAATAAATTCAAAATTAAAGTCAGCAGAGATGTTAATTCTTAGAGGCTGTGTAACTGTTAAGGTTAAGTCAGAACCAATGAAGATCGTGTGCTGTGTCATCATTTAAGTGATTTTCGACGATTGTTTATAACGACGTTTGCTTATTATGCTCGGATGTTAGCGAATCATCGTAAAATAACTTTAATAAATATATCCCTCAAGAATCCTTAAGTGCTTTTGGCATCCATATCCTCTTCACTTCAGCCCTCTTCTCATGAGATCCCTTGCTCATCGTCGCCCTCTCTTAGCCCCGACAACCCCTGTCATCGCTCTTACCTGTCGGTGACCCTATGGGTTCGTTTGGTTGCAGGGTTGGGTTGGTTGGGGTACCTCTGTGAATAGTAAACTGTGAGGAGGATTGGGAGGGTTGGAAGGAGGGGTACACTGGGATACCCCAACCCAACCCTGCCCAACCCTGCAACCAAACGAAGCAGCCTTCACCCACCACTCTCACCCGCCTTTTCTCCTCGTGCTCCATTAGGTTATTTTGACTATATTATTATCTCTTTATTATGAATTTTTGTACGTTTGCTCTACATATGTGAATAAGGTTTATATGATTTTGATTTGTATATTTTTTTTCTAAAGTTACAAAAATATTTTTATTTATGATTTTACTTATGATCTATGTGGTTGATTATTAGTTTATGTGGTGGGATCTTCTTTGATTTACGTGTTGTGGGAGGTTATGAGTTTATGCTTATAAATTTATGCTTATAAGTTTATGCTTTATGATTTATGGGATATGTGCGAGGGTTTGTGGTCCTGTGGTTGTGTGGTTTTAGATCAGGGATATGCTGCTATCAGTTTGAATACATCATGGTTTGGTTCTTTCCGTGGATGGTTAAATTAACGGAATGATACAAGTGATAACATTACAAGAAAGTTACAATTGATATTGTAAAAAAGAGAAGGGTACAATTAATGTTGGGGAATCTAAGAGAGGCAAAAGTGTAAACAACCTATAATAATTGAGATATGCAATTGAGAACCAATGATGGTTGGGACCTTTTTTATAATTTACCCAATAATTTAGTTCAAGTTGTAGTAGGATATCTCCACTTATGAACTACACTCAATGTTTCTTGAGTATTAATATTGTACTAGGGTTGCAGATGAACATAACCTGAGCTAACTTACATGAGTCCGGTTTGGTTTGTTTAGTAAATATACATGTTCGGGTTCAACACGGTTCGGTATGATTATAATCGTGTTCAGGCTCGGTTCAGTTCGGTTCAATAGAGATTCATGAACATTCGGCTCGGTTCGTTAAATGTTCGATTATACACAAGAAAATGAATATAACTCTTTTCTTCTCATTTAATATTTTTTAAAACTCACAAATCCGAGATTAGGATTTGGTGTTTCGCCCTTAAAAAATTACAAAATATTACAAAGAGAAAATGGCTTACATTGCTTCTCCGTTGTATCTAAAAATTTTCATATATAAATTTAAAGTGAACTTTATAAATTCATCATGCAAACCCATTCTAGTTAGCACCGACAGTTAGTTGTTTTTGCACATGTAAATGCTAAAGATCTAGGGAAATGCACGTAAAATTAGGGGTGTTCATGGGGTGAGTGTCCACCCCATTTGATTGTGACCCGCCCCGCCCCATTAGAATTGGGTCACGGGTCGACCCGCCCCATTCCAACGGGTACCCAATTGTAACGGGTACCCGGTTAATGGCAATGGATGTTGGCTACTCGCGGGTACCCGTGGGGATAAAGAGAGATACTTCTATTGAAATGTGACATATATAAAAATGCAAACGATATGTCCAATTATGTATATCTGTATCTATATCATATTTATGATGATAATGCCAGATATGAAAATCTGAATGGTATGGAATGCACTCAGATAGGGATAAATAAACATAGATAAATAAATTAGTGAGGATAAATAGAACTATGCGGATAATGTAATCCATATAAATACATGCGATTGGAAGGAATACCATCGAATACGGATCCACTAGTGACACATTCACGTAGGTTCATCCTCATAATGAATCAAATATGAATAAACGAGATGTAAATATATATAATCGGAGGACAATATGACAAACAATATATAAGTATATATTCCTATTCGTAAATGGGTGTATTAGATCTCATCACAATTGGTTATTGCAATGTGTACGTGCGCGCTTATATGTGTGCGCATTTGCGTGTGGGCGTGGGCGCATGCGCGGCACGTGGACATGGACATTTGCATGGGCGCGGAGGCGGGCATGCGTGTGGGTGGGGGGTGCATGCGCGCACGCGTGTGTGGGCGATACAATTCATATTCAATTGTATTGATTATCATCATGTTCGGATGCCAGAATGTATGTATATCGATTGGATCGTACCCAATTCATTATCATATATATTAATTCAAATTTTGACATCCATATATATTTCGATTCCAAAATAGATACATATATGAGCTACCCCAAACATATAAATTTCCATCTTATCTATACAATTTTGATTCTAGTATTTTTCCTATCTAATTTGCATCCATTTCATACCGGTATTCATTTTTAATGATTTGGCAATATGTTCTCCATATTCATCGATATTTATATCCGCATCCATTTCTATATTTTTAAAATATATAAGAATAATGTAATATCTATATTGATATTTGTAACTAACCATTTGCATTTTTGTGAATCAATTGATAGTGGAAGCTTCCAACTGAGTACTCGCGAGCACTGATGAGCCGAAAATTTATCTCCTAAATCCAGGTAAGGTAAAAATCACTCTCGGGTCGTTGCGACCCGGATCTCGGAGGATCGGATTCAACAAGAAAAATAAAGGAACCACCAAACAGAAGATAAATCAATCAATATCAAGAAGCGGACCTCACTAATTTTATTAACCTGGTATAGCGACCAGAGTCAGACTCAGGGAGCACGAGTTGGCCGAGACGACCTACGAAGTAGTCAGAATCAATAAAAAAGAATAAAATATTTTTTGGTGGATTTTTAATTCTTTTTAAAATTTTTTGTATTTTTAATAATAAAAAAAATAAGAAAAAGGGGAAACAAGCAAGCACAACAATTTATTTAAGCACTCAAAAACTCCAAAAATTCAAACAAAATTATTTTTGTCTTTTTAATGTTTTAAAGTATTTTTGGTGAATTTTTCAGAATTTTCTAATTTTTATATGATTTTCTCAAAATCAAGAAAGAAGAAAAACAGTACTCAATGTGCAGTCAGACTTAAAAGATCAATTAGAAATATAAAATTGATCTATAAAAGTCTGGAGGCAATTTTTATGAAAAATATATGTAAAAACTAAGCTACAGGAAAAGAGTTCATATTTTTTGATTTTTATAGAATTTTTTAGAATTTTTATAAGACTTTTAGTGTTTTTTAATTTTTAAGGTTTTATAAATCCAAAAAGCACAAAAATTTGACAGATGCTAGAAAACACTAAAACTCTGTCCTAATTTTTTAGAATTTTTAAAATAGCTTTTATATTTTTCTTTGATTTTCTAAGTTATACATTAGCAAAAATCACTGTTTCTGAATTTTTAAAAATATCAAAAAGCCTAAAAATATCCCAAAAATTTAGGGAAATTTTTACACAGTGGCAGGAGCCACGTGTCCAAATTTCACCTAATTTGAATTTAATTTGATATTTTATTCAATTAAAACAAGGCACGCAGCAGGTAGGGACCTAAATGCAAAGAAAAGTATTTTAGAGCCAAACCATAACACGTGTAAAAAGCTCAGGGGCCAAGCTTGCAGAAAGCCCAAAACAACACGCGCAACACACGTGACAGGCACTCAGAGGGGCATAAATGTAAATCCTATTTAAAAAGATTCAAGCATTAACACCGAGGAAATACAGGACTTAAACTGCAAATAACCTAAATCCTCACATGTCGATGCACGTGGCTCATATACACAGGGACTAAATTGCAAATAATAGAAACATTGAGGTCCACAATGCAAAATATCCAAAGTAAAAACAACTACGCTAAATATTTACAGGACTAACTAGAAATATCATAACAGAAGAGGGCCTACGTGCAAATTACCCTCGTTATTATCAGATGGACGAGGAGGCGCCACGTGCTGATCTGACGGTTGAGAATATAAGGTGCCTCTTCGCTGGGATGAACGGTATGGATCAAGCCCCTAATGGATCTGACAGTGTGGATCTCGCGTGAACGGACGGTCAGGATCAGAACTGGAGCTGAGGGGTTGATCGGACGGTGGCTGGACGACCTCCAAGAACAGCTCGCCGGTGAAGTTCGCCGACCCAATGCGCGCGGTGGAGGTGCCCTCTGGAGCTGCTGAGGTGTGGAATAGATCTCCTAGGCTGGTCGCAGCTGATAGGGACCTCCGATGAGGCCGGGGACCACCGGAGTGGCCCGGCGATGAAGGTGGAGCTAACCTCCTATGCTCGAATGTACATACCCTCAGATGGGTCCCTTTGACTTGCAAAATAGCACAGGAAGACTCCTGGGTCGAGGAAAATTGCCTCGACCCGGTTAGGGATGAAATGGATGATCAGAAGGGGGGCGGAGCGGGGTCTCCGACGAGGCGACGGCGGAGGAGACTCGATTCTTGGTTCCGGGGCGAACCAAGGTGAACAGAGGTACGGAGAATGTGGGGAGGAGTCTCGTGAAGATGAGTCAGGTGTCCGATGGTCGAATGGGTGAGCGAAGTACGGGGAATCGGCCGACGAATGCCGGCGGTGCAAATTAGGCGTAAATGGAAATTAGGCGAAGCTAGAGGGTATCAAAGCTACCTGATGGAGGAAATCGACTAGGCTGAAGCTGGCGGAGCTCCTGGGGTCTTTGCCTCAAGGGTTCATCGGAGTCCCGAGGCTTGGCGCACCTCGCAGCGGCGCACGACGATGGACTCGCCAGATCAGTGGCTGGAGGCACCTCCTCCTCACTGCGACACCTCTGTTCGATAGCTGTCACTCTATGAAGGAAGTAGGGTCCTGGGATAGAAGGGCGGAGCCAAAGATGAAGTGAAATTTCGGCCGGAGGTGAGACTATATACTAGGAAGGGTCCGAGAAGATGGGGTCGGGCAGAGCACGGTGAAGCTCGGATCCCTAGAAGGATTATCGGGCGTGGATTAGGGATGATTTAAGGATAATCGGGGCCCGGGGTTTTGATGAATGGTGATCGGATCAAGCCTACAAAAATCTGAGAAATTGGGTCGGGGGCAAGATCCGCGGACGAGTGGTCCAAGGGGGAGAGTTGACCGGGGGTCAACAATCCCTCGTGGACCAATCACAGGTCACCATTGGAAATTATTTTAGAAATTCAAAATAAAATAGATAATGACCTTATTTCAAAAAAGTTTAAACATGAAAAATGTTTCTTATTTTTCAAATTATTTTTTGTGATTTTTATTTATTTTTTAGAAAAATAAATAAGGTATTTACATTATATTATTATTATATATAGGTATATACATAAAGGATTTTTTATTTTTTATTTTTTATGTTTATACAATTATTCCAATTTTATATTTTATTTATTTATAACATAAAATTTGGAATAAAAAAGTATTTTTGTTTTATTTTTATTATTTATTTACATTAGTTAAATAAATAGGATTATATACATATTTACATGGTATATGTACAAGGTAGAAAATGATTTTTTTTATTTTTATGTTTATTTTTTTTATTTTTATTTTATTTTTATAAATATGAAATATGGAATATAGAAATATTTTTATTGGATTTTTATTAATTATTTACAAGGAGAAAATAAATAGGTATGTTATTCTATGTACATAGTCTATATACACTGATGAGAGAGGTTTTATTTATTTTTATTTTTCTTTTGTTTTCCCCAATTTTATTTTAGTTTTATTTTTATAAATATGGACAAAAATATAAGAAAAACTTTTTATTTTTATTTTGAGGAAAATAAATTTATTTATATACATAGGTATATATACAAGTGTGACTGACCCTATCTCCCTCTACTTGGCTTCTTTTGCGGTCAGGCCCATGTTGAGCCCTCCCTTGGGATTAGGTCACTCAATATTTATTCTAAATATTTCCCTCTTTTTCTTTTATTTCTTTATTCTTTTGTTTATGCACAAAAACATGCTAATTATGCATTTTTATAAGGTGCATGCATTTTGACAATTTAAGCTATTTACAGGTATTTACAAGGTGTTTTGCAAAGGTTTTGTAGCTAAAATAAAAGAATAAAGAGTGATGAATGGGTATTCATCAAGTACCCGTCGGATTTTTTATATGGGACACGGGTCATGACATTGCGGGTACCCGACCCATCATTTTCGAACGGGTACCCGAGAGTTTAGGGTCAAAATAGACATGTCAAGTCGGGTACCCATTGACCCAGATATTTTTGAAAACCCCAACGTAAAACATCAACCATGAGGGAAAAAAATTAAGAAAATCAACCTAAAAGGTTAGCAGAGGGCTATTGCGTTAGAAAACTATAGGAAATATCCCTAATATAGGAAGAAGTACATAATAGTCTCTCTTGGAGTATTTTGGTAGTGCGCCTATTGAGTTGTAGATGGGTAAATGGATACCTCCAGGATCCATTTACCCCATCCAGTTGTTTAGTCCCACATTGTCCAGTGATGGGACTTGGAGGCCCTATGGAGGCTATATAAGGAGCCCCACGCCTCCTGTAACAGATGAGAAAGTGCAATGCATAACACACCCCTTTGAGGGCTTCTCCCATGGTTTCATCCCGCTCCTCACGGAGTAGGGTTCCACGTAAAATCCCGTTTTTCTTCTTTCTTCTTTATCTTTTTCCATGTTCGCTTCAGCGTGATGATTTTCGAACATGGTATCAGAGCGGGTCGATTCTCGAGGAGTTTGTGTGGGTTTTTTTATGTTTTGTTCGAGAACTGATTTCTGTTCTCGATCGTTCTTGTAATTTCTGTTCTTAAAGACTGTTCGAGAAAAGTTTTTTTTATCTAAGTTCAAGATCCGAGTTGTAGGGTTTGCATCTAGAATCCTAATCTATATCCTGCCGACTCATACACGCTGTGACACTCGATTCACTTGCACAAGGCGCTCAGACAATCATCCCAGGCGCAAACAGCAAGGGTTTCGTTGGAAACCCCAATCACGGCACCATCCGCTTGACGATTCCAAAAATCGCGGTGTTAAAAAGTCGTTTTTATCTTGTGTGTGAAAATAATAAATGTGTCGTTCGTTGTAGGCGGCGATCGGAAACAGTCAAGAGATAACCACAAATTTTTAATCAATTTCAAGCAAGTGGTTTTTTTGTTTATTTTACTTGGGCAAGTCCCAAGGTCGATCACAAGCAGGCAAAGGAACAACCTAGAATTATGTCTATCAAAGTTCGTATTCGGTTTTCAAGACGGCCTCTTTTTGGAATTTTAAATGCAATAGAGGGATGCAAAATGCACTTTTGGCCTATTTTAGAGACTAAAATGTAAACTTCGATCAAACAATGTCCGAAAAATATGAAACTTGGCCACAATGTAAATGATGATGAAATGAATGCATTGTGATTTTTTTTGGAATTTTTAAATGCAATGTGAATTTTTTATGAATTTTTAAATGCAAAGAGAATGATTTTTAATATTTAATTATAATAAATATTAAACCAAATTATTTTCAAGATATAAAATTATCTAAGATCTATCACTAGGTGATGGATCTCAGAAAAATCCTAGATCTCGAAAATGAGGGGTTGAATACCTATTAAAAATTAAACACTGAAATGTGCTAAATGATTTTTACAGAGCAATTAATGCTTGTAAATGCAAAGATTTTTTGGCACAATGTCAAGCAAAATAATCTCTACAATATATGATTTTTCGGGGATTTTTAGAGCACCGGTTAATCAATTACAAAATTTAGAGCACAAACTGGGTAAACTTCGCAATTTTTCACAAAACAAATATTTATTAATTAACCGTCAATCACAAAAATATCTACAGTATGTCAAAATGTAGAGGATTATATGAGGAACATAGTGCTATTTTGAAATAAATAAAATAATGTAGAGAAGATGTCCAAAATTATGGGGAAACACAAGGGTACATATGCAATTTAAATATAAAATAATGCAGAACAGGGACCTAGGAATAATTACCTATACCCGTAGGGGTATCTGTACAAATTTTCCAGAGAGGCACGTGCAAGTCACGTGCCCTCTGGAGGCGGGGACTCTTGCGCAAATATGGAGGAACCTGGGGGAGCTCTTCAGCAAATTACCTAGAGGTCACGTGCGCAGCACGTGACCTGAGCCTTGGCGTGATAAGGGGAGACTCCAGGGGCGTCAATATAATTGACCCAGCGGGTCACGTGCGAAGCACGTGACCCCTGGGGATGACGTTACTTGGTGACGTCCCCCCACCCTCACGTGCCACGCACGTGGCGAGGGTCTCGGGCTGGTCCCGACCGGCGGAGTGCGAGGCGGCGTAGGGGAGGTGGTTGGAGGCCGTATGGCCAAGTGCGCTGTGGCCGGAGATGATGACGATGGCGATGATGCACGGCGGAGTTGGAATGCTCGGCCGACGAAGGTGCAGTGGAGGCGCGACAGATGAAGTCGGGCGGTCGTCTTCGGCGGAGTTGGAGGCGTTGACGATGAAATCTGATCGACGTTGAAGCGGGGGAGATGATCGTTGAAGGCGGAGTTGAAGCAGAGTTGGAGACGTAGGCGATGTTGATTGTCGGAGAAGAAGACGTTGGCTCGACACCAAGGCGGAGCTGGAGCGCGCACGGAGGCGCGACGACGACCGAAGAGGTCGGATCGCGCCGGAGGAGGCGCTTCGTGGTGCTGTCACCGCCACGAGGCTCTCTCGTGTGCAATCGGCGGATGAGGAACAGGGGGGGCGTCGAGGGTTTTAAATAGGCTGGCGGTGAGGTCGGATGTGGTTGGCTGGGAGCGAGATGACGGAGGGATGTTAGGGTCAACGGCGATGGAGGAGGCGGTTGGTTAGGGTCGTCGGGCTTGGCGATGAAGGCGGGGGATCGTTGGCGGAGATCTCGGAGAGGGCGGCGATGCCAGAGAAATTGGGGGCGGCCGTTGGGGAAGACGATGGTCCACGACCGTTCGATCAGCCGAGATCGAACGGCCCCGTGGTGGCCACGTGGCTGGGAAGGTTAAGGAGAGAGGGAGCGGGCGCACGTGCAGTGCGCGTGCGGGGGTGGCACGTGTGCTGCACGTGCGTGGTATTTATTTTTTTATTTATTTTTTTTAATTTTTTATTAATTTTTTTATAAAAACAAATTAATAAGACACCCAAAAAACGCTGACACGTGGCGGCCTCGGGGGCTGCCACGTGTCAGCACCAGAAATTCGAAGGTAAAATCTTTTGTAAAATCAAAAAGAAATAGCAAATGACCTCGGATCTAAAAAGTTCCTTCACAAAAAATGCTCGTCTCGATGAGATCTACAACTTTCATGAAGACATCAAAGCCAAAATAGGTCAAATGTAAAAAGTGAATTTTTGGGGTATCCCATGTACATAGAATACCTTGATTTTTGGGTTTTCTATTTTTTTGTCATTTTTTAACAAGATAAAAAATTCCAAAAAATATGAAAAAATCAAAGACAAATAAAAGACACCTAATTCTGATTTTTTTGGATTTTTATTGATAAAGAAAATATATACATAAAATATAGGTCAAAAATCGCGAAAATATATAATGTACAAAAGAGGCCCAAAATCCAACTTTCAAATACGAGCTCCGATTCACTTGAACTTGGTCTTATTCTGAAGGTAATTGAATGTGTATTAGTTCAAAAGTGAGTAGGATCAAATCGGACACTGGATGGGAAAGATATGTGGCTTCTAGTCCGAAAATCCTGAAACTAGGGTTTGGGTTTTTGGTCCACTTAACAGGGTTAGTGATTTTTTTGTATTTTTCATTTATTCTTGTTAAGGACATGCACACAGTGGATGTGGTTTTGTATCATTCGGAGTTAGCATGAAGGAGTTAAAAATGGAGGAAGTTAGGTTATTTATAGGTCAACTTTGGCTTGGGTTTTTGGCTTCTTATTTTGTGCAGAAATTAATGCTAAAGTGCAATTCTTATGAAATCATGCATAAATGCTAATTATGCGAAATAAATGCAGAAATGCAGTTGATTTTGAGGGACTTGAGCTTAATTAATGAGACTTAGAGTGTGATGAATCCACGATTCATCATCTTAATAGTTTGATCTTAGCAAAATCCCCAAGTAAAATCCCAATTAAATGTCCATAACATCCATAAATTAACAAAATGACTCTTGTAAATAAAATACACTAATTATTGTATATAAGATTGTACAAAATGAATTAACAATAAAAAGTCGCAAAAATAAAGGAGTTTTATACTTGTAAATAGCCCAAAACATCATGTATTTTTAATAATTTTATTTCAACTCCTTTTTGCCTAATTCTTTCTCTAACTTGTTTATAAAAATGTATATAAAAATACAAAAATATAAAACAAATTTCACCTCAAATAAATGCTCGTAGATCCCAAAGAGAAAAAGCCGTAAAGTCCAACTTCCAAGCTAAATTCCCGCTCCGTATGAACTCCAAATTCACCAAACTCACTTTTAAAGTTCAAGTTAGAAAATGATCTATCCAACGGAAGTGGTTTCATTAAAATCGGAGCTCATTTACAAAAGTTGGGTTTTGGGACCTAGATGTACATTGTACATTATGTATATATTCATTCTTTCTTTATTTTTTATTTTACCTTTCTTAATTACTAAAAATACAAAAAAATCAAACTTGTGTTGTATTTTAATTATCCTATTTTATTGTTTTTTTCGTTGTAAATATCTCTTATTAAAAAGACAAAAAAATTACATATTAGAAAAGCAAACAAAAAAATTTGTACATGTTGTATATATTCCTTTGTAAATTCTCCACTATTTTTCCTTCTTTATATTATTGTTGTATTTAAAGTAGCCTAATTTGTTTCATTTTATTTTCCTTTATTTAATCACATTCTCTACAATAACTTCTATTCTACCACCAACTCCCATTCCACTCCACATTCTTCATCTAACCTCCATTCAACTCCACCATTAATCTAACCTCCCATTCAACACCACCTCCATTCAAACCTCCCTTTCTCTTCACTTTATATTCCTCTTTACATCCACAATTTTTCCCTATCCGCCATTCTAATAGAAAAAGGAGAGAGCTTGGAGTGTTTTGTTGGTGACAGCGGCGAGACATCTTCCTTAAGCGACGACCTCCTTCAGGCGAGATCCGCGGAGCTCCGCTCCGCGTCTCGAGTTCCCCATCGAGCTCGCTCAGCCTCTTCGATTTTATTTCGCCAATCGGATTGAGGCGACGACAGGAGTCCAGAGTAGCTGCTCTGCCAATCCGGCGAATATACAGGTAAGTATTTTCTCTCATATCCATTGTTAGTTTATTTTATCTAACATCAAATCACACCATTATCACCCTTCACTTATTCACTTTGTTATCACATCACCACCGTCTTCATTTTCTTCCCCATTTACGTCCATCATTGTTCCGTTTTTTATATATTTACATTTATTCTCTGTTTTAAAAAAATATATGAAAAAAATTTAAAAAAAAACTAATCACAAAAAAAACATCACAGCAAAAAAAATAAAAAAAAAACACAAAAAAATAAAAAAAAGTTGCAAGTGACGGCCGCCGCCCCCCTTCTTCCACGGGCAGGCGGCGCCACCCGCCACCTCCACGCTAACAGCCGCCGCGCCCCCCAGCGCGCGGCCGCGCCCCGCCGGAGGCGCCGCCCTTCTCTCCTCCACCGCGCGCGGAGGCGCCGCCCTCCTCGTGGCCTCGCCGCCACCCGAGGCTCCAACCCCACGCCCTCATCCCGTGCACGGCTGCGAGACGCCACCACCCCCTTAGCCGTCGCAATCCCGCAGCGCCTTCCTCTGCACCGCACCGCCGCTCTCCGTCCTCCTCGCAGCCGCGCACGGCCGCGAGCACCGCCGCCCACGGCCTCCCCCGTTGGGTTCACCTGCAGAACGAAGGAAGAAGAAGAAGGTAAACTTCTTCAATTTTTTTTATTTGTAAAAATTGTGTAAAGTCTTTGTATAATTTCAGTAATTACAAACAGATCCCTCTGTATAGTTGTTTGTTTATTTTGCTTTCGGAATTTGCGTAAAGACCCTTGTGTTTGCTTATAGATTTGGACACCTGTTTTGCATTTCTTTATTCAATGAAAAATGTGTTGATGTTGAGCAACTAATGATCTACCATCTGAAGATTTATTTGTATTTTTATGAGATATTGTTAAATAATTAAAATTGTCTAACTGAAATATTGCATATTTTACCCAATTTAGACTCTTAAAATTATATCTCACACACAGTTGCTCTAAAAATTCCACAAAAATTACGAATGATGCCTTGATATGTGGTTAATTTACTGTCCAAACTTCATCTAAAATGGAGATGTCTTGTGCCTAAAATAAATTATGGAGTGTTTTTAGTATTTGATTTTTAATTAAATCTACATACATCTTTAGTGCGAAATTTCAACTCTCCTGAACTGTTTGTCTAAATATCTTTCTGAGATAATTCGCATTCTGATTAATTTGATAATGTGGATTTATTACAAATTATTTACTCACTGTCACTCTGATTTCACTAAAAAATCCATAAAAAATTCATAACTTGTCAAAAAATTCCAAAAAAATTACTGTAGCTTCCATGCATCATGTTTATATCCCAGTAAATTTTTCATGATTTTTGCTTACTGTTTATGTGATAAATTATGAAAAACCCCGTAAAAAGTGTTATTTTTCATTGTTGTATTTTAACCCCCTAAAATTCTAAAAAAATATGTTTTGTGTTCCTCACTGAATTAAGATCCTAGAAAAAATATTATTTGGCTTAATTGAATTAATCTCGCATTAAATTAAATTAGGCTAAGTTGTATGCGTTCGTAGTATCTTGATTCAACCACATTCGCATTTGGCATTTGTATTTGCATAAAAAATATAAAAAAAATACCGCATTGGATATCTAGATCTATTTTTCAAATTAAACCTAAGTTGTTCCTTTGCCTCCCTGTGTTCGACCCCGAACTTGCCCGGGCTATAAATTAAAGCCGAGACACTCTTCATGGAGACCTTCTCTCGGTTCTGACCGAATCGCTAAGTACACGTGCTACAACGTGCTCGAATTAATTACCGTATCTAGCGACTCGTCAGATGGCGTCGTTGCCGGGGAGGCAAACGGCTTAGGGATTAATTTAAAATTTTGGATTTAGATTTCCCTTACTCGGGTAGTCTGACCCCCGAGCCACTTGTATTTATTTCTTTTTTTTGCAATTATTTCTCTTAATATTTTTGTATATATCTTGTTGTTTATCTCTCTAATATAAATTTCATTTTCCTTGCGAGGGCCCGGTGGACTTGGAGTGCATCGGAGGTCGACAGACGCGAGGAGCGCCGACTGCTGATGAAACGCCCCGCCTCGACGGGAGCGCATCTCAATACCCTTTCATAGTCTTACCTAACAACAGTTATAGACAACCTGCATGATATACCATTTATACAACAAAAAATATAGGGAAGAAAATCTAAGTTTCCATCGATAACAAAAGTCCACATAAGGATAGTGATAAATCCTCAGAGTCTCTTTATTACATCATAAATACTTGGAAATGAAGGATAGAAACAACTACTAAGAAACTAGTCATCAACCTTAACAACGTCCTGCAGGTGCCCCACCAAAGATGTGAGCCTCAGTCTCCTGCTCTACAATTCCTGTTAGATTTCCGAAGAATGTAACGTATGAGTCAACTGACCCAGTAAGGATAAAAACATAAAATCAAAAGACTATAGGTAGGTAATGCGAATGCAGTAACTGAACAAGTTTAATGGAGAACAAATAAAAACACATCTAGTAAAATACAGTCAGATATAATTTAGGCCTTTAACTTTTACGTAACCAAAATCAATTCCTTAACATATCTTAAACCTTAATTTCATTTACTTATCCCGGACTCGCCCGTCAAAGGAGAATGATTACACTAGAAATGAAGCCTGCAACACTTCATTTAAAGTGCAACCCAAAACCTGTGCGTGAACGTGATCCTTCAGCTAGTCTAGTTGGTAGTACTCTGACACTCGAGACAGGCATATATGTCTAATGAGTCTCAACCCTGTCAATCGAGTCTGCCGGAGGAGTCTCGCTCGCTCCCTAAAAAGTACAACAAAACGGGTCCGTATGGTACAATGCACACGTGCATCTACCTCAATTCCACCAGAGTACATACCACCACCCCACTCTGTGATGCCCCTTGAGTGGGGATGACTCACTGTTGGCTCAACCGGACTACAAGGGTGTGCACCCACCTTGTAGTATTTATCAAGTTAATAACCAATCCATTAATAGTTGAAATATCCAAGTCATCACCATGCCATTAACATTACTTCCAACCACATTCATCGGTCTCATGAGGTAGCTTAACATATTTCATTTCACATATTTGGATTGCTAGACAAGGAAAACACCCAACCACATTATCCCGTGATAACCATTCTCCCACAAGCATATAATTTCCCGATCAATAACCATGATGCTCTCCATCTAAATGTCATACTAAAATTATTTAAAGGGAGAGCTGGATTTACACATCATGAGATAAGGATTGCGTTACAGTCAAAGTATACAATTCTCGAATAAGTGATGCTAAAACACCGATCAAGAGGTATACTAATATCAATTTTGTGCAGTATTATACACCGTAAACATTTTGTGTGTACGCACAGTCATATATTATATATATCTATGTATCTATAAGAATTCTACCACTCAAGTATGGGATGCAATTGTTTTTAAGAAAAGGAAAACAACCATCGTCATAGGCAGAAATCGTGAAACATGATGGAAAGGACTATACTAATATATCATATTAATTATTATGGATTAAAGCAACACCAGCCTTACAGATCCACAACCTGGAGTTCGCATTTGCGCTTCTACTATTACATGACTAAGGGGAGGACTAATCATAATCATACGTTGTTATGCTAGGAGGAACATCTCCTAATGTCCGTATCCAAAATCTCATTGTATACCCAACTCAATTCTAATGAAGCTAATTCATCAAACATGAATACATAGTTAGATTATATCTTAAGCTGACATCCCCATAACTAAGAACGCCAACACCTGCAATAACATAATATTTTAATGTACCACATCCTAAAGTGTATGAACATCTCAAGACTTAAAGTATGTTGGATGATATCACATACTAATTCGTATATATAAATACGAAAATCCTAACACAAGCAGATCCAAGATAAGATGACCCCTCCCTTTTTTGTTTTGCAATACTTACGGTTTTAGAAAGGTATTTGCAGTAAAATAATCACGATAATCACGGGTCCAACACAACTAATCATCAATTTTGCTCGTATGTATATAAAAAAAACTAACGCTAAAAGATAGCATGCCTACAACAGATTGATTTGATGTGGGTATGTTCTAAAATGAAACCTAATTGATGGTATACATTATGCAAAGATGTGATACTTCACGGGACTAGATCTCCATACGTGATTATAGAGTTGATTTTCTCCTTATTCAAAGCGATGAATTAACAACAAAGATGAACAATACCAACAGCAAGAGGGTGATCCAGGGGGTAGGATCAAAATCGGATATTCATCCCCAAGTAGTGACAATCTCGAAATCGCAAGGTGCGCAAAAAAAATGAATGGGAGAGAGCCAAGATCCGTTACTTATACTCGTGCACGTCTTTGATCCACGTGCTAGATAGCCGATCACGAATCCGATGAGAGGGTTGCTTTTTCCTTGCGTTGGCCCTCCTCGTCTTCTTCTTGTCGTGAGTCTACGAGACTTCGAGAGTTTTTTATAACGGTGGTGACACCGTTCTCTCCTTGATTCTCTGAAGAAGGGGATGGAAAAAGAGATAAGAGAATGACTTGGGGAGGAAGAAAGGATGGATTAGGGTTTGGAAAAGGGGTATGAATGAGGGGAGATGAAGGGTGTGGGTCTTTATATAGTTGGGGATTAAAATCTTAGTTTTAGAAACCCTAAAATAGCCTTAATTCGTACTTAACTTATCTAATCCCGTAACCATTAATCCCCTCAAAAACCATGACCCCTCTTCACCAAAACATGCATATCTCCCACATCCGGACTCGGAATTTCACGTTTTAGGGCTCGTTGGAAAGCTTGCGACGAGATGCTCCTTTTGAATATAATATTGAATAGGTTTTAAAACTTCAGAAGAATCCGAAAATTACGGGGTGTTACAGCTGAAGTGCGAGGATAATTTATTTATTTTTGAGAGAGCTTTTGTAAAATTTTATAATTATTTAGCTTGCTCTTTATAGCGGCTCTTGTTTGAGAGCTCGCATATGTAAAAAGACTTGGACATTATTTGTGGTGTGTCGAGCATGTTTCACTCTCCGGTGAGGGTGGGGCTCGACTTGAGTGGCGAAATTAAGGATTATGCACACGGTAGTATAGAATCAAATTTGTTTATGTCCATCGTAAATTAGGCCACACATATCTTAGAAGATTCACTTGTCTGATAAGATTCATAATGAGACGCACATAGACACGTACTACTTAGCTCAAATTCAATCAATTCTTCCCCGCTAATAGTATATTGTTTAGGTGTGGTTTTCTCGATCTGCATGCATTTAGTGTAATATTTATAAATTCTATTCTGCATAACGCATGAAGAGTGCTGGGATTCACTGTAAGTATACCTTCTTCTGAGCATGCATCATAGTTTCTCGTTTGCATTCTGATTTCCGATTCCCCTCTTGTTTTACAACTTAAGGTCAAAAGGAAATTGGGACTGAACGGTAGACGTGCTTGTGTGTTCACATAAATTTCAAGTGATAACCTATTTCTAAAATTGGGACTGAATTGAGCAGGTCGATCTAATTAATTGGAATAAAAAGAACCCTTGTTCTCGGGTGCATAAAGCCCTCATTGTTTGTTTTAATTGCAAGTGAGAGAGAGACGATCCTAGGATAGAGCCAAGTCTGGATTTCTTACTTACTACCGGTTCTTTCTTTTTAGGCGATTAGCTACTTTTCAGTGAGGAATACGGGTAGCCGGTAAACGTTCCGGACTTCCTTAGCAGAGTGGGAGGTTTAGAGGATGCCTTAGTCCTCAAGGAACGGGTAGTCGTATTTATACGATCCGTACTTACTCCTATATTGGCTGAAAGTAGGTCAAACTAGTCATAAGAACCGGGCCAGTCTGTAAGAAAATACGAGCACCTAACAGCTCGTTAATCTTTCCAAGATTGTATTCTCACCAACTAAAATTGACCAGATAATTCGGCCGAACTCTTACGGCCATCATGTGTTGAGTTGGTGAAATTGTGGGTTTGAATTGTGTTTGTATTGTGTGAGTTCACTCCGCACATTTACGTGCACCGTAGAACCAGCGCCTCATTGAATATCGTGTTCTAATCGGTTCTTTTGATATCGAAGATGACTGATTGGGGGGATATTTATTCGGACTTTACGAATCTCTCGTTGAACCCTTCAAAAAGTACGTCTTCAAAGGTCCAAGCGCAACTTGGACCAACCTGGACTCATGACCCTCTTGAGCCCAGGATCACTCACTCTCGGGATGGTTACTCTCAAACCATTCCATTTCTCTCTTCCCATCTCACCGAGGAAGATCATCGCCTTGGTGACAATATCATGATTCATAAATCCTCTTCTAATCAAGAAAACATTGATGATTCAGGACATAAAGAAGATTCGAGTAAAATACCAAAGAAGAAAGAAGAGGAAGAAGAGAACCATGAAGACCCGATGAGAATGATACTAGCCCGATTAGCTGCATCTGAGCAGCAACATGCATTACTAAGAGCTCAGTTAGGACATTTAAATGTTGGGGTCCAACTACCAATGGATGCGGCGTATAACCCCGGATAATATCAAATGCACAACTACTTGAGTCCGGCTGAACCCACTGTTGACTTTGAATTGAAGCCGCATTTTCTGAACTTGCTGCTACATTTTGATGTGAGTGCTTCTGAGGAGCCATATGCATTCTTAAGGGACTTTGAGCTCATCTGTGCTAACCTCAAACATAATAATGTTAGCCATGATTATATTAGTCTCAAAGCCCTTCCATTTGCCTTGGGTGGAAAAGCCGATTACTGGGTAAAGAATCTTGGAATCATCATCACCACTTATGCCCAGTTCAAGGACCTATTCCTAAAGAAGTTCTACCCTTTGAGTAGAACTAACATGATGAGGATGTGAATTACGAGTTTTTCCCAGTTACCCCATGAAACCTTCTGTGATGCTTGGGAAAGATTCAAGGACATCCTGCAAAAGTGTCCTTGTCGTGGATTAGATGACAACATCTTGGTCCAATCCTTCTTCACTAGTCTCAACCCTGAGATGCAGGGTTTAGTGAGCGCTGCCTGTGGAGGCAGCTATACATCACGAGGAGTGGATACCGTCTGGAGGGTATTCGAGCAGATGGCTGAAACTAGCCGCTCACAGATGGCCAGCAGGGCTTATACACCATCCCCCCAGTTCACTCTCATCTGGAGGGGGAAAATCAGCTATAGTCGATCTCTCTCAGGACGTGATCCCTAGCATGGGACTCCTTGCTGACAAGCTTACTGTAGTCGAGAGGATCGATAGGAGGATTGATGAGTTAGACCGGAGCGTCTCCAAACTTCCAAAACAGATGGAGGAGTTGACTGAGAAGGTATCTAAGATAAGGATACCCGCCTTGACTACACCCTCTGCTCCCGTATACCGAGTTCACCATGTTCAGGAGCAGTTGGTGTCAGGGCAACCCCAGCCGTGGGAACAGGACCAATCCTACACCCACTCTTTCCAGCAGCCACCTCCAGTAGCAGAGACAGTCCAGGAGGAGCCTCCACCAGTTTGGGAGGTGAATGGGATACGGTATACTCAGGACCCTGCTAGGCAGGGAAGTACGGGAGACCGACAGTCCTATCAGCGTCCCCCGACCTTTCACAACACCGCATTCACCTCCGCATCACCTCCTTTACAGCAGAGCTCTGGATTCCATCCACCCCAGCAGCAGAGGCAACAATACCAGCAGTATGGCCGACAGGGCCATTACCAGACGGGCCACCAAGGCCCGCAACCCCATCAGCAGCAGCATGGCCAGTCTTCCCATTCTTCTTCCCAATCTTATCCACTTCCTTCATCGTCTAGTCCCGTGGATATTCAGCAGCAGATACTCGACGAGCTACGTTCCTACAGGAACGAGATTCAAGACTTACGGGTGGATGTCAACCGCCTGTCCAGATGGCGAGACGAGCAGACTGCACCCTCTACCTCTATCCCAGCCCAAGTTCAGGCTAACCCCAATAACCTGAACCGTTCTAGTTCTCAGCAGCACTTTGGTCAGGTATACTATTCAGCATCTCCTAAATCTGAACATGAGATTCTTTTGTGTGACGAGGCTAACCACATGTCACTCAGGAGCGGAAGGACCGTGGTCGTACCTGACCGGGTGAGGGACACGAGGAGGGGCATCTCTGGAGCTCTACCTGAGGAGTCTTCAGAGGACGAGGAGGAGAGGCATCATATTTCAAAGCCCCATCAGCACCATTCGAGGATTTCTACTCAGGGAGCCGAGAGGAGGAGGAGAGCACGTATGCAGCATCGTCAGCATGGATATTCTTCTGAGTCTGCGGAGGACCTTGCATCTGCGGTTGTGGCAGATACCACTCCAGCTTCTATTCCACAACCTTTAGTAGATAGTTTTGATTTCGATTCCATGTTGCGTCAAAAAGATTCTTGTATGAAGAACTCTGTTTCCGTTAAGTCAAAGAATGATCTTTCAGTTCATGATTCAGATTCTTCATCCTCTGTTTCCCTACCTTCAATCCCTTTCCCCTATACTCTTATGGCAGGAAAGCGCATCAAAAAGATTCAGAAAGATGAGCCCGATATGGCACGGTTTTGTAAAGAAAACATCACACTTAAGGTGCCATTTGATGAATATGTGGCTAACCATCCTGCATTCCAAAAATACCTTAAGGTGAGATGCACACCTACAAGGGTTAGCAGGAAGAAAGATAACCGAAATATAAAGACACATATCTTATCAGTAGCCACAACCTATTGTCTCAAGAATAAGACTTTGCCAAAGAAAAAGAGAGACATGGGTGCTCACTATGTGGAGAGTCGTATTGACGACATTGCGTTTACACGCACACTTTTAGATAACGGTTCTTCGATCAACTTAATTCCCTTAGCCTTATATCAGAAATTGGAGTTGGGACCACTTCGCAAATCTAGAGCTTCACTCCAATTCGCAGATCGTTTAGTGAAGAGACCTAAGGGAGAAGTGAAGAACGTCGTTATCTCGATTGAGGGACAGAACTATCAGGTGGACTTCACAGTCTTGGACATGGAGACCCCCAATCATTGGAGAGAATCTCAGATCATTCTCGGGCGACCCTTCCTTAGGACCGCAGGTGCAACTTTTGATTATGGTACGGGAATGATGAAGTTCCGTTCTCCAGGCGGAGAAATGAACCTTGAGATGAAGCAAACCAAGTGTCAGCGACCCGATTCAGAGAGTAGCACAGAGTACTCATCTTCAGAGGCAGACTGCAGTTTGATTAGCACAGTTGGGATTTGGGGACAGATCCCTTCAGGACAGAGCGAGACCCTTTCATATGGAGAGGATATAGTACATGATGCAGTTTGCCAGGTGTCGTCTGATCTTGTTAGAGATGCATCAACCTATTCTCATGATGACATAGAGATCCATCTGGATCTGTCAGTTCCATCCTCTTTGGAACAATCATGGGATATAGATGATGAGTCGGACGTGGCTTTTGCCGATTGTTTGGATATTTTTGACGATCCGACTCCCGATACTTCTGATTTGGTGGCGAGTACTACTCAGCTTAGCCCACCTTCATGCAGCACGGAACCAAATTCAGATTCAGTTCAGCCAGATCTGCTTGATGATACCACATTGCTAGAACTGAAATCACTACCTCCTACACTTAAGTATGTCTTTCTTGCGGGACCCAAAGAGAGATATCCTGTCATCATTAGCTCAGACTTGACTTTAGAACAGGAGTCTAGGTTGTTAGAGGTCTTAGAGAGGAACCTCAAAGCAATAGGCTGGACAGTGTCGGATCTCGTGGGCATCAACCCCGCTCTCTGCTCGCACCACATTTTTACTGAGGATAACGTGAGACCTTCCCGTGAGTTTCAGAGGAGACTTAACCCTAATCTACTGGAAGTGGTGAAGAAAGAAATTGAGAAATGGTGTAAAGCAGGGTTTATATACCCTATTTCTGACTCCAAGTGGGTGGCCCCGCTTCATGTTGTCCCAAAGAAGTCGGGAATTCAGATGGTCACCAACGAGGAGGGGGTAGAGATCACGACACGAGTACCCACGTCGTGGCGCGTCTGTGTTGACTACAGACGCCTGAATGCCGCGAACAAGAAAGATCACTTTCCCTTACCTTTTATTGATCAGATCTTGGAGAGACTCGCATGGAAAGAGTTCTTCTGTTTTCTTGACGGGTACTCAGGCTACAACCAGGTGGCCATAGCCCCTGAGGACCAGGAAAAGACCACTTTCACATGTCCATTCGGCACTTATGCTTTCAGGCACATGCCATTCGGGCTCTGCAATGCCCCGGGCACATTTCAGCGGTGCATGCTAGCCATATTTGCCGAGATGGTGGGAGATTTCCTGGAAGTATTCATGGATGACTTCTCGGTCCATGGTGATTCTTTTGATACATGTTTAGCGCACTTGGACCAAGTCCTCACGAGGTGTAGAGAGGTGAATCTAGTACTCTCCTGTGAGAAGAGTCACTTTATGGTGACGGAGGGTATCGTGTTGGGGCATGTCATCTCCAAAAGGGGAATGGAGGTTGACCCTGCCAAGGTGGAGGTGATCAAGAAACTCGATCCACCTACCAACATGAAGTCAGTGCAGTCATTTTTAGGGCATGTTGGATTCTATAGGAGATTCATTCAGGATTTTTCAAAGATCGCCCGCCCATTGACTGAGCTCTTAGGGAAAGACACAGAGTTCATTGTAGATCACAGGTGTCTGGAGGCCTTTGAGCTCTTGAAAAGGAAGATTTGTGCCTCGCCTATCCTACAAGCTCCTGACTGGTCTCTCCCCTTTGAGATCATGACTGACGCTTCAGATTTCGCTATAGGAGCTGTGTTAGGACAACAGCGAGAGGGGATTCCGTTTGCGATTCACTATGCGAGCAAAGTTTTAGATCCTACACAGAAAAATTATACAGCGACTGAAAAGGAAATGCTCGCAGTAGTATGGGCCCTCGAGAAGTTCAGATCATATATTTTGGGCTCTAAGGTGACAATATATACTGATCATACAGCCATTCGATACTTAATGGAAAAGAAGGACGCGGAGGCGCGTCTTCTTAGGTGGATTTTACTCCTCCAGGAATTTGATTTGGAGATTAAAGATAAACCTGGAGTGAAGAATGTTGTGGCTGATCACCTTTCTCGGATTGAACTTAAGGATTCTCCTGATTATGAGCAGATTAGAGAAACCTTCCCAGATGAGTCAATTTGTGTTATTGACTCACTCCCGTGGTATGCCAACATGGTGAACTATCTTGTCTCCAAGCAGGTTCCCCATGGTTGGACTAGGAGCAGCATTGATCGACTGAAGTCGGATTCGAGGAGATACCACTGGGACGATCCTTTCCTTTTCTTCGAAGGACCGGATTGTGTTTGGAGAAGGTGTATTCCTCAGGAGGAATACCATAGTGTCCTCACATATTGTCATTCAGTTGAGGCTGGAGGACACCATTCGGGAAAGAGAACCGCTCACAAAGTACTTCAATGTGGATTGTATTGGCCGACCTTGTTTAGAGATGCCATTGATTTTGTACGGTCGTGCCCAATCTGTCAAAGGATGGGAGGGATAGTTGGACAGAGAGATGAGATGCCCATGCAACCGATGATTATTTGTGATGTTTTTGATGCATGGGGCATAGATTTTATGGGTCCCTTTCCCAACAGCCAAAGACATGAGTACATATTGTTGGCGGTTGATTATTTATCCAGGTGGGTGGAGGCTATCCCAACCCGAACCGCAGACAGCAAGAATGTTTGTAAGTTTGTGAGAGACCATATTATTGCTAGGTTCGGGGTGCCAAAAGTTTTGATATCTGATGGGGGTAGCCACTTCGTGAACCGGGATATGAGATCTTTAGCTAAGGACTATGGATTTGAGCATAGAGTTACTAGTCCTTACCACCCACAGTCCAACGACATGGTAGAGGTTTCGAACAGAGAGGTGAAGAGTATTTTGCAGAAGTTGGTTTGTCCCGATAGGAAGAACTGGTCTCAGCTTTTGGACCAAGTTCTGTGGGCCTATAGGACAACCTACAAGACACCAATGGGTACTTCACCATTTAGAATGATCTATGGTAAGCCATGCCATTTGCTCGCAGAATTGATTCATAAATCCGAATGGGCAATTAAGAAGATTAATTGGAGTTGTCACCTAGGGAAGCTTTGCCGAGACTTGAACTTGAACGATCTCGTGGAAATCCGAAACAGGGCATATGACAACAGTTTGATTTATAAGGACAAAGTAAAGAGATGGCATGATCAGCACAGTAGGCGCAAAGACTTTGTCCCTGGGCAAAATGTATGGTTGTTCAATGCCAGGTTGAAGATGTTCCATGGGAAGCTCAAATCTAAATGGACGGGTCCCTTTGTGGTTAAGAAAGTGCACGAGAATGGAAGTGTAGAGATAGCTGATCTCACAGATGGTGCACAATCTCATGTGGTGAATGGACAATTGTTGAAGCATTTTGTTGATTCAAAAGAGCAGTTAGTCCAAGTCGAGGTCATCAACTTCATACAGAGTGAGCACAGAGCAGATACATCTTATTACTCTTCATGAAGATGCAGCATCAAGATTCAACATCTTAGAAGATTCAATCACTCTTGTACATATTCTCCCTTCTTTGTATATTCTCGAGACCACATCGGTTCTCACAATCACTCTTGTCCTATACTTAGGCTGACCAAAGCCTAAGTATAGGGGGGACTGATGCCCGCCATGTGTATTTACTCATCATTTCTCCTCTTGACCTCCTCCGCCCCATTTTTGCTCTTCTTCTACACTTAGGCTGTCCAGAGCCTAAGTATAGGGGGGCAGATCGACTTTTATACTTTTTTATTATTTTAGCTTTCCTACGCTTAGTACGAGCTATGTCTTTTTGTCACCTGGTGCCATGAGGACATATCACAAGCTAAGTATAGGGGGGCGTGTATATATTACATATATACTTTACCCATAGCTCGTACTATCACGTATTTTTTGTATATATTATACCATAATCATGGGGTGGGTAAAAAAACAAAACAAAACAAAAAAACTTTTTCCTAAAAAAAACTCTTTTTCCTTATTTGCTAAAAAAACTTTTCAAAAAAAAGTCTTTTCTTATTTACCTATGTTTTTCAAAAAAAACTCTTGAAAAAAAAAGAGAGCAAAACTTTTCTAACAACAAAGAAAACTTCTTTGCCTTTCTTTGTCAAAAAAAAACCTTTTTGAAAAAAAACTTTTTCCTAAAACTTTAAAAAAAAATCAATCAATCATAAAAAAAAACTAAAAAAAACTAACTAATAAGTTGGTTTAATCCCTGACACAATTCACTTTCACACAAGACTAGTGATGTTCAAGAACACTTGGTTTATGAGGTCTTGATATTTTGAGTTAACCAGCCTTAGTCACTAGGGTCCTTGGACTTAATTATTCACATTTCCCTAGTTTGAAAGATTTGTGTGCTATATTTCATGCTTAGTCTCTACCTTAAAGAATATGATCAGCACCTCACATACACGACTGCAGTTATGATGAGAAGAGTTGAAATTTCACTTGAGGAACTGGGATGAGGGATTTGAGTTTGGGCTTGATTTAATGATGCTCGAGGATGGGATAAAATCAATGAAGGCTTCATGAAACCTGAGTATCAGCACATTTAGCCAGTATGAGAACATGGTTCTTGTACTATCTCTTGACATTTACCTATGTGCAGGGTGTGATAAAATAAAATAAAACGTTGATCAGTGTGCGCCAACTCTTGGTAAAAGAAGTGGAGCTAGCCAAAAATACTACAAAGCAATGAAATGTCAAAGAAAAACTCGCATTCCACAAAGTCAATTATCAAAAGAGCTTCCACCAAAGGCGAGCGCTCCCAATCATTTCAAAGTGTCCACTTGGACCACCGCTATTAGGACCAGGAGTCGGGCTTGCACCAAAAAAGGGCTCTGCATCGTAAATGCTACAAGTCTGGGTGTAGAAGGTACGATAGGTACTCAAAAAAGGCACACCCCAGTGTACTCCCAGGAAAACAAGTGCAGACGGCTCCAACTTCTCTTGACGGACGCACTGATCAACACCAAAAAATGCGTTGAGTAATAAGGCACTCGAGAGGATCCTTGTTCCAATGAGAGGGAGAGAAGAAATGACACAATCCTATGCCCTCCATCAACTGGCCTTCCATCTACACTTTTAAGTCTGACAACTAAAGAGACGGTGGATTGGATGCATGAAATGGTTTATTCCCTAGTGTTGAGGATCAGGTCCATAGGAGAGTCTCTTGGACTGGAACCTTGGGTGACGTTGCGACTCTACTCTTGTAACTGCGGTCAACACTTAAAGTCATATCCCTACTATATATGTAAACAAAGAGAGTCTGATGATTAGGGAAATTGGATACCTTTTGACTAGAGCTTGGTTCAGCTTAGAATGTTAGGATCTCTAAAACCGAGAGTTCTTGAACGCATCAAGTCTTGTATTCACAGGCACAGTCAAGGGTTAACCCAATTTATTCATTCTTTATTTGCTCGAGGACTAGCAAAGTTTAAGTATAGGGGGGTGATGAATCCACGATTCATCATCTTAATATCTTGATCTTAGCAAAATCCCCAAGTAAAATCCCAATTAATGTCCATAACATCCATAAATTAACAAAATGACTCTTGTAAATAAAATACACTAATTATTATATATAAGATTGTACAAAATGAATTAACAATAAAAGGCCGCAAAAATAAAGGAGTTTTATACTTGTAAATAACCCAAAACTTCATGTATTTTTAATAATTTTATTTCAACTCTTTTTTGCCTAATTCTTTCTCTAACTTGTTTATAAAAATGTATATAAAAATACAAAAATACAAAACAAATTTCGCCTCAAATAAATGCTCCTAGATCCCAAAGAGAAAAAGCCGTAAAGTCCAACTTCCAAGCTAAATTCCCGCTCCGTATGAACTCTAAATTCACCAAACTCACTTTTAACGTTCAAGTTAGAAAATTATATATCCAACGGAAGTGGTTTCATTAAAATCGGAGCTCATTTACAAAAGTTGGGTTTTGGGACCTAGATGTATATTGTACATTATGTATATATTCATTCTTTCTTAATTTTTTATTTTACCTTTCTTTATTACTAAAAATACAAAAAAAATCAAACTTGTGTTGTATTTTAATTATCCTATTTTGTTGTATTTTTTCGTTGTAAATATCTCTGATTAAAAAGATAAAAAAATTACATATTAGAAAAGCAAACAAAAAAAACTGTACATGTTGTATATATTCATTTGTAAATTCTCCACTATTTTTCCTTCTTTATATTATTATTGTATTTAAAGTAGCCTAATTTGTTTCATTTTATTTTCCTTTATTTAATCACATTCTCTACAATAACTTCTATTCTACCACCAACTCCCATTCCACCCCACATTCTTCATCTAAACTCCATTCAACTCCACCATTAATCTAACCTCCCATTCAACACCACCTCCATTCTAACCTCCCTTTCTCTTCACTTTATATTCCTCTTTACATCCACAAATTTTCCCTATCCGCCATTCTAATAGAAAAAGGAGAGAGCTTGGAGTGTTTTGTTGGTGACAGCGGCGAGACATCTTCCTTAAGCGACGACCTCCTTCAGGCGAGATCCGCGGAGCTCCGCTCCGCGTCCCGAGTTCCCCATCGAGCTCGCTCAGCCTCTTCGATTTTATTTTGCCAATCGGATTGAGACGACGACAGGAGTCCAGCGTAGCTGCTCCGCCAATCCAGCGAATATTCATGTAAGTATTTTCTCTCATATCCATTGTTAGTTTATTTTATCTAACATCAAATCACACCATTATCACCTTTTACTTATTTACTTTGTTATCACATCACCACCGTCTTCATTTTCTTCCCCATTTACGTCCATCATTGTTCCCTTTTTTATATATTTACATTTATTCTCTATTTTAAAAAATATATGAAAAAAATTTTAAAAAAACTAATCACAAATAAAAACATCACAACAAAAAATAAAAAAAACACAAAAAATCAAAAAAAAAGTTGCATGTGACGGCCGCCGCCCCCCTTCTTCCACGGGCAAGCGGCGCTACCCGCCACCTCCACGCCAACAGCCGCCGCGCCCCCCAGCGCGCGGACGTGCCCCGCCGGAGGCGCCGCCCTCCTCTCCTCCACCGCGCGCGGAGGCGCCGCCCTCCTCGCGGCCTCGCCGCCACCCGAGGCTCCAACCCCACGCCCTCATCCCGTGCACGGCTGCGAGCCGCCACCACCCCCTTAGCCGCCGCAATCCCCCAGCGCCTTCCTCTGTACCGTGCCGCCGCTCTCCGTCCTCCTCGCAGCCGCGCACGGCCGCGAGCACCGCCGCCCACGGCCTCCCCCGTTGGGTTCACCTGCAGAACGAAGGAAGAAGAAGAAGGTAAACTTCTTCAATTTTTTTTATTTGTAAAAATTGTGTAAAGTCTTTGTATAATTTCAGTAATTACAAACAGATCCCTCTGTATAGTTGTTTGTTTATTTTGCTTTCGGAATTTGCGTAAAGACCCATGTGTTTGCTTATAGATTTGGACACCTGTTTTGCATTTCTTTATTCAATGAAAAATGTGTTGATGTTGAGCAACTAATGATCTACCATCTGAAGATTTATTTGTATTTTTGTGAGATATTGTTAAATAATTAAAATTGTCTAACTGAAATATTGCATATTTTACCTAATTTAGACTCTTAAAATTATATCTCACACACAGTTGCTCTAAAAATTCCACAAAAATTACGAATGATGCCTTGATATGTGGTTAACTTACTATCCAAATTTCATCTAAAATGGAGATGTCTTGTGCCTAAAATAAATTATGGAGTGTTTTTAGTATTTGATTTTTAATTAAATCTACATTCATCTTTTTTGCGAAATTTCAACTCTTCTGAACTGTTTGTCTAAATATCTTTCGGAGATAATTCGCATTCTTATTAATTTGATAATGTGGATTTATTAGAAATTATTTACTCACTGTCACTCTGATTTCACTAAAAAATCCAAAAAAAATCATAACTTATCAAAAAATTCCAAAAAATACTGTTAGCTTCCATGCATCATGTTTATATCCCAGTAAATTTTTCATCATTTTTGCTTACTGTTTGTGTGATAAATTGCGAAATAACCCATAACAAGTGTGTATTTTTCATTATTGTATTTTAACCCCTAAATTTCTAAAAAAATATGTTTTGTGTTCCTCACTGAATTAAGATCCTAGGAAAAATATAATTTGGCTTAATTGAATTAATCTCGCATTAAATTAAATTAGGCTAAGTTGTATGCGTTCGTAGTATCTTGATTCAACCACATTCGCATTTGGCATTTGTATTTGCATAAAAAATATAAAAAAAATACCGCATTGGATATCTAGATCTATTTTTTTAAATTAAACCTAAGTTGTTCCTTTGCCTCCCTGTGTTCGACCCCGGACTTGCCTGGGATATAAATTAAAGCCGAGACACTCTTCATGGAGACCTTCTCTCGGTTCTGACCGAATCGCTAAGTATACGTGCTACAACGTGCTCGAATTAATTACCGTATCTAGCGACTCGTCAGAGTGGTGAATCCGAGATTCATCATCCCCCTATACTTATACCATGCTCGCCCCTGAGCATCAAAACGAATTGCCATGAAGTGAAATGAGACTGGGTTCCATACCAAGACCATGAACTGAAGGTGAAAGTGAAACTAAACTCGACCTTTGGATTAATAATGTGTCGGAACTTCTGTGAGACTAAGAATTTTAAAATCAACAGCCCTCAAGTTCTACACATCATTGTCACAGTTTCGTCTCAAAAGTCATCTTAGATCAATCCTCTTCCCAAAGTATACCCTATGAATATTGAATAAACGACTCATGTGTGTGAAGGGTTTTAGCTCTTCCCATTCAGAATGCCAGACTACCATGCTCCTCTCCTCTCTAGTAACTCATCCTCGGGGAGTCAAGTATTTCCTTCTAAGGTCTGTCGCGCTGTGTTCTCAATCGAATGAGGGAGAAGATAGAAGAAAGAGAAAAGAACTAGAGGGTGGCCAGTGTAGTCACCTCTCCTTGTGGAGATGGCCAGTGCAGCCGAGTCTCCACCAAGATCTGCAGGTTTTCTTGAAGCTTGGACCTTTTCGATCAGATATTTATTTGGTAGAATGCTTCTTTATATTTGGAATTTTTGGTGGTTCTGCTTGGATCTTGTTGTGCCCTACGGATATAGAATCTTTTTGTTCCGTACATTTTTTGGGGTCTTAGAAAAAATTATGCCCAGCCGTCCATCCCTTTTCCAAAGCTTTATTTCAACCCGTACTCCGATCTTTAGATTTCCACGCTACCAGAAAAGAGACTCACACAGTCTTCCAACATCCCGTCTGGGTTGAGTTAAGTGCATAGTGCGAGAGTGCGAATTAATTCCCTATTCCAGAGTTGTACCCAGAATGAAGAGACCAGGTTAGACACTAAGAGTCAAACGATGTACATTGTCATGTGGAACTTAAGGAATTAAGTCAAAAAGACCTGAAGCTCTTAAAATCCTATTTATGGGTGAAGTTCCTCTGAAAAATTAGGTGGATTAAGGTCAAGTCCAGACCACTCTTGGTTTCTACTCATAACTCGGTTCAGAACCCAATGACTTTTCACATATGCATGTGATGTTGGATGAAGTGCAGGTGTGTGCAATGCAGACACTTTTTTTTTGACATTTTATGCAAGGGATTTTTTTATGCAGAAAATGGAATAAGAAGCCTTCTTTTTTTCAAAAAATTTTGGGCACGGTTAGTGTTAGTAGAAAAACCTCTTTTTTTGTGCTTGTTTGTTGTTTTTTTTTCAAGTTAGTACCCACCCCGTAAATATATATAAACTTACGTGAAAGTACGAGATATGGGTAAAATATATACAAATTATATATACAGACCCCCCTATACTTAGCGAGTGTTGTGTCCTCAGAGCACAAGAAGCGTAAAGAAGACATAGCTCGGGCTAAGCGTAAGAGAGTGAAGAAAAAAATGAAAAGAAAAATGAAGTGGTCAGGGTATGTGAATGAGGAGAGTATATACAGATGGATGTCGGTTCCCCCTATACTTAGGCTCTGGACAGCCTAAGTCTGGAAGAAGGGTGGAAATGGAGCGATCGGGAGATAGAGTGTGATTCGGAGAAATGATATATACAGATGGCATCGGTCCCCCCCTATACTTAGGCATTGGCCTAAGTAGAGGAAGAAGATGTACAAGGAGACCGATGTGGTCGGGAGGGAGGGTGGATAGCCGATGATTAAGGCGGTTTTCGGCTGATCTTCTTGTGAGCCTGCGGTGGGAGATCGTAATGATGAGTTAGAGATGAGGCATATGATTCCCCACTATGATCAGTGTCATCCTCAGAAAAATCATGATGGATAATAGATGAAGTGTTTGAGTCAGATGAAAGATATCCATCATTAGAGTTATCCTCAGAGGAGCAGTAATTGAAAGTGGACATACTCCAAGTATTCTGGTCTTTTTGTTTCTTCAGTTGTTTCCTCAGACTTCGTTCCTTCTTGGGGTCAATCGGTTTGTCCTCAGATGAATACTCAGAAGCACCGGTCTCAGTCAGCTCATATGAAATAATTCCAGTGTACTTGAAGAGTGCAGGAGCATCAGCTTTGGATGAGTAGTAGTTAGGAACGGGAGTTGTCCAACGAGAATTGAATTTTGGATCCTTACAAAGATATGGCTTTAGGGCTGCCGAACAGACTTCACTCATGTAGACCATCTTTTCCGGACCTGATGAGGGATCATCAACTGATTCCTCTTCCGAAAGGTCAAAGTTGACTCTCTTTTTATTTCGTCGTGAAGGTGTCAGTTTACTTGAGTATCCAGATGAATAGCCATTGAAATTCTCTTTGGTTGGTGCTTGGTCTGCGTGCTTGTTCTTAGTCTCCCGAATGTTTGAGCACTCTCGATTTGGGATGATTTGGTCAAGATATTTAGAGAATGTTGCTCCAGGGTGTGACCATGCATATGTCTCAGGATCGTAGTAGAAAGATTTGTCTATTTTGAGATCCGCGGGAATTGAAATACTGGGGAGAGTCTCTGCATGTTCTTTCTCAATTGATTCGATGTTGGCGCATTCCTGTGTCGAGTTGATGTAATCCATGTAGTCAGAGTAGGTTGACCCAGGGTGTGCCTATGCATAAGTCTCCGGATCATATGATTCATATACATGATTCTCCATGGTGAGAGCGGCTGGGAATGGAGCAGGGGGGAGATTTTCTGAACCAATAGTCTCATCAACAACCGCTATCTCAGGTATGGTTGCAGGGTAGGGCTCTTCTACCGCTTCATGGTTACGGTTGTCGGGGATTTCGTGGGTTGTCTCAGAAGATCGTGGTTCCTCAAAGATAGGGTTAGATCTAAGTGCTTCCAATGCTGTGAAATTGATTTCCTGAGTCTCACAATCAATACTCGCCTTGGCCAATGCCAAGAATGGCTTTCCGAGAATGATTGGAGATTGGGTGAATTCTCCTTGATGCTCAATATCAATGATCGTGAATTCTACTTTGAGTGGAGCACCTTAGAATTTCATGATGACAGAAATGATTCCTCTCGGCCGTTTTATAGATCGGTCCGCTAATTGAACAATCTCTCGTATCTTTCCAATCGGTCCGAGTTTGAGTTCATGGAATACATAGGTCGGGAGGATATTAATCTGTGAATCGTCATCAATCCGAGCATGGGTGAAAATCGTGTCTTTGAGTACACATTTAAATCTGGGCAACCGCTTCACTGTGCGGCTCTTGATATTTCTCCTCAACACCAAGGAGGAGGCCATTGACAAGATATGTCTCTCAGTCTTTGTTCGTATCCTACCCGACTTCTTGTTCATTACTTTATCTGTTATAAATCGTTTAAGGTCGGGGAAGTGTTCAATGGCCGGTATAAAGGGAAGTTCAAACATCAACCGTTTTTCCAGTGCTTCCCGTATAATCGGATCCAAATTTCGCAGATCGTCTTCAGTTTCAATTTTTATGAAATTTTCGAGATTTTCAATTTTTTGTGGTTTTCAAATATTTTCATTTTTTGGTATTTTCTGTGTGGTGTGGGGGTGTGGTGTGTTCTTCAGATGAAAAGGGACCTTGATATTCAGAGCGATAGTCTGCGGCATAATCATTTCTAGGGGAGTAATATGTCGAAGTAAAATTGTCAAAATCGCCCCTAGGTCCCTGAATATCCCCAGAATTTTCAATCTCAGATTCAATCATTTCCTCATTTATTTTAATGTCCGAGCTACCATAGAATGCGATGAATCAGTCGGTGAATTTTTGAAATCTATCCTCTATCAATTCGAATCTTGTTTTTATCCTCAAAATATCATCCTCAAAATTCAATTCATGATCAATCATGGGCGCAGTCGGTGTGTGTTCGATAATTTCATCTTCCATTTTCTCATTTGTGCTGAGAGGAGAATTTCTTGGAATATCCAATATATGATCATTAATTTCAGAAAATATCTCCTCAATAATCATGGAAGGCGGCTGCTCATATAATCCAGACATATGGAGTTGGTCCGAGTAAAATTTATTCCGTTGATCATGAGTGGTCGGAGTCAGCATACAAGGTTCCTGTGTTTCTATGTAGTCAGTACAGTCCTCTGTATGATCGTCATGTCTGAAGAGGGGGTTGTCGTGGTCAATCCAAGATGATGATTGTTCGTTAATGTTCCAGGGCAGGGTCGAAGGACAAGGTAAAGATGTGTTCAATTCGATAATATGGTTGTCATCTCCCAGGAATGATGGATTGATATTCACCGAATATGATGGATGAATTGCATGATCGACGTAGAGAGGATTGATATATGAAGAAGTGGAGACCTCAGTCGGTTGTTGATTTGTCATGTCCGAAAATAGAGGATTGTCATTAATGAAGCAGATCGGATTGGTAAAAAGAGATGGTGGTTGAGAGTCTCTTGGAGGAGGTGTTTTGGGTCTAACCGACACGAATTCGTTTTCATAGTATAGTTCTGATGGATTCTCGGTCATTTCTGAAAGAGTTGAAAGGAATGAGGGGTTGGGTCTGTTTTTGTACAAGAATTCCATTATCAAGAAAAGAGGAGAGATGATTGCACAGAATAGTCAAGAGAAATCAAATGTACGGCTATTGATCTTGAAATCGGTTCACGCACACCAATGCAAACCCAATTTAAATCCCGGGTTCACCAACGTACACAATGAAGCCGTAAGAGTTCGGTTATTATCTTTTCGATTTTAGTTGGTGATAAATCAATCTTGGCAAAAATTTAGCGAGCCGAGATTTCGGATTTGGGCTCTATCCTTAAGCGTCGTCTCTCGCTTACTCAAAAAAAATAAAATCATCCAAGGTCAGGTTTGCTCTCCCGCAGAAATTCTTGATTTTATGGGTTATTAAGATCGGCTATAGTTAGCAGTCCTAATTTTAATTAGGTGATCACTGAAGAATTTGAATGAGCATAAATACACGTCTACCGTCCAGTCCTAATTTCCTTTAGATTTATGTGATAAAACAAGAGGGAGGGATTCGGGAAAAGATGATGCACGCGGAAAACTATGATGGATGCTCAGTTAGAAGACTTACAGTGAATCCTCATAATCTTCATATGAGATGCTAGACAGAATTAAAAAAATTACTCTAAATGTATGCAAGCCGATGAAAAACCGCACCTAAGCAGAAAGTTCTATTAGCGGGGAAGAATTGAGTTAAATTTGGCTAAATTGAACGATCTATGTGCGTCTCAATTAAAGTGCAGTGTGGCTTAAGATCCTACGAGCACAATCAAAAAATAAAAATGATCTGAGAGCCGTATGTGCAGGTCTATCCTAATCGCCACTCAAGTCGGGCCCCACCCTCACCGGAGAGTGAAACAGGCTACGACACACCACAAATAGAGTTCAGAGTCTTTTTACACACGCGAGAGTCCAAATGGACACCACTATAAATGAGCAGAAATTAAAATTTGCAAAAATTTAAAACCTAGACTCTACGCTCTCTCACAACTCGACTCGATCTTAAATTTATTGCGGATTTTCGGATGTCGGTGAAGATGTGTCGGTTTCTTGAAAAACCACTCCACGTACGCCGGGTACCTCGCAAGAAAAATAAGAGAGAGAATGTCAGAGAGTGACTCAATAAATAATCAAAAAGAAATAAATGCGGAAAAATAAATGCAGGAAATAAAATGGAATTTACAATGACAAATTCGGGGGTCAGACTACCCGAATGCGGAAAATCGAACGAAAAAATGTCAAAAACAAAAATCTAAGCCGTTTGCCTCCCCGGCAACGGCGCCATCTGACGATTCCGAAAATCACGGTGTTAAAAAGTCGTTTTTATCTTGTGTGTGAAAATAATAAATGTGTCGTTCGTTGTAGGCGGCGATCGGAAACAATCAAGAGATAACCACAATTTTTTAATCAATTTCAAGCAAGTGGTTTTTTTTGTTTATTTTACTTGGACAAGTCCCAAGGTCGATCACAAGGAGGCAAAGGAACAACCTAGAATTATGTCTATCAAAGTTCGTGTTCGGTTTTCAAAACGGTCTCTTTTTGGAATTTTAAATGCAATAAAGGGATGCAAAATGCACTTTTGGCCTATTTTAGAGACTAAAATGTAAACTTCGATCAAACAATGTCCGAAAAATATGAAACTTTGCCACAATGTAAATGATGATGAAATGAATGCACTTTAATTTTTTTGGAATTTTTAAATGCAATGTGAATTTTTTATGAATTTTTAAATGCAGAGAGAATGATTTTCAATATTTAATTATAATAAATATTAAACCTACTTATTTTCAAGATATAAATTTATCTAAGGGCTATCACTAGGTGATGGATCTCAGAAAAATCCTAGACCTCGAAAATGTAGGGTTGAATACCTATTAAAAATTAAACACTGAAATTTGTTAAATGATTTTTACAGAGCAATTTATGAATGCAAATGCAAAGATTTTTGGGCACAATGTCAAGCAAAATAATCTCTACAATATGTGATTTTTCAAGGATTTTTAGAACACCGGTTAATCAATTACAAAATTTAGAGCATAAACTGGGTAAACTTCGCAATTTTCCACAACACAATTATTTATTAATTAACCGTCAATCACAAAAATATCCACAGTATGTCAAAATGTAGAGGATTATATGAGGAACATAGTGATATTTTTAAATAAATAAAATAATGTAGAGAAGATGTCCAAAGTTATGGGGAAACACAGGGGTACATATGCAATTTAAATATAAAATAATGCAGAACAGGGACCTAGGAATAATTACCTATACCCATGGGGGTATCTGTGCAAATTTTCTAGAGAGGCACGTGCCCTCTGGAGGCGGGGACTCTTGCGCAAATATGGAGGAACCCGGGGGAGCTCTTCAGCAAATAACCCAGAGGTCACGTGCGCAGCACGTGACCTGGGCCTTGGCGTGATAAGGGGAGACTCCAGGGGCGTCAATATAATTGACCCAACGGGTCACGTGCGGAGCACGTGACCCCTGGGGATGACGTTACTTGGTGATGTCCCCCCGCCCTCACGTGCCACGCACGTGGCGAGGGTCTCGGGCTGGTCCCGGTCGGCGGAGTGCGAGGCGGCGTAGCGGAGGTGGTTGGAGGCCGTATGGCCAAGTGCGCTGCGGCCGGAGACGATGACGATGGCGGCGATGCGCGGCGGAGTTGGAATGGTCGGCCGGCGAAGGTGCAGTGGAGGCGCGACAGATGAAGTCGGGCGATCGTCTTCGACGGAGTTGGAGGCGTTGACGACGAAATCTGATCGGCGTTGAAGCAGAGGAGATGATCGTTGAAGGCGGAGTTAAAGCAGAGTTGGAGACGTAGGCGATGTTGATTGTCGGAGAAGAAGACGTTGGCTCGATGCCAAGGCGGAGCTGGAGCGCGCGCGGAGGCGCGGCGACGACCGGAGAGGTCGGATCGCGCCGGAGGAGGCGTTTCGTGGTGCTGTCACCGCCACGAGGCTCTCTCGTGTGCAATCGGCAAATGAGGAACAGGGGGGGCGTCGAGGGTTTTAAATAGGCCGGCGGTGAGGTCGGATGTGCTTGGCTGGGAGCGAGATGAGCGGAGGGATGTTAGGGTCAACGACGATGGAGGAGGCGGTTGGTTAGGGTCGTCGGGCTTGGCGATGAAGGCGGGGGATCATTGGCGGAGATCTCGGAGAGGGAGGCGGTGCTACAGAAATCGGGGGCGACCGTTGGGGAAGACGATGGTCCACGGCCGTTCGATCAGCCGAGATCGAACGGCCCCGTGGTGGCCAAGTGGCTGGGTGGCACGTGCGTTGCACGTGCGTGGTATTTATTTTATATTTATTTTTTAATTTTTTATTAGATTTTTTTATAAAAATGAATTAATAAAACACCCAAAAAACGCTGACACGTGGCGGCCTCTCGGGCTGCCACGTGTCAGCACCAGAAAATTCGAAGGAAAAATCTTTTGTAAAATCGAAAAGAAATAGCAAATGACCTCGGATCAAAAAAGTTCCTTCACAAAAAATGCTCGTCTCGACGAGATCTACAACTTTCATGAAGACAAAGCCAAAATCGGTCAAATGTAAAAAGTGAATTTTTGGGGTATCCCATGTAAATAGAATACCTTGATTTTTGGGTTTTCTATTTTTTATCATTTTTTAACAAGATAAAAAAAATCCAAAAAAATATGAAAAAAAAATCAAAGACAAATAAAAGACACCTAATTCAATTTTTTTGTATTTTTATTGATAAAGAAAATATATACATAAAATATAGGTCAAAAATCGCGAAAATATACAATGTACAAAAGCGGCCCAAAATCCAACTTTCACATACGAGCTCCGATTCACTTGAACTTGGTCTTGTTTTGAATGTAATTGAATGTGTATTAGTTCAAAAATGAGTAGGATCAAATCGGACACTAGATGGGGAAGATATGTGGCTTTTAGTCCGAAAATCCTGAAACTAGGGTTTGGGTTTTTGGTCCACTTAATAGGGTTAGTGATTTTTTTGTATTTTTTATTTATTCTTGTTAGTGACGTGCACACATTGGATGTGGTTTTGTGTCATTCGGAGTTAGCATGAAGGAGTTAAAAATGGGGGAAGTTAGGCTATTTATAGGTCAACTTTGGCTTGGGTTTTTGGCTTCTTATTTTGTGCAGAAATTAATGCTAAAATGAAATTCTTATGAAATCATGCATAAATGCTAATTATGCGAAATAAATGCAGAAATGCAGTTGATTTTGAGGGACTTGAACTTAATTAATGAGACTTAGAGTGGTGAATCCGAGATTCATCACCCCTCTATGCGCGCTCCCCGTGCGCACTTCCTGCGCGAGTCGCCTCTTCCATGGCAGCAAAGATGCCTCCTGGCGGAGGTCACGATCTCCCACGAAGCTCAGGCGGCGCGCGCGATCCCCAGCATTCACACGCGCCCGAGCGAGATCTCAGGCGTTGGCGTATCCCCAGGTGGAGCAGTACCACCCATGTTAGAAGAATCCTCCTGGCTGCGCACCCTATTCACCCTCGCGCATCGCCCCTTCCCTGCTCGCGGTGGCACGAGCTCGCAAGTGGAGCATCTCCTGCGACACGAGCATCTCTCCTCCATCGCCCAGGAGCTCCAACGGAGTGCCCTCCGTCCCGCACGACTCCTCCTGTCTCGCGGCGGCGCGAGATCTACATTCCAGAGACGACAACCACTTTCTCAATTGCAAGAGAAGGGTTCTCACTAGGAACCCTCATTTGACGGTGGGGTGCATGGGTTATGAAAAAAACGGTTTCGTTTTAATCCCAAATGGGCCGAAGGCTGGTTTGCTTTTAAAAAAACGGAAAGGAGAGAGGGGCTTATTGATGTAAAGGTCCAAAGTGGGTTGAGTTAATTTGTTAAAAAAGGAGAAGGATAAAAGGCGCGTACATTAAAAAAAAGCGTACGCAAAATATTCGGGAAAAATTGAATTGCAAAAGCCGATAAAAAAATCAAATAGCTTATAAAAAAAGAAAAAAATATGCTGTAAAAAAATGGTTAAAACGACTTAAAAAAATAGGCGGCTTATAAAAAACTGAAAAGCCAAAAAAAATCAACGGCTTAAAAAAATTCTTAAAAAAATGATGAATGTTTGGAAATCTGATAAATGTTTGATCAACTAAGTGGTTTTGTTATGTCCCCATCATTGTTTGTCTTCTCCCAACTTGGTCGAGTCCATGTGTTCCGACAAGTATCGGAGAAGGGGGGAGTATATGTAGAGTCACAGGTCTTCTTCAGATGTCAGATTTCCAGATTATTCAGATATTCTCCAGACTAGCCAGTTGATCATACTCTACAGATTTCAGATTTCAGACTCGACAATTGATTCTGAGTCTCCAGTTTCAGACACGCACGAGTTTGCGGTCTTCAGTTTCATGGTCCCCATCATTTTTCTTGTTGTCAGGCCAAAGTTTTCATGTGAGCCATAGGGACTCCAGAGCAGAGAACCATTCCCTATGCCATTGAGGGCAAGGGTTTTCATGTGGTATCATAGGTACTCCAGAGTAGAGTATCATTCTCTGAGCCAGATGGGAGTGACCCAGTTCTCCGACGAGGAGACTTCAGGCGCAGTTTCAGACCTGATGGTCAGATTCCGAGTCTTCAGTTGACTCATATTCCAGCCCGCTCGTCCTCCTCACCTGCACGGCATGAGAAGCAACGTCCTCGACTGCAGCAATGTGCGTGTTGGGTTGATATTGTCCGTAGTGTCCTGTAGCGTTGAGTTGAGTCTCTTTTTGTTTGTCCAAGCTGAGCATTGCATGCTCCAGCTTGAGGGGGAGTGTTGGAGTATTTTAGTAGTGCACCTATTGAGTTGTAGATGGGTAAATGGATACCTCCAGGATCCATTTACCCCATCCAGTTGTTTAGTCCCACATTGTCCAGTGGTGGGACTTGGAGGCCCTGTGGAGGCTATATAAGGAGCCCCACGCCTCCTGTAACATATGAGAAAGTGCAATGCATAACACGTCCCTTTGAGGGCTTCTCCCGTGGTTTCATCCCGCTCCTCACGGAGTAGGGTTCCACGTAAAATTCCGTTTTTCTTCTTTCTTCTTTATCTTTTTCCATGTTCGCTTCCGCGTGATGATTTTCTAACAGTCTCACGACGAAATAGATTTTGATTACAATTGCATGTGAGTGCATAAGAGAAACACACAAAGATCTTAAATGTGTTCGTGGACTTGAAACAGAGACATGTCTGTTTGGGGGAGGTCGACCGAGAAGGGAGGTGTGGGGGTGGTCGACAATGACCTATTTGTGGGGGGGGGGAGAGGAGGGCATGGCCGTGTGACCGTTGGAAGCTAGTTGGGGGAGGGCAGTGGAGAGGCGAGGCATATGGGTGGTTGCCAACGTCGTATTCATGGAGGGGAGAGGGAGGTGTGGTCGCTGGAAGCCTGTTGGGGGAGGGCGACAGAGAGGGAAGGGTGTAGGGTGATTGGCAGCCTGTTTGTGGAGGGGGGGAGAGGGAGGCGTGGTGCTGGGAGCCTGAAAGGGGATTGGGAGGAGAGGGTGGTGGTCGTCAGCTTGTGAGGGAGAGAAGGGAGGGGAGGCCTTACCTCTCTAGATTTTAGATGTAAATCTTCTCAAATTGACTATGTCATCCATGAAATTAATTTTTAATATGACCTTACTTATTTTGGATTTGAAATTAACACATGATATAAAACACTTGGATGGGTCATGATTCAAGGATCATGAGCTTTGTTACCATTGTGTAAGCTCCCTTATTATAAAATTATATATATATATATATATATATATATATATCGAACTATTAACGAATCGAACCTGAGCAACCCTATCATTCAAGGTTCGGTTCATTTATATAAAGAAGACCACACCTATGTTAAGGTTCAGTTTATTTATTTTCGAACCAAATTCGAATCAGAATCTTATCGAACCGAATCTAAGCAAATATCGAACATGAAATCTTTTTAACCATACATTGTACTATCTTAGGGTGTGTTTGGTACGCGGGTTAGGACGGGTTAAACTGGTAGACGGTAACCCATTTTTGTGTTTTGGTGTTTAGATAGAGGGTTAAACTGGGGGTGGGTTAGAAGTGGGTTTGGGGTGATATGATTATATTGAAGTTTGAAAAAGTGAGTAGTTATTGTGATGTGATTGTATTGAAGTTTGGAAAAATGAGTAGAAGTGGAGTAGTTTATATTTTTTATATGATATGATGGCATAATATATTATTTTTTGATGGAATTGATGATGGAGAATTGATTTATTTAATTTTTTAAAAAGAAATAAAGTGGTGCCCACACAGGAGAGAGGGGGAGTGGAGGGGAGTTTACCCTGTGACCCGAACGAGGCCTTAGGGTGCGTTCGTGTATCGGGTTAAACCACCCCAAGGGTGATTTAACTCCCCTACCCCATATTTTCTCCCTCCACGTGGGTCCCACTTTTTATATTTTTTAAAAAATTAAATAAATTAATTCTCCATCATCAATTCCATCAAAAAATAATATACTATACCATCATATCATATAAAAATTATAAACTACTCCACTTCTACTCACTTTTTCAAACTCCAATACAATCACATCACAATAACTTCTCACTTTTTCAAACTCCAATACAATCACATCACCCCAAACCCATTTCTAACCCACCCCCACTTTAACCCTCTATCCGAACACCAAAACCCAAAAATAGGTTACCTGCAACCAGTTTAACCCACCTAAACCCACTATCCAAACCCCCCCTTAGTGTGCGAGATGGTAACCCCATTTTTTCTTAAATCCATGACCTCATGCAAACAACATAGCAAGTGAATCCATAGTTACTTTTACTTGCTCACCATGATATAATTCTCCAATATTCAACATTAAAAAAATCTAAATTTAAAATAAGGCACATTTTAGAGCTCTAACATGTAGTGCTATTTTATTTAGATTCAATTTGCTGATACTTCGATTGATATTCAATTCGAAAATAAATGAACCAAACATAAACATATAGCCTCGTTTATATAGACGAACCAAACCTAAAAATGGTTGGTTCGTTCAAGTTCGGTTTGTTAAAAAATCGACACACAGATATATACATAAATTTACAAATCCTCAGTATATAAAAACATTACAATTATATATTTTCATTGTAAATAATATTTGTTAATTTATTTTTTAATATGAAGAGGAGTGAGACAATGAAGAAAGAAATTGGATGAATATTATTCTATTTGTTTACATGTAGACGCTAGTTCAACATGTATATAAAAGAAAAGTACTTCGACTGATTGATTCTTCTTCAAAGATGGTCTTCAATGGGTTTTCCACTTGTATACTCTATCCAAGAGTATCCTTATATATCAAGTCTATTCGTATCTAATGGAACACTATTAATTAATTGATAAAGATATTGTCGAGAAAGAATTGACTTTCCGAGATTATGAAATATTTGGTCGAGGGAAAAGATTTCTCATTCTTTAAAAAATACATGGAACAAAATTGACGAGGTGATAGAGTTTATTCCATATTTTGGACCTTAGCTCGATAAACAATATACAATTGCATAAGCATGGAAGAATTGATCTTATGCTAAAATACTACGATGATCTGTCTAGAAGAAAAATCTTAAACGACAAACAACTAGAGCCTATCACTCTTTAAATTAAGCAATTTCTATTTACGAAATCACGTAAATAGTACTATGCTAAAAGAAAGAAGCGGGATTTGAAAAAAGTCACATCCTTAGGCCCCGTTTGTTTGATTGGAAAGGAATTACAATGGAATGGAATCAAGACAAGAATGGAATTAACAATGGAATGTAAAGGAAAAAGTTTTTCCATTCCATTGTTTGGATCTTATTAGGAATTGAAAATTTTATTATGAGACATGCTCCTTTCTTATATTTGGAAAGGGAAATGAATAGAAAGAAAATAACATTCCTTTGATATATTTCGTTAAGTAGAAAAAATAATCGGTATTCTCAGACTTATTTTTTCATATAATCGATATATTTCATATAAAGAATCAATAATCAAATTTAAATGTAAACTAATTTGATTTTTTTCATACAATTGATATATTTGATATATCCATATCCGTATCTGCTACAATGTTTTATTACCATATCTATATCCATATTCTAAAGAAATTGAAAATGTCATGGGTATCCATATTTGGAAAATAAAATAAAAATACATATCCATATCCGTATACGTATCCACTAAAATATAACCCGTGTCCGTATCCTAAAAAACTAAAGATGGTATCTATATCAATATCTATTACTGTAAAAAATAAAATCTGTTTCCATGTCCATATCCGCTTCCGTAAAAAAAACATCATCCATGTCCATATATGTATCCGTAGAAAAATTAAAATCCATATCCATATCCGTATATGTATCTGCTAGAATATAATCGGTATCCATATCTTAGAAAAAAATGCATCCGTTTCCATATTCATATCAGAAAAAAACATATATCTCTGTCCATATCCATATCTGGAAAAAAAACATGTCCGTGTTTGTATCCGTATCCGTAAACAAATCATATCTGATATATTTTATCTTTCTAATAGATATATTTAATATATATGTATTCGTATCAACTGGAATATCTTGTAACCATATCTGTATCTATATCCAAAATAATAAATTGTATCTGCAAAAAAAATATCACATATCCATGCCAATATCCATATATGCATATATTTGTAACTTATCCAATTTTTACATCCATATATTTGTATCCATTCGAGTGTCCATATATCCATGTCTAAAAAAATCATATCCATGCCGGTGTCCAAAAAATATCCAAAAAAGGAAAAACACATATTTATATCGATATTAATTAAAAAATATTGAAGAAGAATACATTCATTAGTATTGGTAAGGAATGGAATCCCAAATCCTAGGGGGGTACATAGGAATGACAATTCCCATGAATGAGGGAATCAGGTTTCCTTTGTAATTGTTATTCCTGCATAAAGTTGATCTAACAAACAAAGGAATGGAATCGAAAAAGGAATGACGATTCCATTATCCCCTCTATTCCTGCAAAACAAACGGAGCCTTAATAAAAAAACAAATAGGAGCGGCAAAGTCTTTAGAAAAGCCCCCATTCTAACTAGATATATAAGATCATTTCTTTTCACTTCTCTTCATGGAAATTTTAAATTCGATTTTCAAATAAATTTGATTAAAGAAAATTTGGATTCGTTTTGAAAATAACGAACCTAACTAAAACATAAGGCCCTGTTCGTTTGGGTCATAAGGAGGAATGGAATAAGGGGAATAAGCCCCCAACACGCTTCCCCGTGGTACGACTATTCCCCATTATTTCATCTTATTTCACTCTTATTCCTATCTTTATCTCACCTTACCTACCTTTATTTCACCTTATTCTCCTTATTCTTATCCTCCAGCCGAACGGAGAATAGACCCTTATTCCCCATCCTTATTTCCTGCTTATTCTCCTACGGCCCTAAGTTGAGGATTGGAAAACAAACGATTTAGTTCTTTTATACCGCAACTAATACGTGAGCTCCGTCAAACGCCAAAAAGAATATACCCACGCCACTTCGGCATATACTTACTCATCAAATGGACATTCCATTCAAATTCTAGGACGGCATCTGCAAATTTTCCCGAAAAAAGGAGAGGTCCATATGCGCTGTCATCCACCTCTCGATATAAAAAAAAGAGGGCAAGCAGGGTTAGGTTACGCCTTCCTCTCCTTCCTCTAGATCTCTTCCGCCGCTGGTCTCCAGGAACCCTGATCTCCTACTGCCATCCGATCGAACTCGCCACCGATCCCCTCCACCAGATCTTCGCCTGCCGATTTCTAGATCGTGAGATGGAGTGCATCACCGAGCTTCCGCGATCCCACATGGATCGTTGCACCAGGAAAAGGCCCCGTCTTGGATGGGACGTGCCGCAGCCTACCAAGGTTTGGTTAATTTTGACGATCTATTTGAAGTTTTTTTCCATTTGTTCTAAAATCCGTGTTGTTGTAGACATGCGCAGCGTTGATCGTGTTAGATCTGGCAAATCTCGGTACTTTATTTCAGAAATATGCGGGATCTCCTATTTCTTCTCTCCCTTTGCCTTTTAAATAAGTTTCGATTAGCCCAAATTTATATTTTAAGCTTCTTCTCGTTTATGTCGAATCTGCAAGCATGATTGCGGTAATTTGTTTGATACCGAGGCGAATCTAATTTGTGGAGGTTCGGTACAGAATACCTATCGCTCAATAACCGTCCATCACCTCATGAAATTTTGATTATGTACGTGATAGCGTTTTTTTAAACATCTCCAATAAAGATCTACTATGACGGTAGTAAAACAACTGGGAGATTCCAAGCGTGTACATGTCTCTGTTATTTTATTCAAGGTCGCACGATGATATTTCCATTCAATTTTATCTAGTTAACTGATTTTACATCTGAAGCAAACTTGAACGTTATAGTTGTGGGGAACATTGCATAATAATCAATCTTGATACTTTACTTTCTTTAAAAAGTCATGTCCAACAAGTCGAATATTTATGTGCGAAGCATCACCGTGCAAACTTTGCCATTTGGTTGTTGTGCTGTTATTTTATTAAACTTTAGTTATTAGTAATTTACTTTGGGACTTCATTAACCAAAATGATCTCATATTGAATTTGGCTTCCACCTCTCAATTATGAAATCCATGCTAGTCCAAATTTATATTTTGTGACATTCATATCTTATTAGATCTCTGGATGGTGTTTTTTACCCAATTATTTGTGCATGCTCACAATTTAGTTAATCTTAATCATTCTGGTTGATGTATTGGTCTTTTTCGATCTTAATATGTGATCTTAATCACTCTGACATCTGTTGCGGGATTTCTAACCAGCAGGTCAGATCATGGGAGGAACACCTTTTGTCTTTCTTCTATTTAATAAGGATCTGTTTAATTGGATTTTATATAATCTATTTCAATTTGATAGGTATCCTCTGTTTCAGTCTTTCAGATGAGGTGTAGACTTCATGTTATTTGTCAATCTTGCCCTATTTCAGTGAATAGCTGTTTGTTATGAAATCATAATTTTCTGAATTGAGTGTGCGATGCTTGTTCACCGAAAGATTAAATGAATGGCTGTCATGTAGGCTCAGATAGGAATGTTATGTGGGCAAGAAGTTGGAGATATGACGAGCATATTGACAAGGCCGGCATTGGACAATACTTTTTCATCCTTGTATGGGAAGGAACCGGCTCGAAATATGTCTCCCCCTTGGCGAGAAGATGACAAGGAGGGGCATTACATGTTTGCTGTTGGAGATAATTTAACTTCTCGCTGTAAATATACTTGATCACCATATATAGTCATTTTTCTTTTTTCTTCTGTATACATGTATTGTATTTTTTTATCAGGCTAAGATGAAATGCATATATATCTTTTAGATATTGTATATATTACCAAATAATCTACCAGCCAATTATTCTAGCAGTTTATATAATTCTATGCTAGAACTTGCTCAAGGTTATTTCTTAAAAATTCAAAAATAGTTAATTTGATTTCCATGTATAGCCTAGAATTCATTTCTTGCTTTATTTCATGACTACATTCTATTTTTTATGTGTTATTGAACCTCTTAACAATTCATTTTGATGTTACAATAGGTAGAAAATAAAATAAATCCATTTAAAGATTTTGTAATGCCATTTTAATATTTGAATCATTTGGAATTTCAACGTTCTTTTCTTCAAATTTGCTTGGTGTTGTGTTATCTCATTTTGCTTATTTTCATTTTTTACAGATCGGATTTACAGCAAAATGGGTGAAGGTTAGTATTTCATATTTCAAATTCTACATAGATTGTGCCTTTTCTGCAATTCACATTATAAGTTTTTTCATCCGAATTATAAGTTTATTTTAATATTTGATGCAAGTTTGTATTTAATGTGGTCAACAGATGTCTGCCTTTTTGTTCATCTCTGTTGCAGGGTATAAGAATGCTTCATACTGTCATGAACTCACCCTTCTACACAATTCGTTCCTTTTCAGGCACTTTTGGCCAAGTCCTGGAATGTTGGGACAGGGAAACTAAAGAAATGGTAGCTGTTAAGATTATCAGGAGCATTAAGAAGTATCGTGATGCTGCTATGATTGAGATTGATGTACTTGAGCAGCTTGCAAAGCATGACAAGACTGGGAGTCGGTGAGTGTCGACTTTTCACTTTTGATAGTTTAAATTTTTAATAACGAGTTTCAGCATCATCATGAGATGGTTATGATTTTTCCCTTTTTTCCTGGAGACCTTGTGTAAGCTCTTTCATTTTTGCAGTTGTGTTCAAATACGGAACTGGTTTGACTATCGTAACCATATCTGTATCGTAAGTATATCATTGATATGTGATGGCTCTTTTCCCCAATTCCCAGTTATTATGGGGGGTTAAAACTTGCCATGGGTTTTAAATTGGTTCAACAGGTCTTTGAGAAGCTTGGCCCAAGCTTGTATGATTTCCTAAGGAAAAACAGTTACCGATCTTTTCCGATTGATCTAGTTCGTGAACTGGCAAGGCAACTACTGGAGTGTATAGCATGTGTGTGGCAGTAACCTTTATTTATGCAATGTGTCAAATGTTACATCATAGTTCTAGCAACCTGTTACCGCTCATCGATTTAATGTTTCTTCTTAATTATGCTGTCTTTTTACTTTGTTTTCATTTATTGACCTTGGTAATGCAGTTATGCATGATTTGAATCTAATTCACACTGATTTAAAGCCTGAGAACATACTGCTTGTTTCTCCAGACTATATAAAAGTCCCGGACAATAAGGTTGGCAAGGGTCTGTCTAGTTGGTACTTTTCTACGAGATCGATAGCAATTTAGAATATGATTTATATGATGATAGTTGTGTAACTATGTCAGTATGTGACTTCAAAAGATGGGAACAATTACAAGCGATTACCCAAATCTAGTGCTATCAAAGTGATCGACTTTGGAAGCACAACTTATAACCGGTCAGACCAAACATATATTGTGTCCACAAGGCATTACAGGGCTCCTGAGGTTATTCTTGGTATATATACATATATCTATTTAGTTTTATATTGTTACTTCTTCACTATAATGTGAGGTAGGTATCTTACGTATCATCTTTGATCAGGACTTGGATGGAGCTATCCATGTGATCTCTGGAGTGCAGGCTGCATCATTGTCGAGCTTTGCTCGGTAGTTTGTTTTCCTGCTGGATTATTGTTGGTTGGTGCAATTATCTTGATCATCATTTTAAACTTATAAAGTATTTCAGGGAGAAGCTCTGTTTCAAACGCACGAGAACTTAGAACACATGGCCATGATGGAGAGGGTACTAGGTCCACTCCCTCAGAGTATGTTGAAGGATGCTGAGTAAGTCTGTTCATTTTGTGCACGTTTAAACCAGTGCCCAAAATGTTTTACGCTTCTAATCAGACACATGCTTTTATTAGCCGGCACTCCGAGAAGTATGTCCGCAGAGGCAGGTTGGATTGGCCTGAAGGAGCAAATTCCCGTGAAAGCATCAAAGCAGTCAACAAACTACCACGCCTTCAGGTATTGGAATCAGAACTAATTGAGCTCGGATCGAAGTGAGTCTCCACTCTTGGTTTCTCAAGTAATCCTTGCGCATTGTTGCAGAATCTGGTGATGCAGCATGTGGATCACTCTGCTGGTGATCTCATAGATCTCTTGCAAGGCCTTTTAAAGTATGATCCCTCCAAGAGGTTGACTGCACGGGAAGCTCTAAGGCACACCTTCTTCACTGGAGAACAAAGAAGGCGGTCCTATTCCTAGAGGGGTGGGCGAATGACGACGTCTTTGTTTTTGTCTAACTAGGCATAACTCATGCTCTTTTGTGAAGGGGGTGTGCTTTGTGCTGCTAACATGTATAGTAGTACCAAGGTGGGTTACGTTTAAACGTCAAATTTGGAATGCCATGTTAGGATGTTGCCAAATTTTTATTACTTCAGGATTTTTACAGTTGTAATGAAGCGCATTGGCATATTTATTTTTCACAACTGTTATAGTGCTGGATTTTAGATTTTTAAGATACCAATTTTTTGTTTGGGACGGTCTTTTGACTTCATCACGACCTTTCATCTTACCAAGGGAACATTGACATAAAAGTGGAACTAATGGCATGACTAACGAATAAGACGAGGGAAGAAACTGGTGGCCGTAATCGTGTTGATCAACAAACCTTTTTGTGATAAGAAGATTTGTCTTTCTCGGACGAATCGATGACCTGAATCATTAAGCTTTCAACACTGTAAGATCAAGCGAAGTGTCTTGGTATCCTAAAATGCCTGGTTGCGGCTACTCTTCGTGGCGTTTTCAGCGTTCTTTATGGTGAGGGAAAGGAAATGAAATAGACACGCTAAGTTTAAAGTGGATAATCTTAATCTGATAATTCCGTTTGGTCGTTTAATATCTGTTCGTTTGAGGTTTAGTAAGAGATAGAAGGGTCCGTTTGTTTGACTTGAAAGGTATTACAATGGAATGGAATCAAGACAAGAATAGAACTAACAATGGAATGGAAAGGAATAAGTTTTTTCCATTTCATTTTTTGGTTCATATTAAGAATTGAAATATTTATTATGAGATACATTTTTCTCTTATGTTTGGAAAGGCAAAAGAATAAGAATAAAATAACATTCTTTTGATATATTTTATTAAGTAGAAAAATAATCGATATCATCCAATTTATTTTTTCATATAATTAATGTTGGAGCATTCGTTGTATGTGCGCCTATTGTGTTGTAGGAGGGTAAATGGATCCCTCCAGGATGCATTTATCCCATCCAGTGGTTTAGTCTCACATCGTCCAGTGGTGTGACTTAGAGGCCCTGTGAAGGCTATATAAGGAGCTCCAGGCCTCCTGTAACAGATGAGAAAAGCAATAGAGAAACACACCCCTTTGAGGGCTTCTCCTGTGGTTTCATGCAGCTCCTCACGGAGTAGGGTTCCACGTTTAATCCCGCGTTCTTATTTGTTATTTATCTTTATCCATGTTTACGCTTCCGCTTTCGATTTTCTAACATGGTATCAGAGCGGGTCGATCTTGAGGATTTCAAGTTTTTTTGTTCAAGATTCGATTAGTGTTTGTCTTGTAGATCTTTTTATAAAGATCATGATTGTGATTTTATCAAGTTCCGTCAAGTTCTAGGGTTTCGATTGAAACCCTAATTTCTGGAATATCTATATGTCGTCCCCTGCTGTAGCATTTCTCTTCCAGATCTGTTCCAAGAGGAGGCGCAGACGCATCATCGATCTCAGCGGCGCCCCCTACCCCCTGATCCTTCAGGCGCCATCAGCTTCATGTTCCCCTCTCGCAGTCAGGATCTCATTTACAGCCTCACGAGGAGGAGATACCAAGCGCGAGGCGGCGCTGGTTCTCTTCCAGGCGTTCCAAGCGGCAGAGGCCCCCTCCAGGCACGCGAAGGGGGCTCCAGGCATCCAGGCGGTGCCGCATAGCACGCGCCAACGCGGCGCAAAACCCCTCCGTGCGCAGGCCGAGGCGCGCCTCCTCCATGGCGGTGGCTCCTTCGTGAGCCCAGGTCACCCCCCACGGTGTTTCAGATCCCACCGGCGGCGCAGGCGCACCCCTAATCTCTCTCTCTCTCTCTCTCTCTCTCTCTCTCTCTCTCTCGTGCGCGCGCGCAGCAAGCCCGACCCCTAGGCGGCGCCCTCTCGCAAACTTCTGCTCCAGGCGGCGTCGCACAATCGTGGGCACCAGGCGCGAGCAACTCTCTAGTGCTGAACTCCAGGCCGCAAGCTCCAGCGGCGACGCATCCAGCCCCCGACGCACTCTACGCGCAACCCTAGCCGCGTACGCAGCGCGACGTGGGTTCTCCTTCAGGCGGCGGCAAGTGCAGGAACCCGATGGGGTCTTTTGAGAAAGGGTCCCTTCGTGGGAACCCTAGAAATAGAGGGGGGGGGGGGGTGCACGGCAAGTCTGTCCATTTCAAAACTTGGGCCCAATTTTTTTTTAAAAAAAATATTTTCCTTCAGGGCCCATGTCGACATCAGTTAAAAATTTTTCAAAAAAAGGCGCATGCAATGATAAAAAAAAGAGAAGAGCCGCACACATGTCGAAATTTTTTTTTGATGATGCAAAAGCCAAAAAAAGAACGGCTTACAAAAAAAAGCGGTAACGGCTTATAAAAAAATGAAAAGCCGCAAGTGATGTTTGTTTTCCCCATTATGTTGTCTTCTCCCAACTTTATCGATTTGCCTGTTTTTCGACAAGTATGGGAGAAAGGGGGAGTATGGTGTAGAGTCATGATGAATCCACATTTCACCATCTTTATTCTATCATTTTAGCCTCAAAAACCCTAGTAAATGCCTGTAAATAGCATTAAATAGAGCATATTAGCATTCATGCATGTAAATGTAAATGTAAATAGTGTATAAAATACTGTAATTAAGCCAAAATTATAAAATAAATAAAAGAAAAGAAAAAGAATAAAATTTTATAAATATTTTATGACCCGAAACCCCGATACCTAGGCATCAAGATGAATAGGTCGACAAGGAATAAAGTAGGGGGAGATAAGGGTCAAAATACAGTCAAAATACCTATACTTCTTCATCCATTCTTTATTCATTTTGGGACCTATTTTTGGTTCCACTTTTTATACCTCAAATAAAGAAACTTTGTACATGAAAGTTGTAAATAATTTATAAAGAAAAATACAAAATTTATTTCACTGAAAAATAATGTACAGATAAAAAGTTATGGTTTGAATAAAAATCCAGAATCCCAACTTCCCAGACTCGTATCTCACAGATGAAAACTCCAAATGCAACAAACTCACCTTTAATTGTATATAGAATAAAATAAGCTATTTAATGGCAGTGGTTTCGCATTTGGTGGAGCTACAGTTTGAAAGTTGAGTTTTGGACCCTCATTGTATACTTGTACAGATTAAAATATTCAATTTATTATTTATTCATTATTTTTGTATTTTTTATATTTTTATAATTTTGTAAATATTACTTATAATAATTTTGTCATTAAAATCAGAAGAAAAACCCAAAAGAAACATAAAATAAAATACTTATAAATACAATACATAGGTATAGGACCTATATTTATACATATACAATATCTACTTATATTTTATTAAGTACACAAAATGCATCAGAAAAATAAAATAAAAATGTAATTATGTGTATGAAAGTATTTTATAATTTTATAAAATAATAAACAAAAATAATAAAATTAAAATACACAAAATAAAAATAAAAGAATAAAATATATAGGTAATATACCTATAAAGGGTATAAAAGTAAACTTGTAAAAATATACCTCATAAAATTAATTAAATATCAGAATAAAATACTACATAAAATAATATATATTTTTATCTAATAATAAAAATGTAATTCGACCATTTTCTATTTTTTAAATGAATTTTTAATCTTTTTCCAGGCGGTTTTTCCTGGTTGGTCCACGTGGACCAACCAGGTGGTCTGGCTCGTTGACCGAGGTCAACAGCCTGACCTTCCTCCTGGTCTGTGTCAGAAACCTCGTTTCTTGTCATCTTTGACGATTTTTCGAGACCTGACCTTTCACCCATTTACGATAATTCCTTCTTGACTTTTGTCGCTCACATATCCATGATTCACGCCTATGGATCACCTCGAGCCACGAATCAACGATTCGCTCGATAATCTTCGGTCTTTGGACCACTCCAGTCGCAGAGTCAAACCTCTTAAAAACCTCCCCCGATTTTCCTTTGAAAATTTGAACCCCATTCTAAGTCCCGTTCTTCCCTCTTTCGCTCTCAATCGAGTCCTGGAGGTGGCAGCTCCAGGAGGAGCTCTTCAAGGAGGCGGAGCAACGCGGATTTGGGTGTTCCACCACCTCCGGCGACACATCGCCGTCGAGGTACTTCAACCTCGGGCATGGTCCCTTGAGGTATCCATTTTCCTTTTTTCTTTCACCTTTTCATTCACCGTGGTCGTAGCATTACCTAGCCCCCTTCTATCTCGTCCTTCGCTCATCGAATCGCCTAATCAAAGACCTGGCCGGAGCGCACCTCCGGCCGCGTCGTCCGAGCCACCCATGCCACAGTTCAGTTCCTTTTGCCACCAGCGGGGTCGTGGCACTTTGCCCACGGACCCCCTCAACTTGTTTTGCAGGTCCTGGAGCCTCATGAACACCTGGGGCGATTTTGGAAGTCGCCGGAGGACCTCTAAGCTCCGTCACGTTGTGGAGGAGCTCTGCTGTGATCCAGCCCCTTTTGCCGTCCCAGGTGTGAAGAAGACCACCTCAGGAGATCAGGGGGGCCATTTTGGAGGAGCTCTAACGTCGGAGGGAGTCCACCATATACGGAGGAAGTTTAGCTTCCCGCTGTTCTTCCCTCGTTCTTACTGGATCCCTCAGCACCGTCGATCTCGCCCCCGTTCTTGGCAAGCTACAGCATCCGTAGGATCAAAGAGCCCACGGTCGTTCGATCAACCTTGGACATTCTAATCTTGGCCGTGGATGATGAAGAGGCATCGCGCTACCGCCGGGCGACACGTGTTCAAGTGAATCAACATCCGTCGTCCGCTCCCGCCGTTGACTGGGTATTTTGCAAAATCAACCCGACAATTTTTGTATTTCACACTAACTGCTGAAACATTCATATGCCGTGTTTTAATTTTTGTAATATTTACATTGAGAACCCCCAGGTTTTATCTATTTACAATTAGGTCCCTGTCAGGTCACGTGCGTTGTGCAAGTGCCCCTGGCAATTTTGCAGTCATACCCTGGACCTTTGTTTGTATTTAGTTTTAAATACCAAAACTTGCAGAGGTAGTTAATTTATTTCTAGGATTTTTGCATATTAACCCCCAAGATTTTGAATATTGCAGTTATACCCCTCCCAGGTTCACGTGCTTTGCGCGCGTGACCTTGGACATTTTACGGGAATACCCCGGCAGGTTTTGTGATTGTTATTTAGTCCATTAATTGGCAAAATTAGTGTAATATTTTGTTGGAAAATTGCATGCGTGCCCTGGATACTTTGCCTATTTATAGATATACCCCTGCCAGGCTGGTCATTTTTGCTTGCTTGTTTTATTTATTTCACGCATCATATTAATTCCAAAAATCACCAAAAAATTCACATAGGCTCCTGTTAACTTGCACTTCCATGCCATATTTTTGCATTTTATTTTTGTTGCATTTTAGCATTTATTAAAAATAAAAAACGTGCATGTTAGCTACTGTCTATCTTAGAAAATACCAAAAAAATATTAAAACCCCTAGAAAAAATCCAAAAAAATCACTTGCTGTCTATTTTAGCCTATTTTAATGTTAGTTCAAAAATCACTAAAAAATTCAAAACCAAAACTTAATAATTTAAAAAATACCTAAAAACTTCAAAAAATTCTAAAAAATCGTAGAAAACTAAAAAAAAGCAAACTCAAGTTCTGTAGGTTCCCTATTTTATTCTCTTTATTTTAAAATTAGTTTGAAAAATTTTGTGGTTGTTTGATATTTTTCATTCTTATTTTACCTCCAGCCAGTGATTTATTCCCTGTTTTCCTGTATTTTGCCTTTTAAAAATTTCAAAAATATTATGAAAATCACCCAAAAATCACAAAATAGTAAAAATTTCTAAAAAGACCAAAAAGATTTTATTCCCTAATTTTGACTATTTTTCCTATTTTTATAAACATTTTATCACCTTTTTTATTATATAGTTTATATATTCCAATCTTGAAAAAGAAAGAAAATATATATATATATATATAATATAAAAAAATATAAAATCAGAAAAATTAAAAATCAAAATACAAAATTAAAAATTAAATAAAAAAATTAAAAATTAAAACCCCACAAAAATATTTACCTTTGCATTGTGTAGACAACACATCACTTTCTCTCTCTCACACACACATACTCACACACACTTGTGGATCTATCCTGCCTTGCTCCCTGTGTTCGAACTCTCTACGTACTTGCTTCTATACATCATTTATGTAGAGTTAAAAATAAATTTTAACTTCACATTTGATTGTCATTTCTTGATACTTCTAGTGTGGGTTAATTGTTGATCTTAGCTGAGGTTCATTGAGGGTCGCCATAGCGACGGTTGTCTCCGCCTTGTGTGAGACACTATTTAGACCCCTTGAATTTTGGCTAAATCAAGTCACATGTCTTCTCCAGATATCAAAGATTCAAATGCTTGGTGCAGATTATCTAGACCAAGTCAATGAACCGCTTTGAACTGCTTTCATTATTCTAGTTATATTTGTTCCAGTTCGGACCCCGCTTTGACTCTGGCCCATAAAGCACCCAACGGAGGAAGGAGCCAATCTCTACAGTTCAGATTCTCCATGCGCAATTCCAGACTCGACGTTCAGATTCCGAGTCCCAGTTTGATGCACATATTCAGACTCGACGATTAATTCCGAGTCCAGTTTCAGACACGCATATGATTGCGGTCATTTTCAGATGAGCATATGTTGCCATCATCAGTTCAAGGTCCCCATCATTCTTGTTGTTGTTCGGACAGAGTTTTCATGTAAGCCATAGGGACTCCAGAGTAGAGGACCATTCCCTTGAGGGCAAGGATTTTCATGTGGTATCATAGGTACACCAGAGCAGTGCACCATTCTCTGAGCCAGATGGGAGAGACCCAGTTCTCCGACGAGGAGACTTCAGGCGCAGTTCAGACTCGATGGTCAGATTCTGAGTCTTCAGTTGACTCACACTCCATCCCGTTCGTCCTCCTCACCTGTACGGCATGAGAAGCAACGTCCTCGATTGCAGCAATGTGCGCGTTGGGTTGATATTGTCCGTAGTGTCCTGTAGCCTTGAGTTGAGTTTATTTCTGTTTGTCCAAGCTGAGCATTGCATGCTCCAGCTTGAGGGGGAGTGTTGGAGCATTCGATGTATGTGCGCCTATTGTGTTGTAGGAGGGTAAATGGATCCCTCCAGGATCCATTTATCCCATCCAGTGGTCTAGTCCCACATCGTCTAGTGGTGGGACTTGGAGGCCATGTGGAGGCTATATAAGGAGCCCCGGGCCTCCTGTAACAGATGAGAAAAGCAATAGAGAAACACGCCCCTTTGAGGGCTTCTCCCGTGGTTTCATCCCGCTCCTCACGGAGTAGGGTTCCACGTTAAATCTCGCGTTCTTATTTGTTATTTATCTTTATCCATGTTTACGCTTCCGCTTCCGATTTTCTAACAATTAATATATATTTCATATAAGGAATCAATAGTCAAATTTAAATAGAAAATACTTTGATTTTTTCATATAATAGATATATTTGATATATCCATATTCGTATTCGCTATAATGTTTTATTATCATATCTGTATCCATGTCCTAAAAAATGAAAAAATTATGGGAATCCGTATTCACAGAAAAATAAAAATACATATCCATGTCCGTATATATACATTAAAATGTAACCCATATCCATATCTAAAAAAACTAAAGATGGTATACATATCCATATCTATAGCTAAAAAAAATCTTTCCATGTCCGTATCCGGTTCCGCAAAAAATTCTCATCCATATCCATATCCGTTTTCGCAAAAAAGTAAAACCCATATCCATGTCTATATATGTATCCGCTATAATATAATCAGTATCCATATCTTAGAAAAAATTGAGCGGGGAATAAGTTGTTACATTCCCCATTTCTGTTTGTTAGTAGGGATAGAAATATGTGGGATAAGGATGTGTAGATGGTAGTTATGTGCTTGTTTGTGTTCGGTTGGCAAAGTAAGGATGATGCATAGGGTTACACATGAATTGGATTGGATTGGATTTTATCTTAATCCACGTGCAATCCAACCTTAACGGATTTTTATTTTTTCGAATCCAATCCATAAAATATCTAAATCCAATCCGATTTAATCCATCGGATTACTGATTGGATTGGGTCGGATCTTTACCCTTACATTTTTCCACTCAATAGTCTACTCTGTCACGTTTATACTTTGTAACACACTAGACCTCAAAATTTTGAATAATGACTTAAAAACGGATAATATGAGTAGATGTAAAGAAAAGAAATGAAAGATCATATAATCAAATGAAGTTGAAGAATTCCATCAATCCATTATAAAATATTGAAGATCACACAATCAAACTAATGAATTATATTGAATTTAAAATTTAAATTTTTAATACATAATGCATTAATTTGTTTTTTGCAATTGACTTACAACAAATGATTCTAATAAAAACACTAGATAAATAAAAAATACAATCTCTGTGACCGGATATTGATAAAGTCCATGATTAATTAGAATATTATGATATGCCAAAGCCCAACCACTTTCTAGAATATTTTTAAGGCTCTACAATATATCATTAAAAGCATGAATCATAGAACATTCATACCCAATTGAGTATACAAGATAAAACTAACTTAAATATAAGCCATCAACTAGGCATCATATCTCTTAATTAAAATGGACTTGAAATGAAATTTATTTGCAAGAATATACCTTAGTCAAAATGCACAAAATTTATGAAAAATACGAATAAAAATATATATCAAATAATTTAAAAATGAAAGGAATTTAAGTAATGTTGATTTCTTAGATGGGTGAAGCACATTTGATTATGTAACTAATTCAATTTCATCCCTAAAATAAGGTAGCAAGCTAAAGTAAGTAAAAAGTAAGAAGCAAAAGGGTCAAAAATATCTAACAAATCCACGAGAAAACTATGAAAATCTATTTTCTTTAACGAAGCTCAGAAGAGTGGCAGCATATTAAGGTCAAATGGTATTGTGTGGAAGGGGGACTACGTTATTTGAGGCGGATGACGATGTCACAAAGGAGGGGGTGACATTGTGCTGGAAGGGAATAACATTTTGCAGGATGGGGGACATGATTATTGAAAAGGATTGAGAGGGAACTAGGAGGAATATTGACGGTCAATAATGAGATGAGAGAGAGAGGAATCTGGGATGAGAATAAATGAATATGGATTATAATTTTACAAGTTGTCATATTTTATTATTTAGAGATTTAACATTTGTCTTTCAAGAGAAGAAAGTGTGATATCAAGAGGAATTGTATCCAAGATTGATATGAAAAAATGACATAAATGACATTGATTAAGAACTTACAAAGAATTTGAAATAGGTTCACATAGATATTACATATGTATGTTTGTAAGTTTGTTTATATGTATATACGTGTGTGTTAACGGATTAACGGATTGGATTGGATCGGATTTTGATAGATATTCAATCCAATTCATACTTTAACATATTTTAAAAATATCAATCCGATCTGATCCAGTAAAATGATAAAACCAAATAAATACAATCCAATAGTATCAGATTGGATTGGATTACAACTTTATCCGATCCATCTGCACCCCTAAAAGTACGTATTAGAAATTAGTTATTTCTATTATGTATTTTTGTAGTTCGTTTGTTCATGTATTCTGACCTCCGTCAAGGAAAGGAGATATGCAATCAATAAAATGTAAGTTGTTGCAGTCGTATCTATTAAGCTTTTATTTTTATTTGAAGTTGTTATCCCCACATTTATTTGAAGTTGTAAGATATGCAATCAATAAAACGAGATAGGCACAACGTCCTCAGGGCAATAACACCAAGGATCATGGTCTCATGCAGGAACCAGATTCTCTGTTGTAGAGTTCGATGCATCATACTCTGCGGTGAGGGCGTGAGCCGCTTGATCTTTATCGAATGGTTCTCACGAATTCGCATGGTAGGGATATACAAAAAGTGCAAATTCGTGGAAACCGTTCGATCAAGATCGAGCGGCCCACGCCTCTACTGCAGAGTCTGCTACAACAGACCCTACAACAGAGGATCCTCTCTACTCGTGTAGATCCTTTACCGGGGATTATATCGGCTGTACAAATGCGATAAACGTCTCCTAATATGTATGGTATGTGATACACAAATAATCACATAAATGCAGTAGGAACGCGATCGCAAATGATATAGAAATGACATGATGCTGCGAAAGCAAATGATATAGAAATGACATGATGCTGCAGTGATAAGTAAAGATTTTCGCTCAGTTTGCCCACTCAACAGTGCATGCATCACACTGATATTGGGAAAGTCTCGCCATCGGAATGACTGCTCATCCATGCTCGATGTCGTCGCAGGGCATCGGTTTATGATTGGGCTGTCATCATCACGAAGTGGTTTTGTACGAGGTCTCATTCTTACATTTGGCGATTCAAAAAATCATGAACTTCTAGTGACATTAAAATGAAAATGTTTTGAGAAGCAAAAAAAGACAAAAAAATTACAAGTACAATAAAGAGATTATGATTAGTTCATCACTCAGCTTGCTCACTTAACAGTACGTGAATTGTGACGATGTTGGCGCCCATCGAATTAGTTTCTCATCCATGTTCGACAGCGTCGCACGCGCTTGGTTTGTGATCGGGCTTTCATCACCGTGAAAGGGATTCGTACCAGTTAAGAGCCAATGCATTTACCTTTACTTAGTTTACTTAAATAAATGTTTTAAAGATCGATTAAAATCAAGAGATTGGGTTCAGTTCTTCGTGCGTGCTACGAGCCATTACATTTGCCTTACTTTACTTGTACTAACCTTCGTGATAATATAGAAAGGGATCTTCAGAAGATTATATGAAGCAAGCATAACTTAGATGTTGTGTTATGGGACATTCCATATTTCCACATGCCAAGCGATTACATAGGAACTCCACCTCTATGATGTTCTCCTCCCGGACGCGAATGTCATCATTGTTGTCGTCACCGTTGATTAGTTCTTTTTCCACTTAAGCTTCATCTTTTCTCCAATCGGATTTTCTGTTGTGTGAGCATTGAAGACCTGATCGTCTTTCTACAACTAGCGTATGAAGTTGTTGATGATACAACATGTGAATACCGCCGGTGTCTATTTGGTGAAGCTACATAAGGGTCGTCGAGATATGGCTTTGACCAGTGACTTGGCTATTCTGAAAGTGCATTCTACATAAGACCGCAACGGGGAGTGTAGGTAGTTGTATAGTAGAAAGGATCGTCTGGTGTGCAGCAGATCCTACTGTAAATGGTCGTCCGATCACAAATGGACAACCTCGAGATGCGAGCCCATTATCCCGATCCCCTCTGCAGGTCGTTCTATTCTCATCCGAGGAACCACCTAGATTACAACACCGTCTGTAATTGCCGTTTGCATCAGAGGATAATCCATTCTCGTTATATAGCTCCTTCAAATTTGCGTAGGCCCTACCTTTTGTTGGAGAAATACTATAGTTTTCTAGCACTGTTTGTGAGGATAATTTGTTTTTAGATTGGCAAGCAAATACTGTCAAAATAAGAACAAAGAAATATTAGTTTGAAAGATCCAGCCTGGGAAATGGAGGCACGTCGAAAGACGTTGTCGTAAAGACAGATTCCGCCGCTCCTATGCACGAGCTTGATGGCAGTCTGGCTCTCAGATTCAATCACCTCCCAACTGGATGCTGTCTCCCAGTGCTAGCAAGAGAGTAGCGTCGAACGTCCGTTGACCCTCGTCGTCGTAGAAAAACAAAGCACAAAATCTTCCTATGCGAATTCACAATGAGTGCACAAGTGGTGGAGAGTAGATGGATGTGGAGAACAGAATGCTTCTGTTGTGTTGTTGAAGGACTTAGAGTACAGTCCTTTATATAGACGGACTGCCTGTCAACAAAGAGGCAAAAGAGAGCCGTTCATCTCCCATCAAGACATTAAGTGATAACGAGTTTCCATGATCTCGTTGGATGCACCCAACATTACCGAGGAGACTCATTTAATACCAAAAATGGATGCATGAACTTGGATACAAAAGATGGAAGGTATTTGTTCAACTGGATTTAATGAGTCTAATTTTCGAGATCATTATTGGGTTAGGTACTTGTTCAACTTCAATGAGTATCATTTTCGAGATCATTATTGGGTTAGGTACTTGTGCACAAATTGAAAATTGCATAGACTTAAAACAAATCTTTGAGAAAAATAATATTTGTTTAAAAAGGTTTTTAAATACAAAGGAAATCCAACATTCCCCACATATTTCATAAACCTTTTAAATAGTAAGAAAATAAAATTTTTAAGAATTATTAATAAAGAAAGAAAGAAGAAGATAAAAGTTAATACAAAATAAAATACGACTGAACTATATCGTACAACATAGGTAGTTTGTGGCTTTGAACCTTGCCTAGCAATGATTCATCTTCATCCGGAGAGGCATGGTGAACTACGTCTTGAATCAGACTCTCTGATTCGAATTTCAATAAATCATGCAAACATAGATGAGGACCCGAGGACGTTCATATCGGTGTGCGCGTTACGGCCTTCGCAAGAATCTGTTTCATGAGTGGTCTAGCAAGAATACCCAAATCACATAAACCCCGGCATGAGGTTACACTCACATAGTAGGAATCTCCAAGAGTGTACTGTCTGGTCCTACACCCTGCCATATATGGTTTGACTCCATTCAGAGCAAAACTCTTCCTCTACCAAGACAACATTGAAGCACTACGCGCCATAGGGATAGGTCAGGAATAAAACTCCTAAGTTTGTGCTTCCATCGAACAGTAACACATCTTAGTTGTCCCTTTGAACCATTCTTCATGGGATCTCCAGTTTTGGATTGGTTGGGTTACCACTACGATGTTCAACTAATGGGTAAAAGACCCATCCCCCTCGATGCACTGAGTACTAGCTTTCTAGCTAGACCCTTTGTGAGAGGATCAACAATATTCTCTACAGATTTTACGAAGTAGAGATATTACACCTTGGGTAATCAAGTCTCTCACCTCTTCATATCTTAATGTCATAAAGCATTTTCCCGGGTTACCTTTAGATTGTTTAGCTTTATCTATGGCAGATCTACTATCACAATGAATAGAGATAGGAGAAAACGGTTTTGAAATAATGAGCAGATCCATTAAGAGATTTCTTAGCCAATCTTCCTGGCAACAAGCTAAATCTAAGGCTATAAATTCAGCCTCCATTGTTGATCTTGCTCTAACAGTTTGTTTGGAGGATTTCCAAGAAACTGCAACACCACCTAGACGAAACACATAACCACTAGTTGACTTGATTTCATCAGAGTCTGCAATCCAATTTGCATCCGTGTTGCCTTCCAATACGGCTGGAAAACCAGTGTATTGGAGATTGTATTCCATAGTACCCTTACTGTATCTAAAGACTCTGACCAAGGCCTTCCAATGATCAGCATTAGGACAACTAGTGTACCTACTCAAGCTACTGATGGCATAAGCTATGTCAGGTCTAGAGAAGTTGGCTATATACATTAAGCTTCCTATGACTCGAACATATCTAGATTAATCCATAGGATTACCAGTGTGTGCCTTAAGATGTAGGGAAGAATCATATGGAGTACTGACATGCACAAAATGGTACATATCGAACCTATACAAAACCTTTTCTACATAGTGAGACTGGTTTAGAGTGTAGCCAGAAGTAGATCTACTTAATTTTATGTCAAGTATAACACCAGCTATTCCTAAATCTTTCATATCAAAGTTTTTATCAAGAAAGGATTTAGTCTCAGAGATAATAGCTGAATTTGATCCAAAGATTAAGATGTCATCAACATACAAGCACATGATTACAAAGCCATTTTCAGAAGTTTTAGAATAAATGCATCTATCAGATCCATTAGCAGTGAAGCTAACAAATAAAACTGTTTTATCAAATTTAGCGTTCCACTGCTTGGATGCTTGTTTCAGACCATATAGAGATTTTACTAATCTAGAAACTTTGTATTCTTGTCCGGGGACTACGAACCCCTCTGGTTGATCCATATAAATTTCTTCCTCAAGGTCACCGTTTAGGAAATCAGTTTTGACATCCATTTGATGGATTTCAAGATTATGAATCGCAGCTAAGGCGACAAGAACACAAATAGAGGCGATTTTAGTTACAAGGGCATAGTTGTCAAAATAATCAATACCTTCTTTCTGTTTGTATCCTTTGGCCACTAGCCTAGCTTTAAACTTATCTATGGAACCATATGCCCGCAACTTCTTTCTTAAAACCCACTTACATCCAATAGTTTTGTACCCTGAGGGAAGGTCGGTTAGAATCCAAGTGTGGTTGTTCATTATAGATTTTATTTTATTACCAATTGCTTCCGTCCAGAAACTATGATCTATGGATTTCATAGCTTCATCGAAGGTCTTGGGATCTTCTTCTACTAAGAGAGTATAAAAGTCAGGACCAAAGTGCTTAGCTACTCTAGTCCTTTTACCTTGACCTAGGTCATTAGGGGACTCAACCACTTCTTGGTTTAAGGGTTCTACTTCTTCAATGATTTGCGGGGTATCTTGAGGGGATTCAAGATTTTCAGAATTTGTAGTTCCTTCACCAACTTGTCTAGGGAGAGAAGATTTGAGAGGGAATATGTTTTCATAGTATACTGTATCTACGGGTCTAATCTTTAGTATTGAGTTTATTCTAATTTCCTGGATGTCATATTTTATAACTAGAAATCTATTGACATTACTATTTTCTACATATCCTATGAAAATAGAGTCTACGATCTTAGGACCTAACTTCCTCTTCTTATTTTCAGGAATCTTAACTTTGGCCAAACATCCCCATACTTTAAGGTATTTTAGAACCGGTTTCCTATTAAACCAAAGTTCATAAGGAGTTTTATCTATGTGTTTGAAGGGGATGCGATTGAGCACATAGTTTGCAGTTAAAAGGGACTCCCCCCACAATCGTTGGTTAAGACCAGATTCAGCTAACATGGCATTGACCATATCGATAAATGTTCTGTTCTTCCTTTCAGCCACATCATTAGACTGAGGGTTATAAGGGGAAATGGTTTCATGTATAAGGCCATGTTCCTCACAGAACTGGTTTAATTCATTTGAAGTATATTCACCCCCTCTATCGGATCTAATCCTTTTTATGTTTTTATCTGTTTGGTTTTCTACTTGGGTTTTGTACACTTTAATTTTTTCTATTTGATCATCTTTAGATCTTAGCAAATAAACACAGCAGTACTTCGAGAAGTCATTTATAAAAGTCATAAAATAGCGTAGTCTATCACGAGTGAGAACATGGTTTAGGTCACATACATCAGTATGGACTAGTTCAAGTAGTATAGAGTTTCTTTCTATTGTTCTAAAGGGATTTTTAGGCAATTTGACTTGCACACAAATTTGACATCTTTCATTATTCGTTATGTCAATTTTGGAAATTAAGTCCATATGAACCATACGCTTCATTGTATTTTTTTCACATGTCTTAAGCGTGCATGCCAAAGATCGGATGACACGATAGTAGAAAGAGTTCCAATGCAATTCTCATTAATATGTGAAGAACCACTATATGATTCAACACTAAGTTTGATAAGGCCATTACAGGTGTAGCCTACACCTATAAAAGATCCAAAATGAGAGATTACAACTTTATTTCCTTGACTCAATAAGGAGTAACTAGAAGACATAACTAATACTTCACTAATAAGGTTCTTCTTAAATTCAGGAACATGTAAAACATCATGTAGCTTCAAGACTTTTCCTGATGTGAGCTTCAAATCCACGCGTCCGAAGCCTACGATGTGTTTCACGGAGACATCATTACCCCAGGAGATGACACGACTGCTATCGGCCTAATAGGTGGAAAAGGAAGAGCGATCATAACAGACGTGAGATACGGCTCCAGAATCCAACCACCAATTATCATATGAGACATAACTAATATTGAGAATAGTTGAGTTGGTTTCTAACCTGTCAGGAGTGCCGGCCCCCATAGAAATCATGTTGACTTCAGTATTCTTAAGAGGTTGTTTCTTTTGTCCCTTGCGGTTCTTGCATACATTTGCAAGGTGACCAGGTTTGCCACACACATAGCAGATACGTTGGCCCTTAGAATCAGTGTTATTATTCTGATCAGATTGTTTGCCTTTCTTGAAAGGTTGGTTGGATTTGAGGTGGAATTTATGGGATTTCTTTTTGGGGTTGACATGTTCTATGAGATTGACAGGAGGGTTGAACTTAGAGTCTTTTGCTCTATGATGATCTTCAATTTGAAGTGACTTTACAAGAGAAGACATATTCATCTTTTCTTGTCTATGATGGAGAGATTTAGCAAAATCTTTCCAAGAAGAAAGGAGGTTCTCGATTAGAGTTGCTACTTGTACATTTTCCTCGAGCTTATAGCCGCTAGAGATAGACTTAGAGACAAGATTTTGATATTCAAGAACTTGTGTGGAGACAGGCTTATTTTCTACCATCTTATAGTCAAGCCATTGGATAAAGGCATATCGTTCTAATCACGCATCTTGCATACCCAACTTACCATCTAACACTTTCCAAAGTTTGAGAGCGGTGGGGTGCATATGGTATATGTCATAAAGCTCGTCAGATAAACCAGAGAGAATCCTACCATGACAAAGGTAATCTATTTCTCTAGATATTTTTGGATGAGACGAGATAGGAGAAGAAAGTGGATCACTGTAGGTAGCACCTATTGAGAAAAAGGCAGCATTAACATGATCTACAAGAGTGATAAGAATTTCGGGTTCCTCGGGAGGAGTTATAACAGAGACTAAACCTAGAGAGGTTAGCCAAAACCTCATCTTTTGTTGCCATCTACGGAAATGTAATCCTACAAAATTTTCGGGTCTGAGAATAGCAGTGTCTTCCGAAGTCATCATTGCTCTAGGATCCATTTTAGTGGAAGTCTAATTATCGAAGACGGATCGAACATTAGATAGAAAACTTGCGTATTTGTCTTCACAATGTTGGAGAAATACTATAGTTTTCTAGCACTATTTATGAGGATAATTTGTTTTCAGATTGGCAAGCAAATACGATCAAAATAAGAACAAAGAAATATTAGTTTGAAATATCCAACCTGGGAAATGGAGGCACGTCGAAAGACGTTGTCGAGAAGATAGATTTCGTCGCTTCTATGCACGAGTTTGATGGCAGTCTACCTCCCAGATTCAATCACCTCCCAACTGGATGCTGTCTCCCGATGCTAGCAAGAGAGCAACGTCGAACGTCCGTTGGCCCTCGTCGTCATAGAAAAACAAAGCACAAAATCCGCCCACACAAATTCACAATGAGAGCACAAATGGTGGAGAGTAGATGGATGCGGAGAACAGAATACTTATGTTGTGTTGTGTTGTTGAAAGGCTTATAGTACATTCCTTTATATAGACGGACTGCCTGTCAATCTTTTGGGAAAGGGTCCGATTTCAGTTACATAACTTTGGAGCAATTCGGAGAGGAACGGATACACAAGTTGATCAATTAAGGAGTCAAGTAGAGGACACTGCACGAAGAGAGGTGGGATTAGACTAAACTTGAAATAGGAATTGAAATTATGGTTGACGTTCATCGCACAGTGAAACAATTCGGAGGACATCGTTCAAATGTCTTGAAATAGTGTTGCATGAATGTTGAAAATTCTCACACAATATATAAATTTTTGCATTGTATTCCGGATAATAATGAAGAATGCACAATGACATCCTCCGCTTTCAAATGTCATATATCAGGTAGTTGGCTCTTTCTTTTAACAACTAACAAAATTCCAGTAAGGTCGACAGGAACATTGAGAGAACCTTGTACGATCTATCAACATGGCAACTTAGCATTTCATGGATCCATCTCCACCTCGGTGGCTTCCTCGTAAATCAATGCATGGGGGGAATCTCATATTCATGGTAACTGTCACACCCCTAAATTTTGTGATCGAGAATGATCGTGCAGACACAATAGCGGATGCTCGAGAATGATCGGTGGAGCTAGGACTTAAGGAGGAGTCCGAAATACGTGGGTATTAGGGAGGTGACGAGCCCGGAAAAGCCGCGATAAGAAATTGTTTTTAATCGTCAATCGTGAAAATAAATATGTCGTCGTTGTAGGCGGCGATTCGGAAACAGTCAAGAAATAACCACAAAATAATGATTCAATTTTAATCTCGTGGTTTATGTTTATTTTACTTGGGCAAGTCCCAAGGTCGATCACAAGGAGGCAAAGGAACAACCTAGATTAATGTCTATCCAATTTTTAGTTCGGTTTTCAAGGCGGTATTTTTTTTTGGAATTTTTCAATGCAAGATGAGATGCGAAATGCAAATGCGGCCTAATTTAGGGACTAAAATGTAAAATACGTTCAAATGGTGTCCGAAAATTACGAAACTCGGCCGAGATGTAAAGAATGATGAAATAAGTGCACAGTAATTTTTTTGTAATTTTTAGATGCAATGTGAATTTTTTACGAATTTTTAAATGCAAACAAAATGATTTTCAATATTTAATTTTAATAAATATTAAACCTACTTATTTTCGAGAACTAGAATTAGCTAAGATCTATCACTAGGTGATGGATCCCAGAAAAATCCTAGATCACAAAAATGTGGGGTCTAATACCTATTAAAAATTAAACAGTGAAATATGCAAAATGATTTATACAAGGCAAATGATGCATGCAAATGCAATGATTTTTGGGCACAATGTTAATCAGATTAATCTCTACGATATGTGATTTTTGGGGAATTTTTAGAGCAATGGTTAATTAACTATGAATTTCTGAGCACAGATTGGGTAAAATATTCTAATTTCCACAAAATATTTATTTATTAATCAACCGTAAATCACAAAAATATCCATAGCATGTCAAAATGTAGAGAATTAAGAGATGAACAAAGTGCTATTTTTAAATAAATAGAATGATGTAGAGAACAGTTCTAAAATGGATGGTGAACACAGGGGTACGGATGCAATAAAGTAAATAAAGAAATAATGCAGTGGGGGGTTCGCGTGATTACCAAGAAACTAGGGGGAAATTCTGCAAATTTCTCAAGGAGTCACGTGCAACGCACGTGACCTTGGCCTGAGGAGCTTGGTGCGAATATGGGGGAGCGCAGGGGGGCGGACTGCAAATGACCCACGCGGTCACGTGCAGCGCACGTGACCCGTGGGGATGAAGGCACCTGTCGTCCCCCACGCACGCGCCTTGCGCGTGCTGGGGTCTCGGGCTGCGAGCCCGGTGCTGGCGGTGGCAGACTCCGGCCGAGGCGGAGTGGACGATGGCGGAGTCGGTGGCGCTGGCGCCGACCTCCGGTGGTGGTCGAGTGAAGGTGAGGCGAGGGCGTCGTCGAGGCGGAGCTGGGGGGGAGCCTCAGGTTGCTGACGGAGTCGGCGGAGGCGAGTCGGAGAAGGAGGAGCTGGCCCGGTGGCGTGGTCGAGGGCGCAAGGCGGAGCGGGGGCGATGGCGATGCTTGTCGGCGGAAGTCGATGAAGGAGTAGTCGTCGAGGAGCTGGAGGGGCCCTTAAGCTCGGTGGAGATGGCGAAGTCGGGGAAGATGAAGTCGAGGACCTCCCTCTGGCCGACACACGGCCTAGAGGGCGGTTGCGGTCCTGGTCTATGAAGAAGGTGGCCGGTGGCGTAGCTCCTGGAGAAGGAGGAAGCGGTCGGAGATGATGAAGTTGGAGGCGGAGCAGTTGTCGATGGCGGGAGTGGCGGAGCTGGCGTGTCGGCCAAGGGTGACGTCGTGGCGAATGTCGCTGGAGGAACGTCGGCGGTCGTTGGCTGAGCTCCAGGTGGCGATGTTGCGAAGGCGGAGGGGGCTCCGATGGCGGGGCGAGAAGATGAAGGTGGAATCGCGGAGGCGTAGCGGGAGCAGATGGAGGGCGAAATCGGCGGAGCGGAGCGGAGCGGAGGGCGGAAGAGAGAGGAAGAGAGATAGAGAGAGAGAGAAAAAGAGATTACCTGGAGAGGGATAAGGGGCTCGACGGCGTCGGGTGGCCGGAGCGAGGGCAGGCTCGGAGGAGCGCTGCGACGAGCTCGAAGAGCTCGGATCTCGCCGGGGTAGAGGGCTGTCACCACCTCGAAGGAGCCTTTAGGGCGGGAGTCGACGGATGCGTGGACTGGGGGCGGCGATGGGGTATTTATAGGGGAGAGGGAGGTCGGGCAGGCGCGAGATAGAAGGGGGGTTCGTCGGCGAGATAAGCGGAGGCCGTTGGGAGGTCAGCGGCGATGGAGGTTAAGGAGAGGAGGCGGCGGAGGGCGCGAAGGTGGTTGGCCGAGATCGCGGAGGAGGTTGCGGGGCGAGAGGCGCGGGAGGTGGACGACGCCCAGGCACCGTTCGATCAAACGAGATCGAACGGCTCCTATAGCGACACGTGGCGAAGAGAATAAGGGCAGAGGGAGCGGGTGCGCCGCACGTGCGGAGCACGTGCCTGGGGGCACGTGCGATGCACGTGCTTCGGTTTTAATTTATTTTTTTTATTTATTTATTTATTTATTTTTTTTTTTTATTAATAAAAACGAAGATTTAAAAAGCCCAAAAAACCATGACACGTGGCGGCCTCAGGGGCTGCCACGTGTCACCTCCAGAAAATTCGAAAAATAAATGTTTTGTAAAATCAAAAAGAAATAGCAAATGACCTCGGATCGAAAAAGTTCCTTCACGAAAAATGCTCGTCTCGACGAGATCTACAACTTTCATGAAGACATCAAAGCCAAATTCGGTCAAATGTGAAAAGTGAATTTTTGGGGTATCCTATGTACATAGAATACCTTGATTTTTGGGTTTTGTAATTTTTTTTGTCAATTTTAAACACGATAAAAATCTGGAAAAATAAGGAAAACTCAAAGATAAATAAAAGAGACCTTAATCTAATTTTTTTTGGATTTTTATTAATAAAGAAAATAAACACATAAAATACAGGTCAAAAAGCCGCAAAAATACAATGCACAAAAGAGGCCCAAAACCCAACTTTCACATACGAGCTCTGATTCACTTGAACTTGGTCTTGTTTTGAAGGTAATTGAATGTACATTAGTTCAAAAGTGAGTAGGATCAAATCGGACACTGGATGGGAAAGATATGTGGCTTTTAGTCCGAAAATCCTGAAACTAGGGTTTGGGTTTTTGGTCCACTTAACAGGGTTAAATATTTTTTTGTATTTTTTATTTATTCTTGTTAGTGATGTGTATACAGTGGAAGTGAGTTTGTGGTATGCGGTGTTAGCGTGAAGGGGTTAAAAATAGGGGAAGTTAGGCTATTTACAGGTCAATTTTTTGGCTTGGATTTTTGGCTTCTTATTTTATGCAGAACTTAATGCTAAAATGCAATTCTTATGCAATCATGCCTGAATGCTAATTATGCAGGATAAATGCAGAAATGCAATTGATTTTGAGGGACTTGAGCTTTAATTAATGAGACTTAGAATGGTGAATCTGAGATTCATCATCCCCCTATACTTAAACCATGCTCGTCCCTGAGCATCTAAAAAAAATGCCATGAAGTGAAATGAGACTGGGTTCCATACCAAGATCATGAACTGAAGGTGAAAGTGAAACTACACTCGACCTTTGGATTAATAGTGTGGCGGAACTTCTGTGAGACTTAGAATTTCAAAATCAACAGCCCTCAAGTTCTACACATCATTGACACAGTTTCAACTCAGAAGTCATCTTAGATCAATCCTCTTCCCAAAGTATACCCTATGAACATTGAATAACCGACTCATGTGTGTGAAGGGTTTTTAGCTCTTCCCATCCAGAATGCCGGACTACCATGCTCCTCTCCTCTCCAGTAACTCGTCCTCGGGGAGTCAGGTATTTCCTTCTAAGGTCTGTCGCGCTGTGTTCACAATCGAAATGGGGGAGAAGCTAGAAGAAAGAGAAAAGAACTGGATGGGGTGGCCAGTGTAGTCACCTCTCCTTGTGAAGATGGCCAGTGTAGCCAAGTCTCCACCAAGATCTGCAGGTTTCTTGAAGCTTGGACCTTTTTGGTCGAATTTTTATTTGGTAGAATGCTTCTTTGTATTTGGAATTTTTGGAGGTTCTGCTTGGATCTTGTTTTGCCCCTACGGATATAGCATCTTTTTATTCCGTACATTTTTTGGGGTCTTAGAAAAAATTGTGCCCAGCCGTCCATCCCTTTTCCGAAGCTTTATTTCAACCCGTACTCCGGTCTTTAGATTTCCACGCTACCAGAAAAGAGACTCACACAGTCTTCCAACATCCCGTTTGGGTTGAGCTAAGTGCATAGTGAGAGAGTGCGAATTAATTCCCTATTCCAGAGTGGTACCCAGAATGAAGAGACCAGGTTAGACACTAAGAGTCAAACGCTGTACATTGTCATGTGGAACTTAAGGAATTAAGTCAAAAAGACCTGAAGCTCTTAAAATTCTATTTCTCGGTGAAGTTCCTCTGAAAATTAGGTGGATTAAAGCCAAGCCCAGACCACTCTCGGTTTCGGCTCATAACTCGGTTCAGAACCCAATGACTTTTCACAGATGCAAATGTATGTGATGTTGGATGGAGTGCAGGTGCGTGAAATGCAGACATTTCATTTTTTTTTTTCGTGTGTGTGCAAAGATGAAATAAGAAGCCATTTTTTTCTTTCAAAATTTTTTTTGGGCAAGTCAGTGTTAGTAGCAAAAACTCTTTTTTTTTTTTTGTTAGTACCCACCCCGTAAATACATATAGACTTACGCGAAAGTACGAGATATGGGTAAAATATATACATAGTATATACAGACCCCCCTATACTTAGCGAGTGCTGTGTCCTCAGAGCACAAGAAGCGTGAAGAAGACATAGCTCGGGCTAAGCGTAAGAGAGTGAGAAAAAAGAAGAAAAGAAGAAAAAGAAGAAAAAGAATGAACAGAAAAGCGGTCAGGAAATGAGGCGAGTAAATACAGATGGATGTCGGTTCCCCCTATACTTAGGCTTTGAACAGCCTAAGTATGGAAGAAGGGTGGATATAAAGCGATTAGGAGTTAGGAGAAGAATGGTGTATACAGATGGCATCGGTCCCCCCTATACTTAGGCCTTAGCCTAAGTAAAGGAAGAAGCTGTACACGGAGGCCGATGTGGTCGGGAGGGAGGGAGGGTGTGGTCAGATAGATTTTCAATATCCTCGCTCTGCGTGAAATAGATGGCCTCGACTTGAACTGTTTGTTCTTTGGATGATTCAATGTATGGCTTCAGCATTTGTCCATTTACTGAGAACGGTTGTGCATTCTCTTTGAGTTCGGCAATGTCTACGCTTCCATTGGTATGCACATCGACGACAATGTAGGGACCCGTCCATTTTGATTTGAGTTTCCCATGAAAAATCTTCAAACGAGCATTAAACAACCACACTTTTTGTCCAGGGACAAAAGTCTTCTCTCGAATGTGTCTATCATGCCATCTCTTGACCTTGTCCTTATAAATCACACTGTTGTCATATGCCCGATTTCGGATTTCAATTAGCTCATTCAGATTTAAGTCTCGACATAGTTTCCCGAGGTGACAACTCCAATTCAACTTTTTGATCGCCCACTCAGATTTGTGGATCAATTCTGCAGGAAGATGACATGGCTTGCCGTAGATCATCCTAAAAGGTGAAGTACCGAGTGGAGTCTTATAGGCTGTCCTATAGGCCCATAGAACTTGGTCCAACAGTGTTGACCAATTCTTCCTATCGGGACGAACCAATTTCTGGAGAATGCTCTTCACCTCTCTGTTAGAAACCTCTGCCATGCCGTTAGATTGTGGGTGATACGGGTTGGCTATTCTATGCTCAAATTTATACTCCTTAGCCAAAGATCTCATCTCCCTGTTCACGAAGTGGCTACCTCCATCAGAAATCAATACTTTTGGTATCCCGAACCTCGCAATGATGTTATCTTTGATAAATTTACAGACGACTTTGCTATCTGCGGTTCGGGTTGGAATAGCCTCTACCCATCTTGATAAATAATCCACCGCTAACAAGATGTACTCAAATCCATTGCTGTTGGGAAAGGGACCCATAAAATCAATCCCCCATGCATCAAAAACATCACAGAAAATTATTGGTTGCATGGGCATTTCATCTCTATATCCCATAGTCCCTCCCATTCTTTGACAAATCGGGCATGACCGTACAAATTCATTAGCATCCCGAAATAAGGTCTGCCAGTAAAATCCACATTGGAGTACCTTGTGCGCGGTTCTCTTTCCCGAATGGTGTCCTCCAGCCTCGAGAGAATGACAGTGTGTGAGGACGCTCTGATATTCCTCCTGAGGGATACATCTTCTCCAGACACAATCCGGTCCTTCATAGAAAAGGAAAGGATCGTCCCAATGGTATTTCCTCGAATCCGACTTTAATCGATCAATCATTTTTTTGGTCCAACCATAGGGAACTTTCTTGGAGACAAGATAGTTCACTATGTCGGAATACCATGGGGTTGACTCAATGACGCAAATCGATTCGTCTGGAAAAGTCTCCTTGATTGGTCCGATATCAGGATGATCGTTTTGCTCGATTCGGGAAAGGTGATCAGCAACAACATTCTTTATTCCAGGTTTATCCTTGATCTCCAAATTAAATTCCTGGATTAACAAGATCCATCTCAAAAGTCGTGCCTTAGCATCCTTCTTATCCATGAGATATCTGATTGCTGTGTGGTCTGTGAAGATTGTCACCTTGGAGCCCAATATGTATGATCTGAATTTTTCCAGGGCCCAAACAACCGCGAGCATTTCCTTTTCAGTCACTGTATAGTTTCTCTGTGCAGGGTCCAATACTTTGCTCGCGTAGTGAATCGCATAAGGAATTCCATCTCTTCTTTGTCCGAGCACCGCTCCGACAGCAAAATCCGATGCATCAGTCATGATCTCGAAGGGAAGAGACCAGTCGGGAGCTTGTAATATCGGCGATTCACATATTTTCTTTTTCAGGAGCTCGAAGGCCTCTAGACATCTGTGATTTACAATAAACTCGGTGTCTTTTCCTAAGAGCTCAGTCAGTGGGCGGGCGATCTTTGAAAAATCAGGAATGAACCGTCGATAAAATCCAACATGCCCTAAGAACGACCTCACTGACTTGACGTTGGTTGGTGGCTCAAGTTTCTTGATCACATCCACCTTGGCAGGGTCCACCTCCATTCCCTTTTTGGAGATGACGTGCCCCAACACGATACCCTCAGTCACCATGAAGTGACTCTTCTCCCAGGAGAGTACCAAATTTACCTCCCTGCATCTCTGAAGGACTCGGTCCAAGTGTGCTAAGCATGTATCAAATGAATCACCATGAACCGAGAAGTCGTCCATGAAGACTTCCAGGAAATCACCAACCATTTCGGCAAATACGGCAATCATGCACCGCTGAAATGTGCCTGGGGCATTGCAAAGCCCGAATGGCATGCGCTTGAATGCGTAAGTACCGAATGGGCATGTGAATGTGGTCTTTTCCTGGTCCTCGGGAGCGATAGCTACTTGATTGTAGCCGGAGTACCCATCAAGAAAACAGAAGAATGCTTTCCCTGCAAGTCTCTCCAAGATTTGATCAATGAATGGCAGTGGAAAGTAGTCTTTCTTGGTCGCAGCATTCAGGCGCCGGTAATCGACACAGACGCGCCACGACGTGGGTACTCGGGTCGCGATCTCTACCCCCTCCTCGTTGGTAACCATCTGGATTCCCGATTTCTTCGGGACGACATGAAGGGGGGCTACCCACTTGGAGTCAGAAATGGGGTAAATAAATCCTGCTTTGCACCATTTCTCTATTTCTTTCTTCACCACTTCCCGAAGATTGGGGTTTAATCTTCTCTGAAATTCACGGGAAGGCCTTGCATTATCCTCAACATAAATTTGGTGCGAGCAGAGAGCAGGGTTTATTCCTACGAGATCCGACACAGTCCAACCTATGGCTTTTCGATTTCGCTCAAGGACTTCGATCAGTCTGGATTCTTGGTCCATGGTTAATGATGAGCTAATGATCACAGGGAATTTTTCTTTGGGTCCTTTGAGGAATGCATATTTCAGCGTGGGAGGTAGTGATTTCAGCTCTGGCAATTCTGAATCGTCGATCAAGTCTGGTTGAATGACTTTTGCTTCTGTCTCAGTATCGGTTGGTGGTGAATCACTGGGTGAGATATTGGCTACCAATTCCAAAGAAAAGTGAGTTGGATCGATAGAGGAGAATGGTAATTCGGCCAGAGCCGTGTCTGACTCATCATCGATTGTCTGTCCCAAAGGTGAGGTGCTTGATAAATCCAAGAGGATTTCAGTGTTGTCTGGGGGTGTAGAGATCTCAGAGACTGCATGGTGGATTATTTCTTCTTCCGAGGATGTGCCTTCTATCTGGATGTCTGGCAGTTGGTCCCATGGCCCAGTGGTTCTGAGAAGATTGCATTCTGATGTTTCGGCATCTTCAGTCGTGGATTCGGAGTTTGGTCTTTGCCACTTTGTTTGTTTCATCGCCAAGTCCACTTCTCCGCCTGGAGAACGGAATTTCATCATGCCAGTTCCGTAGTCGAATACGGCCTTAGCAGTTCTTAAGAAAGGTCTTCCGAGAATGATTTGTGATTCCTTCCAATGGTTCGGGGTCTCCATGTCCAGGATAGTGAAGTCTACTTTGTATTCTGTACCCTCGATGATGATGATGACATTCTTCACTTCTCCCTTAGGTCTTTTAGTGGATTTATCAGCAAATTGGAGTAAAGATGATGATTTCTTGAGAGGGCCCAACTCCAATCGATAATATAAGGCTAAGGGTAGAAGGTTTATGGAAGATCCATTGTCGAGAAGTGTGCGTGTGAATGCTATGCCGCCAATGTGACTTTCCACATAATGGGCGCCTAGATCCCTTTTCTTTCTTGGCAGATGCTGATTTTTGACGCATTTGGTGGTGGCAACTGTCAAGATATGAGTCTCCACAAATTGACTTGTTCTCTTTGTACGAGTCCGGGTGGGGGTGCATTTTGCCTTCAAGTATTTTTGAAAGGCTGGATTACCTGCCACGTATTGATCAAAGGGTACTTTGACTGTGATGTTTTGTTGGCAGAATTTTTCCATGGCTGGGTCGTCTTTGATATTTTTCTTTTGCTTTTCTTTTTTTAAGGCATGGGGGAAAGGAATGGATGCATTTGAGACAGGAGATAGAGGATCAGAATCAAAAATACGAGCATCTTTATTCGACTTGGAGTTTTTATTACAATCATAATAATCAAAATCAGGTTGCTGAAAAGGTGACAAAGGTATTTTTGCAGCAACTAGAGGCTCAAGGTCCTCTGCAGACTCCATAGATGCTTTCCCTTTCTCTGGTGCTGGGATCTTCAGGTGTCCTTCTTCATTCTCCTCGGAAGCATCCTCCGGCTGATCCTCCGAGTCTTCATGAACCGATTCCCGAGTCCGATCAGGCACGGCCACGGTCCTTCCGCTCCTGAGTGACATGGCATGTATATTGTCAAACGAAAGGTTCTCATGTTCGGACATGGAAAAATCCGAAGAGTATACCTGGCCAGTGTGTTGAGATGATTGAGATCGGTTCAAGCTATTAGGGTTAGCTTGAACTTGGGCGGGAATGGTTGTAGTGGGGACAGTCTGCTCATCCTTCCATCGGGATAGACGATTAACATCTACCCTCAGATCATATAGCTCACTTCGGAAGCTGCGAAGTTCTTCCAACATCTGTCTCTGGATATCAACAGGTTCTTCCGGAGGATTGGATGATTGAGCCGAAGGTCTGGGAGCTTGGTGTTGCTGACGGTATTGCTAAGATTGGTTTGGGCGGTTGTAGGGCTGCTGCTGCTTCGGTTGCTGGAATGCGGCATTATAGAAAGTGGGTGGGCGCTGATAAGTCTGACGGTCTCCCATATTACCCTGTCGGGTAGTGTCTTGGGTGTACCAAATGCCGTTTATTTCGAAGGTCAGGGGCGGGGCTTCTTGGATTGTCTCGGCCGGTGGGGGTGGTTGCTGAGAAGCTTGGGCATAGGCTTGGTCCTGTACCCAGGATTGTTGCTGTTCTGTTCCTAGCTGCTCCTGGACATGGTGCACATGGTAGACCGGGACTGTTGGTGCAGCAGGTACCCCCATCTTGGACATCTTAGTAGTGAGCTCCTCCATCTGCTTTGGGAACTGGGAGATCCGGTTGTCGATGTCGCTCACTCTCTTGTCCACTATTGACAATTTATCAGAAATAAAATGCATGCTTGGAATTAAGTCCTCAGCTATTTCTGCCACAGTCTGCTTCCCGCCTTTGGCTTGAAGAGTGTTCAGGGAATCAGTGTATGCACGACTGGCAATTTGAGACCGGCTTGTTTCTGCCATCTGCTCCAGTATTTTCCAGACGGTCTCAGCTCCACGTGATGTGTAATTCCCTCCGCAGGCAGCACTAACTAACCCTTGAGTCTCGTGGTTGAGGCCAGAGTAGAGTGATTGGACTAGGATGTTGTTGTCCAGATCATGGCAGGGACATTTTTGTAGCAGGTCCTTAAACCTATCCCATGCCTCACAAAGGCGGAGGGGGCTCCGATGGCGGGGCGAGAAGATGAAGGTGGAATCGCGGAGGCGTAGCGGGAGCAGATGGAGGGCGAAATCGGCGGAGCGGAGCGGAGCGGAGGGCGGAAGAGAGAGGAAGAGAGATAGAGAGAGAGAGAAAAAGAGATTACCTGGAGAGGGATAAGGGGCTCGACGGCGTCGGGTGGCCGGAGCGAGGGCAGGCTCGGAGGAGCGCTGCGACGAGCTCGAAGAGCTCGGATCTCGCCGGGGTAGAGGGCTGTCACCACCTCGAAGGAGCCTTTAGGGCGGGAGTCGACGGATGCGTGGACTGGGGGCGGCGATGGGGTATTTATAGGGGAGAGGGAGGTCGGGCAGGCGCGAGATAGAAGGGGGGTTCGTCGGCGAGATAAGCGGAGGCCGTTGGGAGGTCAGCGGCGATGGAGGTTAAGGAGAGGAGGCGGCGGAGGGCGCGAAGGTGGTTGGCCGAGATCGCGGAGGAGGTTGCGGGGCGAGAGGCGCGGGAGGTGGACGACGCCCAGGCACCGTTCGATCAAACGAGATCGAACGGCTCCTATAGCGACACGTGGCGAAGAGAATAAGGGCAGAGGGAGCGGGTGCGCCGCACGTGCGGAGCACGTGCCTGGGGGCACGTGCGATGCACGTGCTTCGGTTTTAATTTATTTTTTTTATTTATTTATTTATTTTATTTTTTTTTTTTATTAATAAAAACGAAGATTTAAAAAGCCCAAAAAACCATGACACGTGGCGGCCTCAGGGGCTGCCACGTGTCACCTCCAGAAAATTCGAAAAATAAATGTTTTGTAAAATCAAAAAGAAATAGCAAATGACCTCGGATCGAAAAAGTTCCTTCACGAAAAATGCTCGTCTCGACGAGATCTACAACTTTCATGAAGACATCAAAGCCAAATTCGGTCAAATGTGAAAAGTGAATTTTTGGGGTATCCTATGTACATAGAATACCTTGATTTTTGGGTTTTGTAATTTTTTTTGTCAATTTTAAACACGATAAAAATCTGGAAAAATAAGGAAAACTCAAAGATAAATAAAAGAGACCTTAATCTAATTTTTTTTGGATTTTTATTAATAAAGAAAATAAACACATAAAATACAGGTCAAAAAGCCGCAAAAATACAATGCACAAAAGAGGCCCAAAACCCAACTTTCACATACGAGCTCTGATTCACTTGAACTTGGTCTTGTTTTGAAGGTAATTGAATGTACATTAGTTCAAAAGTGAGTAGGATCAAATCGGACACTGGATGGGAAAGATATGTGGCTTTTAGTCCGAAAATCCTGAAACTAGGGTTTGGGTTTTTGGTCCACTTAACAGGGTTAAATATTTTTTTGTATTTTTTATTTATTCTTGTTAGTGATGTGTATACAGTGGAAGTGAGTTTGTGGTATGCGGTGTTAGCGTGAAGGGGTTAAAAATAGGGGAAGTTAGGCTATTTACAGGTCAATTTTTTGGCTTGGATTTTTGGCTTCTTATTTTATGCAGAACTTAATGCTAAAATGCAATTCTTATGCAATCATGCCTGAATGCTAATTATGCAGGATAAATGCAGAAATGCAATTGATTTTGAGGGACTTGAGCTTTAATTAATGAGACTTAGAATGGTGAATCTGAGATTCATCAGGAGGTTATCCATGAGAGTCTGGAGGCTCTACCGTACGTGATGGAGAAGCGTCACACAGGACACTGGATCGGTAGCAGAGTGTCGTGGTGCTAGTAGCAGTGCGAGCAACGAGTACATGTAGCAGTGCAAGACATGACGGTGGATGCATGCAGCGGTACATATGCGAGCGCAGAAGGGCGGTACGTAGTGAAGCAGTACGCATCGAGCAGCAATGCGGTACGGTCACATAGGGGTATGCACGAAGGCGCACAATATTGATATTGATGCGTGGCGGTCCAAGGAGGCATGGAGCATTGCAAGTGCTAAGTACGAGCATTGTCGAGCATGCTCGGTATTTACACGTACGACAGTGGTCTGGAGGCCACAAATAGTGAAGTTCTAGAGGACTTAGAATGCAGAACGCTAAAGGGTTTACCGTACGAGGGTCTGAAGGCCGCGGGTTCCCTTTGGCACAAGACCGAGTATTCGGTGGCACTCGGTGAATTATGGCAAAGCTGCATCAACAAGCGTTGAAGTGCGAGTGTACTGATGACTAGGCAATTGATGTGGCGTCAACCATGCGGCAAGACGAAAGGACAACATGGGAGTCGAAGAGACGAGCAGACAAAGAGTTTCTGAGGAATGTGAAGGGTTTCCGAAGAACTCGAAGGGTCTCTTGTATCTTTGTGTATCATTATTGTAGATGTAATAATGAATGTCCCTTGGGTTTCCTTGAGTCTTATATATAAGAAGGGGTGGTGGCTCATTTGTAAACACACAAGTGTATAGTGTCATCATCCACTCCCAGAGAGAGTTCCCCTTCTAATAGGATAAGAGCTTTGTGCCCGTGCTTGTGTGATCATCTGGTTGTGTTCTTGAGCGCTCTTGAGCGATCCATATTGTGCTTGTGTCTGAGCATCGGTGTGTTAGCAAGCAGGAGTATCGAGAAGAGTTGGAGTGTGTCCGTGACCTTCTATTCGGGAAGGCTGGTTAGCTACAGGTTAGCTAACATCGCACAGATTCAGTCTAAATCGATAGCGAGATTTTGACCTTATGACAAGTGGTATCAAAGCTTGGTCGGTGCCAAGAAGCGGGAAAGATAGTAGACAAAGCTAGGAGAGACTGTCGGTGCAGTCGATCGCGGGAACAGAGGATACTTGTCGGTGCAAGTACATCTTCAATCAGCGGAGCGAAGATGGTGGGTGTTACCGAGCGTATGGCAGCACTGGAGCAAGCGATGGTAGAAGTGGAGTCTACCATTGGGACTCATGTCCATCGCATCGCCGTCTTGGAGAATCGTTCTTCAGAAGGATCAGATGTTGGGGACGAGACCCAACGCTCAGCGGAGCAGATCAAGTCCTTGGAGGATAAACTGGAGGCATTCAGTACGATGATGGAGGATCTACGCGGCGAGATCTCCCTCATCAAGAAGGCATTGGCGAACAGCGGGAGCTCCACGGAGGTGCAGCGACACAAGGTACCTGAACCCAAACCCTTTACAGGTATGCGGAGTGCCAAGGATTTGGAGAACTTCCTATGAGATATGGAAGTTTACTTCGAGGCGACCAAGATGAGGGAAGCTGAGAAGGTCGGCTTGGCATCGATGTACATGTCAAGCGATGCCAAGCTATGGTGGAGAAGCCGTGCAATAGACGAGGCAAGATTGAAGATATCCAGATGGGATGATCTAGTCACGGAACTGAAGTCACAGTTCCTTCCGAAGAACACTGTGTGGGTTGCACGGGAGGCTCTTCGACGCCTGAAGAAGACATGCACTGTTCGTGAATATGTGAAGCAGTTCGCGTCCTTGTTGCCGGACATCAAGGGCATGTCAGAGGAGGACAAGCTGTTCAAATTCACGATCGGGTTGCAAAGCTAGGCGCAAGCTGAGCTGCGGAGGCAGGGAGTGAAGGACCTTAATTCAACGATCGTGGTGGCGAATGCGTTGGTCGACTACGGGGCCCAACCAAGCCACAATGCTGAAGAGAATGAGTTCACCAACAAGCAGAAGGTGCGATCGAAGGACAAGGGCAAAGACGTTGCCCACAATCCACCTATGGAGGAACAAGAGTACTCCAAAAATAGGGAGCAACCCAGGAGCAAGGGGTGCTTCATATACGACGGACCGCATCGGGCGCGGGATTGCCCAAAGAGGGAGAAGCTCAACGCTCTTCGTACGAACAAGGAGGATGAAGAAGAAGGTGAGGTACGCTTGGGAGCAATCGATGCTATGCGCAAGGTACGCCTCATGACACTTCGAACTGAAGCTTCAAATTCAATGGAGCGAGGGAACTCCGCAACAAAGAGCTTTGGAGGCGCTAAAGCTCGATCGAGGATGCACATGAGTGCGAAGGTGCATGCTGAGCACCAACATGTGTGCTAGAGTCACACAACCAAAGCTGTGGATAGGAGAAGATCCGTGCACGAGAAGGCGGCACAGAGCTCTGGAGGCGATGCAACATGGACAAGGTGTTGAACGTCCATGGAGGTGGAGTGGTGATGAACTACACCACCAACGATCTTGCAGGAGGCAAGATACCGAAGACGCTCGGAGCGCAGGAGGTGCTCATTTCTAAAGATGCGGAGACGCCCACAGGGAACGATAGAGATCGTTAATGAGCAAGCGTGGAGGTGAGTGAAAACCACGAAATTGAGAGCAGTCGTATTGATTCACAAGGCGAATCAACAGTCGATGTCTTGACCACTACAAAATCCCGTAATTAATCAACAATGAACCCACAATCAAATATCAAACAATGACAAACAAGTGTGGAGTTAAAATTTATTATAACTCTACAAAATATGTGTATAGTGCAAGTAATGTAGAGTGTCGAACACAAGGAGCAAGCAGGATAGAACAAGCAAAATGCACAAAATGTGGTTGTGAATATTTGTCTAAATGTGCTATTTTTTTGTGGGTTTTGAATTTTATATTTTTTTATTTAATTTTTGAGTTTATATTTTTATATTTTGGTTTTTAATTTACTGATTTTGTATTTTTCTTTTTAGATTTTATATTTTTAGATTTTTTTAATAAAGATATAATGTATATAAGGGAGATATATGTACACTAGAGATAAGAGAGGGATAAAAATAGGGGAAATGCTCAAAATACATGAAATGGAATGTTTTTGTGATTTTTATATTTTTTAATATTTTTGTGATTTTTCTAGATTTTTTCTAATTTTTTTGTCTTTTTAAGGGCAAAAATACTAGTAAACAGTGAGAAAAGTTGCTGGCCGAAATTAAAATGAGGATGAAAAATATCAAATGGTGTCCAAAATTCCTCAATTTAATTTTAATTGAAAGATAATAAATCAAAGAAGATACAGAAACTGAAATTGCATTTTTAGGATTTTTCTAGAATTTTTTAAGATTTTTAGGAAGATTTTTGGTGTTTTGCTATTTTTAGGGGTTTCCTTTTGAAATTTTTAATGATTTTTGGTCTGAAGTTAAAACACATAGAAACAAACAAAATATAATTTTTTTGGAGTTTTTCAAAAAGGAATGAACATATTAAAAATAAAAGATTGCAGGAAGGTAGAAATGATGTTTTTGATTTTTTTGCTAACCAAACAATATAATAAAAATACAACAAAAATCTCTGATTATAGAACAAAGTCAGGGGCATATAAACATATTTTTAGATTTTCAAATAGATGAAAGATGCTCCAGAAATAAATCAATCACTAAAAATATCGTAGAAATTCTACAGGACACAAATCGCAATATTTTTTATTGAAATTTGAAACCAAATTCGGCCCTGCTAATTACTACAACATATCCAAAAATGAGCAAGTGATATTGAGTATTTCAAGTGTTATCAACAAAACAAGCCCAATCACTACTCTGACTTCATAAATTCGCCATAAATAGTTCTTACACCAGAAAAATCTGAAATTTGGATATGATGTAGAACTCTTAAACAGCTTTCTAACAAAAAAATCTCACGCGAAACCGAGTTCAGACGAATGAGTTATAGCTATTACAACATAGGGGTATAGATGAAAAAGTAAATACGAAACTGCAGTACAAAAATGTACTCGAAAACTTTCCGAAATATGCCAAAAATGCGGGGACGTGATTGCAAAATGCCCCACTAACCCAGATGGCGTCAAGCTGATCTTGGATAACAAGGGAATGTGTGTGAAAGTGCTCCGATGTACCTGCAATTAGAAGAAAGGCTCGAGTAATTAACAAGCTGATCTTGGATAACAAGGGAATGTGTGTGAAAGTGCTCCGATGTACCTGCAATCATAAAGGGCTCTCTGTCCCCTATGTTCTCTTCTGATGACGACGCCGGCGTGGCCTTCGTGTCCGATGACATTTGCATCGGTGAAGGTGGGCACAAACTTGATAAGTGGGCGTTGCATGCGTGGCAGGTGGAAAGAGGTGGGGGTAAAGGTGAGTCTTGGGAGGGAAGACAGAGGGGTCCACATATAATGTCACGTGGCTCGAGAGAACGTGAAAACATGAAGGCTTGTGGTTGTTTCTACGCTGCCTGATGTGGTTAAATGGAAAAAGCAGGGAAGAGCATCCATCATGCCACGTGTCGTCTATTGGGTGAAAAACCCAACTTTAAAGAAGGTATATAGATGTTTACGTAGAACAATGCAAATAACTTTATAATAATAATACATGTTGCCATTGGACACATATTAGCTCACAAACACATGCATATAATATAAGGAATTATCACAACGACACCCTTCTGAGTTTTCATAGTAACCCTTAGGCCCCTACATTTTGTGCAATGTCACTTTGTGCATCTATATTCTTACATCATTAATCGATGTGCCTCTCTGGTTAGTTGTTGTCCCTTCTCTCACAATCGAACATTAAAGGTAATGGCATAACCATACTTTACCTCATTCTACATTGCCCTCATCCTCAGGGACGGAGGGAGGGCGGGTGGGGGCTAAGCCCCCCCAACCCGTGGAGATTTTGTTATATATCCCTATATTTTAAACCAATAGAGTAAGACTCCATTTGAGTTCCTAAAGCTGTCATCAATGACCAAGTCAGAATTTTCCTATCCTAGAAAAGCGGCAAATAAAAAATAGGGATAATTAAATTGAGAGACGTGGCGCTAATTTGAAATCAAGTCCTCTTTATTTGGGACTTTCTTATTATCACGATTCTAATTCCAGCAAAATCATGAGAAATTTTATTGCCAAAAATGCATTCTCTTTCTCTATATTACGGCATTCATACCATTAAAAATCGCATGCTCCTTTCTTCTTAAACAGTTTCCGAAATCATGAATCCAATATTTCCATCACATCTTGTGACGTTAAAGAAGTCATAGTCACCAACATCGAAATTTCATCTTCCACCAGCATCGCGCTCGCAAGCTGCAATCATCGCATCATCGTAAGCTACGACGCCGTTGTCATACAATTTGCTATACGACCTCCTGATTCCTAACTCCTGCGGTCCTGCCTTCACCGAACCTACCGGGCCTACTACTCGTTATCGTCCGAACATCGGTAATATAGATTCACTTTTTTCATAAAAATTTGTTTGTTAATATGAAATTTCCTTATATATTTTGCATTGTTTTCGCTTTACCACTTTGGATAAATTTATTCGAATCTGATCAAATTGCTACTGTCGTTATATCATTTATTCTACTTTGGATAAGTTTATTGGAATCTGATCAAAATTGCTACAGTCGTTGTATCATTTATTCTACTTTTCTTATGTAAGTATACTCATATTTTTTAATTCTATTAGAGGTATCAATAAGTACATATAAGAAAAATACATTGTTTTATATTCTTAAGAATGAATCATGTCTAAATATAAATCGTATTATCATGGATACAACGTTACTATTATCAATATTTTCATTAAGAACATGATATTACCCGTATGGAGTCTATTTCTGATTATGAAATTAATTACTTAAGTTAAATGCCTCCACTTTTTATAATTTCTAGGACAACCCACATATATGATCAGAACGATATGTATGCAAATTTGTCTTAATGAGCCAGCAAAATCGTATCTCATATTAATCAAACTTTGCACTAAGACTCTTGAACTTGTCCAATAACATTGTAACTCTTATATTCTTTGTGATTTCACCGATCTTAACTCATGTAACACATACTGCAATGTTCAAGAGTTGTTGCGAAATTTATTATGGTTATGATGTATTCACAAATGAAATATTATATAGGTTATAGCGTAATTGGACAAATAATGAATACTAAATATAGATTGTTAAATAATAGTTGAATAAATATGTTCAACTTATACATTTTCATGAGAAAATATTACACGTGCCAAGTATTTTTATTGATCTTAGCTATCTTGCAATCATAATTTGAAACTTTTCTTTTTAAGCTAACCATTTTTCCCCTTTAATTTTTGACTCTTTCAGATTAAAAATGTCTAAGAGAAAAATTACCACATATTTCTCTAAGAAGATGAACGAGAATAATTCTCAAGAACATCCGCTTGATTTTGGTGATCGTAAAGATGATGATAATCCCCAATATAAAATTCCACGGGTGAGAACTCCAAATATTGATGTTACATTAGTAGAAAGAGACCCGGGATTGCGTCAAATGATATGGGATTATCCCTCAGACAAAAGAGAAGATATAATCCGAACATATATTAATCTGGGACCGTATCAGTTTATTATGGAAAATTATCCATATAATTGCAGTGGAAGGCAACGTCGGCGATTTCAAGCATCATGGTTTAAAAATCATTCATGGTTAGAGTACTCTCCATCAAAAGATGCAGCATTTTGTTTCTCTTGTTATCTTTTTTGCGGTAAAGCTAATTCTAAGCATGGCACTAATGCCTTTGTTATTGATGAATTTCGGAATTGGAAGAAGGTTAATGATGGACAAAATTGCTCCTTTATCAGTCATGTGGGAGGAAAAGGATCAACACATAACATGAGTGAAGAACGTTTGAGGAATTTGATGATCAAATCACAGTATATTGAAAATGTATTTCTAAAGCAAGATGATAAGCAGATACAAGAAAATCGATTACGACTAAAGACGACTATTGATACTGTTCGATGGTTGACATTTCAAGCATGTGCATTTAGAGGTAATGATGAGAGACCATGTTCAAGCAATCGTGGGAATTGTATTGAACTAATAAAATTAATTGCATCTTATAATGAAGGTGTGGATAAGGTTGTTCTCGAAAATGCACCGAAAAATGCTAAATACACATCCCCTGATGTTCAGAAGGAAATTCTTCAAATTATAGCTAACAAGGTTAGAAATACCATTCTAGAAGAAATCGGGGATGCATCAGTTTGTGTGATAATTGATGAAGCTAGAGATGAATCAAAAAGAGAACATATGGCAATTGTTCTTAGATTTGTAGATCAAAAAGGTATCTTACGTGAGAGATTCTTTGAACTAATTCATATTCCTGATACAAGAGCTACGACATTAAAAGACAGGTTGTTTGAAACTCTGATGCAAAACAATCTTGATTATAAACGAATAAGAGGACAAGGTTATGATGGAGCAAGTAACATGCGGGGTGAATGGAATGGCCTGCAGGCTTTGGTTATGAGAGACAACAACTATGCCTATTATATTCATTGCATGGCCCATCGCCTTCAATTGGCTCTTGTTACAGCTTCAAAGGAAGTAATTCCTATTTACAAGTTTTTCAGTAAATTGAATATAGTAGTCAACATTGTCAACGGATCTTCAAAACGTCATGACGAATTACAAGTTGCGCAAATAGAAGATGTTGAATATCTACTTTCTATTAATGAAGTTCAATCAGGTACTGGACTTAATCAGATTGGTACCTTGCAACGTCCAACTGAAACTCGATGGAGTTCTCACTATAGATCAGTATGCAGTTTTATAAAAATGTATAGTGCGGTGTGTAAAGTACTCTTGACTATTATAAATGAAGGTGATAACTACTTACAACGAGGAGAGGCGGATGAAGCATATGAAGCAGTGACATCTTTTGAATTTATTCTTATCATGCATATAATGGAATATACTATGGGAATTACAGAAGATTTGTGTCAGGTTTTGCAAAGGAAAAATCTTGATATATTGAATGCATTACAACTTGTTTCATCTACAAAAGAGCACCTTCAAAAAGCAAGAGAAGATGGATGGAATTCATTATATGAAAAGGTTGTACTATTTTGTCAGAAACGAAATATTGATGTCCCAGATGCAAATTCTCATTATAGTCGAAGCCGAATAAGATCTCGTGGTCAGGTACAACAAATTACATTGCTTCATCATTTTCGAATAGATATATTTACTGCAACGATCGACTCCCAATTAGCAGAACTAAGCAGTCGATTCAACGAGAATGCTACTAATCTCCTTACTCTAAGTATTTCTCTGGATCCTAGAGATGATTACAAGCAGTTCAATAGTATGGATATATGCAAATTAGCGAGGGAATTTTATCCAGCCGATTTCACAAATCACGAGATATTACTTTTAGAAAAGCAATTGATGCACTATAAGTCAGATGTCACTACACATCATATTCTCAAAAATGTCTCAAACCTTGTAGATCTTTGCCAAAAATTAGTTGAAACAAGAAAGGCAGAAGTATACTATTTGATTTTTAGACTGATACGACTTGTCTTGATACTTCCTATCTCAACTGCAACGACAGAGAGAGCATTTTCAGCAATGAAAATCATAAAATCCAGACTTCGCAATAATATGGAGGATGATTTTCTTAGGAGTTGTCTATTAACTTACATCGAGAAAGATATCGCAGAGAAGTTCACAATAGAATCAATTATTGATGAGTTTGATTTGAAGTCGCGACGAGCACGATTTAAGTAATTTAATATTCATGTATGCTCAATGTCATTTTATTCTCTTCAAATTTTATTTTTGGCAACAAGATTATTGAAATGTGGTTTTTTAATATTTTTGAAGTTCAAATTAGTCATTATTCTATATCTTTATCATGTATTTTTTAACATAGTTTGAGAAATTTGCAAATTTAAAAAATCATGCATGAAAGAACTGGTATTATATAACATACAATCCAATCTAGTCTAGTCCCCCCGACTAAAAAAGTCTAGCTTCGTCCCTGGATGAAAGCCGCATCGAGGAGGATGAATGAAAGTCGAAATGATGGGATCGAAGCTCGCCGGAGCTTGCTCCGGCGAGGGATGAACTAGGTGATTAAGTGACTAAAAAGCAAGTAAACGAAATGCTAAAATAAATCTACGATCTACAAGTGAATAAAGAGCAAGAAAACAAGAGAAAAAAATGAAAGAAAATACGAAACCTCAAGCCAAGAATGGCGAGATGGACCTCACGGCTAAGGTGGCCGGAGATGGTGATGGAGCGGCCCTTCGACTCGCCTAGCCGCGCCTCCGAGGAGCTGGGGAGCTCACTGTCACTTCACTCTATCTTGAGCTCCAAGGAGGGTGGCCAAAATGGGTCCAAGAGGGTTCAAAAATGAATTGGAAGAAGATGTGGTCTTTTTGTACATGTGAGGTGGGCGGCTCCAAAGAACGATGGATATCTAGCATATCGTTGATCCAATCCTTCAAGCAACCTCTGGGCGTGTATGAGGGTACATAAAGAAGAAAAAGTTGTGAAGGAAGCTTAGTCATTGGGAGAAAGGTTCGGCCTTGAAAAATCCGAGAAATCGGACAAAAACAAGGATCTGACTGGAGTGGCAGAGGCTGGTTAGAAAGTTGATGTGGTGGCAAGAAGATCGGTGTGTATCTTGCGAATGGACAACTCAACTGTAGATATAAAAGTTGGGCGTGTATAGTGGATGTATGTAGAGAAAAAGTCTAGAAGGAAGTCCAGCGATTGGGTGAACGTATCGGCCTATAAAAATTTGAGAATATTGACAAAAACTAATGTTCTGACGCACAGCAGAGTGGGGGTCAGACAACATGATAATCATGCTCCAAAGCTCGAGGAAAATAGGGCAAATACATGATTCAATGCTAAAACTATATACTGGACGTGTATAATGAATATAAGAGGAGAAAAAGTCAAGAAGATATCATCGTGAAAAGATGCACGATGCATCCTCCAAAAATCGGCGAAAACGGCCAAAAACGTGGTTCTAACACAGTACATTGTTAATTTTTCTATGTATTTTATACAAGAATTTTATTTTTTTAATGTTTTATTTATCATTTGATTCCAATTTTAATATGTACATATATAATAATCTATGAAATAATAAAAATATGAAATAAAATAAAGAATAATAAATAAAATGAATATTTTAATCGGTATAATATACAACAGGGGTCCAAAACTCAACTTTCAAACCGTAACTCCGAAAAATACGAAACCACCTTCATTAAATATATTATTGAAAATTATATACAATTAGAGGTGAGTTTGATAAATTTTGAGTTTTTATTTGATAGATACGGGTCTGGGAAGTTGGGATTCCGGAATCTTATTCAGATCATAACTTTTTATCTGTGCATTATTTTTGAGTGAAATCAATTTTGTATTTTTCTTTATTTAATTATATACAACTTTTATGTACAAAATTTCTTTATTTAAAGTATAAACGGTGGGACTAAAAATAGGTCCCAAAATAATTAAAGAATGAATTAAACAAAAGGAATTTTTATTGTATTTTGGTCGTTATCTCTCCCTACTTTATTCCTTGTCGACTTAGCCATCGAGATGCCTAGGTCTCGGAGTTTTGGGTCATAAAATATTTACAATATTTTTATTCTTTTTCTTTTCTTTGATTTATTCTATAATTTTTGCTTTAATTACAGTATATTATACACTAATTACATGCACATGCATGAATGCTACGATATGGAAATTAAGGGTATTTACACGCATTTGCTAGGATTTTTGATGCCAAAATGATAGAATAAAGATGATGAAATGTGGCCTCATCATCCCCCTATACTTTACCTTTGCTAGTCCCTAGCAAACACTTATGCAATAAGTGCAGAAAGAAAAAGAAAGAAAAGAAAAGAAGAAGATGGATTACGTTTGATTATCAAACTTGTCTTCACAAAATCAAAGTTTGGAGCTTAAGTACGACCTTTGAAATGTTAGTGTGGGCGGAACCTTAATGAGAACCAGATTTGAAATCCAACAGTCCTTGAGAATCCCAAAACTTTGTCCAAGTCTCCTCAATAGACAGGTCAGAAATACTTCAACTCATACGCAAACTCTTACGACTATGAATCTGACTCGTACAGTGTAAGTGATGGTGGCTCTCCCCAACTAGAATGGCAAAGAAACTGACTTCTCCAGTACGACAACCCAATGATTCCCCGATCCAACAACTCCATTCTCGAGGAGCGGGGTATTCCCTTCTAAGTTCAAGTGGCAACCAGCTCAAGAGGAGGGGGTGAAGAGAAGAATGGACGGTAGCCAGTGTAGCTACCTATCCTAGGATGCAAGACCAGTGTAGTCAAGTCATCCAGCTGCAGGCTCACATGATTTGACTTTGGAACTCAAGCTTGCTTATTGACTTTACAACATATATACATACTTTGCATGCATTTTATTTTTGTACAGGCCTGTCTCCTTTTGTTTTGTTTTCTTTTTTTTTTGGAATACTATTCACAGCAGCATTTACATAGGGAGTTTTTCCTCTTGAGCCAGTAGACTATCCCTCTTCTGAAGCGTTATTGCAACCCACACTCTCCTGTCTTTAGACTTCCTCATCACTGGACGGGTTGGGGTGCACTTCCCTCCCTAGAGGAGGACAAGTGTTTCCACTTGTGTGCGTCTCATACCGGCAAATCCAATCCCCTCACCACTCCAACTGAGTCGAGCCATGTGAAAGGTGCAGGTGTCCAAGTTAGGTCATTATCAACAAGAGTCATGCATGTGCTCCGAAATACTCTACTTAGGCGGTCAAGAATCCATTGAACCAAGTCCCGTGATCCTCAAAGAATTAAGTCAACTAGACCTGAAGTACCTCAAATCCAGTTCCTATAAGGTTCCTTTTATTAGGTAGATTTTAAGGTCCAATCAAGCTCCAATCTCCGGATTTTACTTAGACTCGTTCAACTATCAAACTCAATCCGAAAAATGCTCATGCTATGCAATGCGATGCAGAAAATCTTTTTTTGATGCAATTTTCAAAGATTTTGAACTTTTTCTGGATTTTTGAAAAGATGATGATGATGCAAATGCATTTTTTTGTCTTTTTCAAAAAGATTTTTCAAATGTTTTTGGGATTTTTGAAAATAAAAAGTTTTGGCTAAAAACTAGGTGAAAGATATGTACACTGGAGTGCTTCTTATGTATACAAGAAGTGGATTTTAAGAATTTACAGGGTAAGTGATCAATTTTATACATATATACATAGTGGATTTTAGTGAGATGTATTCCTCAAACTTATTTAACACCTGTTTTTCAAACAATTTTTGAAAACTATAGTCCAAAATAATTTTTACAAACAGTTTTTACAAACATGTACATATATTTGAAAATCATTTTGCAAATAGGTTTTCCAAACAGTATATATAGATTTTTCAAAATATTTTTGCAACCATTTTTCAAACCATTTGCAAATCATTTTTCAAACATTTTATTTCACACAAAAAAATAAATTTTGCAAACCACACATTTTTACACAGGTTGAAAACATGTAACAAAAATTTTCAAAATAGTTTTCAAAAGATTTTCACAAGGATTTTCAAACTATTTTTCAAATATTTTGCAAAAAACATTTTCATCTGATTTATTGAACAGTATATACAAAAAGAATTTGAGGAACAAAACACCTTTTTATTACTAGTTTTTAATGAATTTTAAAGAATAATTAGCCATATTATTAGGAAAATACGAAAGTACGAGTTATGGCTAAAGAATATACATAGTATATACGACCCCCCTATACTTGGCTTGAGCTATGTCCTCATAGATCGGAGAGAAAAGAGAAGACATAACTCGTACTGAGTATAAAAAGGTCTAAAGAATAAATAAAATGAATAAATGAATGTGAAGTTGACCGTCCCCCCTATACTTAGGATCAAATAATCCTAAGTATAGCAGACTGTACACTGAAGGGAGGGTCAAGGGTGGGAATAAACAGATCGTACTCAGACTGTCTCCTCCTATACTTAGGGTGAGATATCCCTAAGTATAGACAAGAAGAGGAGATAATGGAGAGGATCTAATGAATAGAAAAACTCAGGGTGCACACCTCCCCTATACTTAGGACAAAGTACGTCCTAAGTATAGCAAAATCAAATGATGACGATGGGGTGTGAGCCATAAAGAATGAATGATCGATGTACAGATGAATATATACAATGTCAGATCTCAGTGATAATCATGTACGAGATGCCAAAGGTGTGAGTCAAATAATCATCTCATACCAAATGAATCGGGGCAATAGCAACGGTCGGCGGATCATGATCTAGATATGGTTTCAAGCGCTGACCATTGACTCTAAAGGTGGAAGATGATGAAGGTTCGGATATATCAATGCTGCCATTATCATGCACCTTCCGGACCACATATGGTCCTTTCCATTTGCTTTGTAATTTCCCTGGGAATAATTTTAGCCTAGCATCAAATAACCATACTTGCTATTCTGGCTCAAATTGTTTATGGCTGATTCGGGAATCGTGCCATACTTTCACTTTTTCCTTATACTGTAGGCCACTTGCGAAGGCTGTATCTCTTAATTCTTCCAGGGCTGCCAACTCTGCTTTCCTCTGATGTCCTACACTCTTGGGATCCAACAATAGCTCTGTAACTGCCCAAAGTGACTTATGCTTTATCTCCACTGGTAAATGGCACGGCTTGCCATAGACGAGACGAAAGGGAGATGTCCCTAATGGTGTCTTGAAGGAAGTCCGATAAGCCCACAAGACCGAGTCCAAAAGTTGTGACCAATCTTTTCGGTCTGGGCGGACCACCTTCTGCAAAATTGTCTTGATCTCCCTATTCGATACTTCAGCAAGACCATTAGTCTGAGGATGATACGGTGTGGCAATACGATGGTCAATACTGAACTCCTCTGTAAGGGCCATGACCTTGTCGTTAATAAAGTGAGACCCCCCATCTGAAATCAAGACTCTAGGCACCCCGAACCGTGAAATAATGTTTTTTCTCAAGAAACGACATACGATTTTAGCATCTGCGGCTCGGACGGGGATGGCCTCAACCCAACGACTAACATAATCCACAACAAGAAGAATATACTCAAACCCCTGACTTTTAGGAAATAGGCCCATGAAATCAATTCCCCATGCATCAAAAACCTCACAAAAGTGAATGGGTTGCATGGGCATCATGTCTCTCTGTCCGCAAGTACCCATTTTCTGACAGTCAGTACACCTTCTCACGAACTCATCAGAATCCTTGAAAAGGGTAGGCCCACCAAAGGCCGGATTGGAGCACCTTCTGTGCTGTCCGTCTCCTAAAATGATGTCCTCCTGCCTCAAGCTTGTGACAGTAGGTGAGGATGCTATGTTGCTCATCTTGAGGAATGCACCGTCTCCAGATACTATCCCCTCCCTCATGATAAAGGACGGGATCCTCCCAATGGTACGACTTGGCCTTCGCAAGGAAGGTCTCAAGCCGCTGTCTGGGCCAACCTTGTGGAATGGATTTGGCAACAAGGTAATTCACAATGTCGACATACCATGGAAGAGAGGTGATAGCAAGGATCGCCTCATCTGGAAAAGTTTCAGTGATAGGTGCTATGGGCTCAGATTCCTCAAGGTTTTCTAGGCAGGAGAGGTGATCTGCCACAACATTCTTAACTCCAGGCTTATCCTTAATCTCAATATCAAATTCCTGGAGGAGAAGGATCCATCTGGTTAATCTGGATTTGGCATCCTTCTTCGACATCAAGTACCGAATGGCAGTGTGGTCAGTAAAAATTGTCACTCTAGATCCAAGAATGTAAGATATGCACTTATCCAAAGCAAAGACTACCGTTAGCATTTCTTTCTCAGTCACTGTATAGTTCCTCTTAGCTGCATCCAAAGTCCGGCTGGCGTAGTGTATGGCATAGGGTAATACATCCCTCCTCTGTCCAAGCACAGCCCCAATGGCATAATCTGAAGCATCCGTCATGATCTCAAATGGAAGAGACCAATCGGGTGGCTGAAGGACAAGAGCCTCGACAACTAAATTCTTGAGAGTCTCGAAGGACTTAAGACGCTTATCATCTACATGGAACTCGGTGTCTTTAGTCAATAAATCCGTCAGCGGTCGGGCAATTCGACTGAAGTCCTGAATGAACCGTCGGTAGAAACCGACATGCCCCAGAAAAGACCGCAATTGTTTCAAATTGGACGGTGGATTGAGTTTTCTAATGATATCAACCTTGGCCAGATCAACCTCCATGCCCCTATTAGAGATGATGTGACCAAGGACCGTCCCCTGAGTCACCATAAAGTGACTCTTCTCCCAAGATAGTACAAGGTTTACCTCTATGCAGCGCTGCAACACTCGTTCTAGGCAGTCAAGACAAGCATCGAACCCATCGCCATAAACTGAGAAGTCATCCATGAAGACCTCCAAACAGTCACCTATCATGTCCGAAAAGATGGACAACATGCACCTTTGGAATGTCGCAGGGGCGTTACATAGACCAAAGGGCATCCGTCTGAAAGCATATGTCCCAAATGGACAGGTGAACGTTGTTTTATCCTGGTCTTCAGGCGCGATAGCCACTTGGTTGTATCCGGAGTACCCGTCAAGAAAACAGTAATGACTCTTCCCGGCTAGCCTCTCGATAATCTGATCAATAAATGGTAGCGGGAAGTGATCCTTCTTGGTGGCCTCATTCAATCGTCTGTAGTCCACACAGACCCTCCAAGAAGTGGGTACCCGGGTGGCGATCTCTTCTCCAGACTCATTCACAACTGTAGTGATACCCATCTTCTTGGGTACCACATGTAAAGGACTAACCCACTTGGAGTCGGAGATGAGTAGATAAAATCGGCGCTCCACCATTTAGATATCTCCTTCATTACTACATCTCGAAGATTCGGGTTCAGCCGTCGCTGGAACTCACACGAAGGCTTAGCGTCCTCCTCGAGGTATATATGGTGGGAGCACAGGGCCGTACTTATCCCCTTGAGATCGGCCACGCTCCATCCTATTGCCTTGCGGTTTCGTTCAAGAACCTCCATCAGTCGAGATTCTTGTTCTCCAGTCAAATCTCTTGAGATAATGACTGGGTGCATTTCTGGTTCACCCACAAGGAATCTATACTTGAGCGACTGCGGCAAAGGCTTCAATTCTGGCTTGGTGGGAGCTGGCAAATCTGGCTTCTGATATGTCTGCGTGAAAGCAACCAGGTCTGCATGTGAGAACTCTCGCTGTACGTGATCATCTGATGAAGGGAACCCTGCTGGTGTGTCTATCATCTGTGCTGGCTCGCTCTCCGTCCTATCTGTCGGCTCATCAGGAAGTAGACATGGCAAATACGCATCGAAATCCTTCCAATCAAAGTCTGCCTCCGAGGGATCTGAATCAGAACAAACATCAATGTCACCACTCAGTACGCAACTGTCAACCTGTGTGGTGTCCTCTGCCAAGTGTGTGCTCTCCGAACTCTCGTTTGCCACAAAAGGTATGTACTCTGAATCTACAGACAAGGCGAGTGCTCGTGCTTCTGGATCTTCCCAAACTGCTTCGTCATCGGTCATCACAAAGTCACACTCCTGGTGGATGTCTAACTCGGCATCTGTCATCTTTCCTACATCAATGTTCTGCTCCGAGCAGGCTGAATCTCTCGCTTTGATCTCGTCGATCGTCTCTATTTGTATACTTTCACCCTCTACGCGAAAGTATACATTCCCACTATCATGGTCGGATACTGCCTTGGCTGTGGCCAAGAATGGGCGTCCTAGTATGATGGGGGCATCAGTCACCGATTCAGGGATCTCCATGTCCAGTACAACAAAGTCCACGGGGAATTTTAGGCCCTGAATGGTGACGACCACGTCTCTCAACAACCCCTTCGGCCTCTTAATCGATCGATCAACAAACTGAAGGACTGTCCTGCTCCGAAAAAGAGGGCCAAACTCGAATCGATCGAGTAAGGCTGCCGGAAGAAGGTTGATAGAAGAGACGTTGTCTAATAGAGTACGGTCGAACTGCTGCTCACTAATCTGGCATCTGACATAAGGAGCTCCTGCATCTGGGCGTTTGGCTGGCAGCTGGTTCTGAATGGCACAACATGTGGCACGGGTGAGCACATGGATCTCTCCTCTATTGTTCCGCCTCTTCCTGCGTACAGTGGTCTTCTCTCTCAGATTCTTTTGGAAGAGGGGGATGTGCTCAAGTGCCTCCTGTAGAGTCAGCTGGATCTGAAATCTGTCTATCATCTGTTGGTTGAACTCTAACTGATGGGTCTTTTTGGGATTTTCTTTTTTATTCCCCTTAGTCAAGCCGAGTGCTTGAGGGAAGGGGATAGATGGACCCTCCTCAGACAGAGGGTTAGGAGAGGGCTTCTGGGCTTGTGAAGGACTGGCATCCATGCAATCAACATCATTCATCACACATGGACTTGGAATAGATGGAGAAGCCTTTCCTTTATTCAATTTTTTGTTCTTTTTCACGGAGTCCAGAGATACAGCAAATGGTAGTACAGAAGGTTGGAATACAGATGGATTCAAAATGGGGGTATCAACACCACCCAAAATATTCTTCTTTGCGGCCTCAACACCGCACTCTGGTTCATTATAAAAAATGGTGGCTTCAGCACCACCGTCTGCATCGGTACTACGACGGCCTCAGTACCGTCGTTTGGAAGGTCATCCTTGGTGGCATCAACACCACCGTCATCATCTTTGTTGCTAGCGGTACCAGCACCGCTCTTCTCCTCATCTGGGTCTCTCGAATCTCCATGGTGTTGTCCCTCAGATGAGCCGTCGTCGGCTGGTTCCCTACCGCTCCTAAGTGACACGAAGTGAGTATCAAACATAAAATGCATGTCATTCAAATAAGCACTAGGAGTGGTATCCTCTGTAAACTGTACCTGCTCATATTTTCTTTTTAAGTTGTTCGGATTCGGCTCGCTCTGTGCAGGTATGGCGGCTTTCCCTTTCATGATGTCCCTCATTTCCTGCCGGAACTCGTCCATTTCTCGCCGGAAGGACGCCTGCTGTTCGGAGAGCAAGCGGGCGAGATCATCAAGTGCTGGGTTCTCCATGGCTGCGGGAGAACCGGGAGTGTTCCCTTGCTGGAACTGAGCTTGCTGGTGAGGAGGGTACTGCTGTTGGTAAGGTTGTTGTCGCTGCCTCCACTGCTGTCCTTGATAGGCGTGACGAGGATTGTGCTGATATTGCTGCTGTTGTTGTTGGGAGTATTGGGGCTGCTGGTGTTGGCCCCTATGATTGCCCTGAGTTGGAGGCTGCTGTTGGGATGAGGTACCTCCGTTGGACCAACGAAATCCGGGGTGATCGCGACAAATCTCGGGCTGCTGGGGGTACCGGTCGTACCATATCCCGTTGACTTCCATCAACGGCTCCTGCTCGAAGGGTAGAGGTGGTAGTGCTGCCAATGGCTGATCCGATTGATAGATCACCATCTGAGTGTCCTGAGATGGTTGCTGCTGTGAATAATGCGGCAACTGTTGTATCGACACCTCCTGAACATGGTGAACTTGGCGGTACGCGGAAGGGGGTGGGGTAGAACGGCTACCTCTGGACTCAGCTAGTGACCTGGGAGGCTGATGTGAAAATGATTGTGCCTCCTGAATACTCAAGATGTGAGTCTTCAGGTCACTCATGGTCTTAGCCAACTGGTTTATTTGTGCCATGCCCTGGCCCTGCTTCTTCTCCAAAATCTCAAGGCGGTCCAACTTTTCACTGATTATGCCCATATCAGCTGCTGATGATTCATCTTGAGCTGCTGCTGAAGGAGTATGGGGACCGGCATCGATGCGGGCGATCCTCTGGTATGATCCTACTCCTTGGGGAGGTTTCTGCTGTGTGTAGACTCTGGCTTGGGCCATAACTGTAGAGTTTTCTGCCATTCCTTCATAAATGGCCCAAACATCATCTTCACCCTTTGAAAAGTATGATTCTCCACAAGAGGCATTAACAAGCCCCTGTAGCTCCGGTGTCAGCCCACAAAAGAAACTCTGAACCAAGTTGGGCTTTGATATGTCATGATGTGGACACCGGTCAATGAGCTCTCTAAAGCGATCCCAGGCTTCATGGAATTGTTCATTTGGGATCATTGTGAAGTTGCTGATCATAGCTCTTGCTGCATTTGTCCGGCCGAGTTGGTAATACTTATTTAAGTATGCGGTCCGGAGCTATTCCCAAGTGTCGATGTACCTTCCCAAGTGTTTGATCCAATAGGCGGCTCTATCAACCAAGGAGAACGGGAAGGCAATCATTTTGATGGTGTCCTCAGTCACAAATCTATCATGGATTGTACTGCATATCATCTCGAATTCTTGCAGATGGAGGTGCGGTTCTTCGGTTGCAAGCCCATGGAACTTCGGCAGTAGCTGAATAGTATGTGGGCGAAGCTCGAAGTCTCCATATATGGGAGGGATTCTGATCCATCGATGAGTGAGTGTTGCAGCTGGGTTGTGCAACTGCCTCATGGTTGCCGGTGGCGGCCTCTCCTGGTTAGGTTCTTCGTCTGGTATATCATCGCGCCCATTTTGGTCTTCTCTTCCGTCACGCATCTCCCTCATGATTTCACCCATGACCACTCCCTGGTCTCTAATCTGTTGCTGCATGGTTTCCAAGGAGGCTAGCAGTGAATTGTTGATGGCAGCCTGATCATATATGTATGGTGGTGGTCTCTGCTCATCTGGGTGCTCGTCTCTGCCTTCCATTTCTGGGGTTTCTGCAAAGTCAAAAGAGTCCATCTCAGGTGCCGTCAAATGTTCTGAACTCTGTTCTGTACTAAATTCTGACACCACTAGACTGATAGAAGAAGAAGGGTGGTCGAGGGAGAATAGGGTGGATGTAAACTCAGGCTTGGAGAGTATGTCTGGACTCCCCGAAGCCGACCTAGATGAAAAAGGAGGAGTGCTCGATAGCGGTGCCACCAGACGTGGCCTAAGGGATCTCCTTCCCATCATCTTGATCTAGAGAAAGGCGGATGAGATCTGGAATGCAAACAATATGTGAAATACAAACCCCCTGTTCACCTACGCAACGCTTGAGCTGACAACCGTGAAGGTTCGATCTGTTATCTTGTCAAATTTTATTAGGTGATCAATCAATCTATCAGAGCGTTAGAGCGAGCTGTTAGGTACCCTACTTTCCTAGCCGACTATCCCGATCCACGTTAGATCTTTCCCAGCCAGTATGAATTGTGGACCGTAACCCGGTTGTTCCCGCAAATTCAATCTGCTAAGGACGTCGCAGTCCGCTTTACCGGTAACCGGAGAGATCCTCACTGGAGAACGACTAACCACGATTAGTAGTCAACCAGAATTTTAGGCGTGGCTCTATCCTAGTGTCGGGTCACTCTCTCGCTGCAGATAAATCAAACAAGGAGGGGGTTACTCTCCCCAAGACAAAATTTTTGGTGGGATGAGTTTTAAGATCAAGTTTGCATTAACAGTCCCAATTTTTATTGTTTTCACTTTTTATGTATTTTTCTGAGCAATCATCGTCTAACGAATTTTCCAATTTCCTTGTTATTTAGAGTTCAGTAAAACTGGGGGAGGAAAGCGGAAAAGCCGATGCGCGATCAAAATCTATGATGCATGCAGGGATAGAGATGCGTACCTTGTCGCCAGCACTCTACATGCAAAGTGATCCGCGCATAAATTAAAGACAATAAATTAAACTATCTAGATGCATGCATGAGGAAATCGTCCTAAGATGAGCATCTTCTATTAAAGTGAAGAACAAGTAGCTATGACAAAGAAGAGAGTCCGGAGTCCGGTCTAGGCTCACCCTTCCTCTTCTTGACACATCGAGTTCAGGAGTAGCGCTTGACAGGGTGGGCTCGCGGCACGTGGTCTCTAGTCCAAGTCAAATAGCTTTTTCAATGGATTTTTAGCCAAGTCCAATTACGTTCTGTAGGTACAGGCAATATATTAGAGATTGTGCCTTAGCTTCTTAGTTCGTCACAATCAACAAAAACTCCTATGTCTAGGGGTTAAATCCTCGGGAAACAAACAAAAATGAAAGCGAGAAAAGCCGCGAGAAATACAAAACTGCGGTGAGCCCCCAAGTGAACAAACACTTGGAAATTAAGCCCGAGTGTCCTAGAGAGTTCAAGTTACTACAAGTTAAGTCTCTCTCTCACTTCAAATTACAAATTTTTAAACTACAAAAATTCTACAAAGATGATGATCTTCTCAAGCCTCCAAGTCTCTTTGATGCTAAGCAAGCCTTCACGTGGGTGCCCCTCGCTCGGCGGTACCTCGCACAAAATTCAACAAAAAAGGGTGATTAGACCAATCAACAATAGAGTTCAATGAATGTATAAAAAGATAGGCAAATATCCACAATTAATCACAAAAGAATGCTCTATACGCTGTTGCTCCCCGGCAATAGCGCCATTTGATAACCACGAAATTGAGAGCGGTCGTATTGATTCACAAGGCGAATCAACAGTCGATGTCTTGACCACTACAAAATCCCGTAATTAATCAACAATGAACCCACAATCAAATATCAAACAATGACAAACAAGTGTGGAGTTAAAATTTATTATAACTCTACAAAATATATGTATAGTGCAAGTAATGTAGAGTGTCGAACACAAGGAGCAAGCAGGATAGAACAAGCAAAATGCACAAAATGTGGTTGTGAATATTTGTCTAAATGTGCTATTTTTTTGTGGGTTTTGAATTTTATATTTTTTTTATTTAATTTTTGAGTTTATATTTTTATATTTTGGTTTTTAATTTACTGATTTTGTATTTTCTTTTTAGATTTTATATTTTTAGATTTTTTTAATAAAGATATAATGTATATAAGGGAGATATATGTACACTAGAGATAAGAGAGGGATAAAAACAGGGGAAATGCTCAAAATACAGGAAATGGAATGTTTTTGTGATTTTTATATTTTTTTAATATTTTTGTGATTTTTCTAGATTTTTCCTAATTTTTTTTGTCTTTTTAAGGGCAAAAATACTAGTAAACAGTGAGAAAAGATGCTGGACAAAATTAAAATGAGGATGAAAAATATCAAATGGTGTCCAAAATTCCTAATTTTAATTTTAATTGAAAGATAATAAATCAAAGAAGATATAGAAACTGAAATTGCATTTTTAGGATTTTTGTAGAATTTTTAAGATTTTTAGGAAGATTTTTGGTGTTTTGCTATTTTTAGGGGTTTCCTTTTGAAATTTTTAATGGTTTTTGGTCTGAAGTTAAAACACACAGAAACAAACAAAATATATTTTTTTGGAATTTTTTAAAAAGGAATGAATATATTAAAAATAAAAGATTGCAGGAAGGTAGAAATGATGTTTTTGATTTTTTTGCTAATCAAACAACATGATAAAAATACAACAAAAATATCTGATTATAGAACAAAGTCAGGGGCACATGGACATATTTTTAGATTTTCAAATAGATGAAAGATGCTCCAGAAATAAATCAATCACTAAAAATATTGTAGAAATTCTACAGGACACAAATCGCAATATTTTTTGTTGAAATTTGAAACCAAATTCGGCCCCTACAACATATCCAAAAATGAGCAAGTGATATTGAGTATTTCAAGTGTTATCAACAAAACAAGCCCAATCACTACTCTGACTTCATAAATTCGCCATAAATAGTTCTTACACCAGAAAAATCTGATGGGTACAGATGAAAAAGTAAATACGAAACTGCAGTACAAAAATGTACTCGAAAACTTTCCGAAATATGCCAAAAATGCGGGGACGTGATTGCAAAATGCCCCACTAACCCAGGTGGCGTCAAGCTGATCTTGGATAACAAGGGAATGTGCGTGAAAGTGCTCCGATGTACCTGCAATTAGAAGAAGGGCTCGAGTACAAAACTCGGCCAAGATGTTAGGTACACAAAAAAAATGGGATGTGAATGGGTTTTCCTTCGCTTTGGTGAGGGAAGAAGGATGTGCTGCGACCACCGTATGTGGCCGAAGATGAAGGGGGTTGTGTATGAGGATACGTAGAATCGCGGAGGATGGCGGTGGTGAGATGAAAGCCGCGTCGAGGAGGATGAATGAAAGTCGAAATGATGGGATCGAAGCTCGCCGGAGCTTGCTCCGACGAGGGATGAACTAGGTGATTAAGTGACTAAAAAGCAAGTAAACGAAATGCTAGAATAAATCTACGATCTACAAGTGAATAAAGAGCAAGAAAACAAGAGAAAAAAAATGAAAGAAAATACGAAACTTCAAGCCAAGAATGGTGAGATGGACCTCACGGCTAAGGTGGCCGGAGATGGTGATGGAGCCGCCCTTCGACTCGCCTAACCGTGCCTCCGGGGAGCTGGGGAGCTCACTGTCACTTCACTCTATCTTGAGCTCCAAGGAGGGTGGCCAAAATGGGTCCAAGAGGGTTCAAAAACGAATTGGAAGAAGATGTGGTCTTTTTGTACATGTGAGGTGGGCGGCTCCAAAGAACGATGGATATCTAGCATATCGTTGATCCAATCCTTCAAGCAACCTCTGGGCGTGTATGAGGGTACATAAAGGAGAAAAAGTTGTGAAGGAAGCTTAGCCATTGGGCGAAAGGGTCGGCCTTGAAAAATCCGAGAAATCGGACAAAAACAAGGATCTGACTGGAGTGGCAGAGGCTGGTTAGAAAGTTGATGTGGTGGCAAGAAGATCGGTGTGTATGTTGAGAATAGACAACTCAACTCTAGATATAAAAGTTGAGCGTGTATAATGGATGTATGTAGAGAAAAAGTCTAGAAGGAAGTCCATCAATTGGGTGAACGTATCGACCTATAAAAATTCGAGAATATTGACAAAAACTAATGTTCTGACGCGCAACAGAGGGGGGGTCAGACAACATGATAATCATGCTCCAAAGCTCGAGGAAAATAGGGCAAATACATGATCCAATGCTAAAACTATATACTGGGCGTGTATAATGGATATAAGAGGAGAAAAAGTCAAGAAGATATCATCGTGAAAAGATGCACGATGCATCCTCCAAAAATCGGCGAAAACGGCCAAAAACGTGGTTCTAACACAGTACATTGTTAATTTTTCTATGTATTTTATACAAGAATTTTATCTTTTTAATGTTTTATTTATCATTTGATTCCAATTTTAATATGTACATATATAATAATCTATGAAATAATAAAAATATGAAATAAAATAAAGAATAATAAATAAAATGAATATTTTAATCGGTATAATATACAACAGGGGTCCAAAACTCAACTTTCAAACCGTAACTTCGAAAAATACGAAACCACCTTCATTAAATAGATTGTTGAAAATTATATACAATTAGATGTGAGTTTGATAAATTTTGAGTTTTTATTTGAGAGATACGGGTCTGGGAAGTTGGGATTCCGGAATCTTATTTAGATCATAACTTTTATCTGTGCATTATTTTTGAGTGAAATCAATTTTGTATTTTTCTTTATTTAATTATATACAACTTTTATGTACAAAGTTTCTTTATTTAAAGTATAAACGGTGGGACTAAAAATAGGTCCCAAAATAATTAAAAATGAATTAAACAAAAGGAATTTTTATTGTATTTTGGCCCTTATCTCTCCCTACTTTATTCCTTGTCGACTTAGCCATCGAGATGCCTAGGTCTCGTGGTTTTGGGTCATAAAATATTTACCATATTTTATTATTTTTCTTTTCTTTGATTTATTCTATAATTTTGGCTTTAATTACAGTATTTTATACACTAATTACATGCACATGCATGAATGCTAAGATATGGAAATTAAGGGTATTTACACGCATTTGCTAGGATTTTTGATGCCAAAATGATAGAATAAAGATGATGAAATGTGGCCTCATCAGTACTCCACATGTGGAGCTGGAGCTGCCACAAACCAGCGATGGAGCTGTTGTATCCATGAGGGATACACTGAAAATGGGAGCTAACGAGGAAGCCCCACTTTTCACGTTGAAGACCAAGTCATGGAGGGACGTGGTTCGTGAAAAGACCAAGTGCAGGAAGGGTGGCGGTGCACGCTTACACCATCCTTCCAGGAGGTGCGTAGCGGATGGAGGATCGTGACGGGACACCAACTGAAGAGGGAATGCTCGGTTGAGGACAATCGATTCTTCAGGTGGGGGAGGCTTGTCACACCCCAAAATTCTGTGATCGACAATGATCGTGCAGACACGATAGCGGATGCTCAAGAATGATCGATGGAGCTAGGAATTCAGGAGGAGTCCGAAATACGCGGATATTAGGGAGGTTATCCAAAAGAGTATGGAGTCTCTACCGTACGTGATGGAGAAGCATCACACAAGACACTGGCTCGGTAGCAGAGTGTCGTGGTGCTAGTAGCAGTGCGAGCAACGAGTACATGCAACAGTGCAAGACATGACAGTGGATGCACGTAGCGCTACATATGCGAGCGCAGTAGGGCGGTACGTAGTGAAGCAGTACGCATCGAGGAACAATGCGGTACGATTACATAGGCGTACGCACGAAGGCGCACGATATCAGTATTGATGCGTGGTGGTCCAAGGAGGCATGGAGCGTTGCAGGTGCTGAGTACGAGCGTTGTCGAGCATGCTCGGTATTTACACGTACGACAGTGGTCTGGAGGCCACAAATAGTGAAGTTCTGGAGGACTTCCCCTTAGAATGCAGAACGCTAAGGAAGGGTTTACCGCATGGGAGTCTGGAGGCTGCGGGTTCCCTTTGGCACAAGGCCGAGTGTTCGGTGGCACTCGGTGAATTATGGCAAAGCAGCATCAACAAGCATTGGAGCGCGAGTGTGCTGATGACTGGGCGGTTGATGTGGCGTCAACTGTATGGGAAGACGAAAGGACAACAAGGGAGTCGAAGAGACGAGCAGACGAAGAATTGCAGACGAACGCGAAGGGTTGTCGAAGAACTCGAAGAGTCTCCTGTGTCTTTATGTATCATTATTGTAGATGTAATAATGAGTGTCCCTTGGGTTGCCTTGAGTCTTGTATATAAGAAGGGGTGGTGGCTCGTTTGTAAACACACAAGTGTAGAGTGTCATCATCCACTCCCAGAGAGAGCTCCCCTTCTAATAAGAGAAGAGCTTTGTGCCCGTGCTCGTGTGATCGTGTGGTTGTGTTCTTGAGCGAGTTTTTAAAAGTGTTCTTGAGCGATCCATAGAGTCGGGCTTGTGCTTGTGTCTGAGCGTCAGTGCGTTAGCAAGCAGGAGTATCGAGAAGAGTTGGAGCGTGTCCATGACCGTTCTACTCGAGAAGGCTGGTTAGCTACGGGTTAGCTAACGCCGCACAGGTTCAGTTGAAATTGATAGCGGGATTTTGACCCTGCGACGGTAACCAAGTTCGAACAGAGGTACCACAATGGATCCATGACCGGTTTTCTGAAACAAACGACAACAAAGGCATTTGAATAAAACATGGACTAAAACCTGTAACACCGTTGAAATGAGAGATAGCATGGTTACTATTTTCGGTAACAGAAGAAAGAAATGACAAAATTTAGTGAATGAGAGCATGGAAGACAATGTCTATAATTAGTACACGCCACATTACAATTTGAGATAGTTAAGAAGAACCAAACTACGCAAAATATGGATAACAATACTAATCTTAACACATGAAGAATTGTTCCCGAGCTACACGCCACCCACGTGCTTAGCTTCACAGGGTTCCTCTTCGACCTATTGAAGAAGTATGTGCTCGTTGGGGTCCTTTAGAAAAAGAGCCAACCTAATCTGGTTTTCCAGTAGAGTTTCATCGACACCTCCTCTGTGGCAGTGGGTTAGATGTCCCACCAATGTCGGATTGGTTGGCCAACATGTTGAGTACCAAATGCAAAGTCCATCTCCTACTTAAAGGCTTGTTGCGTTGAAGAGTCTTCCTGGAAGAGCACATCGAATGATCCAGGTATTGCAGTTTGTAACGAGGAAAACGTGCCCCTGGCAGTAGAGTCACCTCTGATGCTAGCCACCAAATGAGGGAAACTCTTCTTGCGGTATATCCTAAATGGTTTATCAACCTATGTGACAGAGCGTTAGCACAATGAATGGGAACAAAAATACCACATAATTGGGTTGGTAAAAATGACATACGATCTCCCATGCACTATCGTCAGGTGCTCTTACCGTGTGAGTCACTGGATATCAACCCCATCCACTCTTGATCATGAGGTGAACAAAGGCATTGTACCCCCTCTTTATGTTCTCCCATTGATGCTACATGTTACGGTTCTTTAGGGCTTGTCCCATCTACATGTTGAAGATTGTGATTATCACACACCATGCCAGTGTTGTAAAGGTGCCGCTGACCCGATCACCTATATTGTAGTGGTGCTTGAACAATAACAACAAGCACTTGTCCATTGGGGTAGTCCACCTAGCAAACACTGAAGCAGGCCACGTGTTCGGGGTCACACTAGTAGGGTCCCGCATTGAAAAACTAGCGTGGTTGCTAGCCATCCTGGAGAGGGTGATCATGAACGAGGAGGTCATTAGAAAGTCTCAAGGAAATGCAAAGAACATACCCATCAACCAACAACACCACTAGCCGACCCCTTATTGTCTCGTTGGTACAAATTAGGAATTACTAGCAAGTACATAGTTAAACATTACCAACAAAATGTCTTTAACCACTATAAACTCAAATATGAGCAACAAATTTCCCATTGATAGCAAATATGTAGTAAAACTTTCCAGCATATCTTAAAACATCAATGACAAAAATAACATCATATATGCAACATTTAAAACAGATTTATAATTATAATTGTTATGAGAATCACACTGACCATGACCATGCAGTTAACTGAATGATACATTTACTATCATTTGTCACAAGAGTCATAATTGCTTATCCAATTGATAATAAGAATCATAAATGACCATGCGCCTAAAAGGGCATATGAAGTTGTAAAAGGGAATATAATCATATTGGTAAAAAATCTGCATAAGAGCACAAGTGAGTCTCTACAAGAAAATCACGATTTGGCAAGCACAAAGGGGTGAGGACGGGACGAGCACATGTGCTCGCTACTTTTGGGCGAGCACCTTGCGAGCAAACGTCCTCGCCCACCTATCTCACCCAGTTAAATTTCAATGTATGAATTTAAATGGCACGCGAAAATTTGGTGTAGAGCACTTGGAGAGCACATTGGCGAGCATATGTGTTCGCCCACGTCTGCTAAACAGAACACTAATGGGCATTCCAAATGAAACCAAATCCCCAAAACCCTCCTCCGGCTCTCCATCGACCATCATTTACCTCCACTATACGCTACTTCTTCTTCCATAAGGTATTTCGAGCACTCCTCTCTTGCTTATTTTGATTTGGTTGCATAGTATGGATATATTCAATGTTTTAGGGTTTGCAATTTTTTAGACTAGAACATCATACATTATTTTTAGAACTTGTTAACTTATTGATTGTACATCATACAATTATATTGATGTATACTAGATGTTAGAATTGATTTTGTTAGCTTATTCTATATGCAAATCAACATGTATGGAAGGTGTATGATGAAGTGCATAAACCATTACCATTAGAAACAACAATATTGTTCAAATTTATTTACTTGTAGATTGGACATTATATGATTAGATTAGATTACCATATATTATATTTTAGAACGAATTTTGTGAGGCTATTATATATGGAAATCAACATGTATGTAAGGTGTATGACATGCTAATGAAAAATTGAGAAATTCCACTTGTTATATGTGATGTGATAACCTATACATAGACTAAATACCCATATTTTTCTATATTTTTTAGGATTATATAGTAATGATTTATTGTATATGTGCTTGTGATATTTAAGTATGGGTGTGTTGGGGTGTGTGTGTGTGTGTTAGTATGCTTAGAGAGAGAGAGCGTGTGTGTATGTGTGTGTGGCGTGTGTGTGCGCGCTTTAGAGAATGTAGAGTGTATTAATATAATGTTGTTTCTTTATAGTATTTTTTGTGTCTAAGTTATGTATGTGTTGGTATGAGAGGGTAAGGGTGTGGGGAAATTATTTGTGTGAGTTGTTTGTGTATATGTGTTATGTGTGCATACATGTGCATGTATCTTAGGGAGTGTGTTAGTATAATGTGTATTGGAGAGAGTGTGCATGTATATTAGAGTATGCATTAGTATGCATTAGAGAGTGTATTAATTTAGTATGCATGGAGCATGAGCTTGTGAGAGTGATGACACGCTTCTTAATATGTTACTTATTTTAGTGTGATATTTATTTGTGAATTGTCGATAAATAGCCTTTAATTTTGATGTTGTTGATGAAATACCTAAAATTTCTATATGTGGAAGGCTGCCATGGATATACTTGTTAACCTAGCTTTTTATTTTACATTTTTTATTACTTTGCATATGAAAGTGATTGTGAGAGTGACCATATATTATCTTATTTGTTCATGTTTTGGATATAGTAGGAGGAAGCTCACGGTATTATTGGTAACACTTTATTTTCCCATAAAAATCTCTCTATCTTTAGTTTATTAAGATTTCTACTAGTATTAGTCTTTTATAATTGAATGCAGGCTTACACACATAATGTAGACTCATTTTCCAAACGTCAACTCCTCTATCATTAGGTATGCTCAATTAAATATTGATCTCTTACTTTCATCCATGTATATCCAAGTTTCAAACTTTGAAATTAAGTTTATAGTTAAGTAATTAGGAACATGTTAAGATCCATATAAAATATGATGGGATGTAGTATGGAGAATTGTTTACGATAAGATGATTAGGTATAAATTTTTAGTTGTAAGTATAGAGTTATGTATACACCTTTCAAAATTTTGAACTCTATGAATATGTATTATTTCCTCTTAGATTTGTATTTTAAAATACATGAATATGAAAAAGAATCAACATCCAAAGAATACATTACAAAGCAAATAAGATGAGGATGACGCGGAAGAAGAGAAGGACATACCATATTATCAATAATGATATTATTTCTCTATAAGAGAAAAAAAGAAATGAAGTTGTAAGTGATGTATTTTTATTTATAGCTTTATTATCTCTTTACTACGTATTTAATAAAAAAAGTCTTGGATGTACTAGATATACAAATATATATATTTATTCATATTTTTATTCTATCTACTATAATGGTTACATCAACATACATTGCAACTGAGGAGGCTGTCTTGGAAGGGTTCGAATCCCTATGAAACATATGTGTATTTCAATAGTATTATTCATGAGTCAAAGATGTATTTTTGAAAATGAAATGCATTAGGTTTATTTTTCGGTACCTATTTATGGTTCTTCTTCATGAGTTAATATTCTTTCTAAATATCAATGGAGTTATAATTTAGAGGTGATTTATTTTTGAAAAGCATGTTCCCTCCCAATTTCTTCAAAATCACGAGTATTCGGTTCCATGCAGATGAACATGATTGTGAGTATGAACGTGATCGAGATGATGCATAAGGTAAACCCCTATATAATTAGGTATTTTAAGTTTAATTTTATCATCTTACTTTGATGCATGCATATTCAAGTTTCAAATTAGTAATTTATTTTATTCTAATCAATTAAGTACAAGGTCTGATCTATATAAAATATGATGGCAAGAAGATACGGAGGATGCACTTATATAAGCAGACGAGGTTAGTGCATGTGGTGATTTTTACTATTATATCATCATTAGCACTTTGTCTTCATGCATTTACTTTCACGATTTGTAAGATGATTTGTTGAAAATGCACTTCACTAAGTAGATGAAATTTGTGCATGTAATAATTTTTGTTATTGTATCACAATTCAAACTTTGTTTTCATGCATTTACTTTAGTGATTTTGCAAGATGATTTATTGAAAATGTACTTCACTAAGCAGATAAGATTAATGCATGTGTTGAGTTTATCTATTACATCATCATTCACACTTTGTCTTCATGTATTTACATTCATGATTTTGCACGATGATTTATTGAGCCTGCATGTAGAGGTGTTATTCTTTTTATTGTTGAAAAGCGTATTCACTCCCAATTTTTCAGAATTACAAGCTTTCGAGTCCTTACATTTGAACATGATCACAAGTATGAACATGATCATTTTTTTGAAAGGGTATGAACATGATCTGAGGATGCAGAAGGCCAAACCCTATGTCATTAGGTATGCTTGATTAAATTTTATCACCTTGCTTTGATACATGTATATTCAAGTTTCAAACTATTAATTTAATTTTACTATGAGTCAACTATGTACAAGGTCTGATCTATATAAAATATAATAGGAAGATGATAAGGAGAATGCACTTCACTAAATGGATGAGGTCAGTGCATATGATGATTTTTGCTTTTGTATTATGATTCACACTCTTTCTTCATATATTTATTTTTATATTTTTGCAAGATGATTTTTTGAGCACTTACATATTCATTTGTATATTGTTTAGGTTCATGTGTATTTATGTGTGTGTTAGAGTGATCATATGTATAAGCTAGTGTGTTTATGTGTGTGTGTTACATTGTGCTAGTCTGTGCTATAGTTCGTATGTGTTAAATCGTGAAAGAGAGGGTGTGTGTGTTTGATGAGTCGCGAATCACCCTACGTTAATTTACGTGACTTATCGTACATTTAAAATTAATGTTGTTTCATTGTAGGTAGGCAATCAGAATCGGTCAAGAAATTACCATAATTAGATAAATCAATTTTCAATCGCGTGATTTTTGTTTATTTTACTTGGACAAGTCCCAAGGTAGAACTCAAGGAGGCAAAGGAACAACCTAGAATAATGTCTATCTAAGTTCGTATACGGTTTTCGAGACGGTATTTTTTTGTATTTTTAATGCAATTTTGGATGCAAAATGCAAATGTGGCCAATTTTAGGGACTAAAATATAAAGATCAATCAAACTATGTCTGAAAAATATGAAACTTGGCCAAGATGACAATTATGATGAAATGAATGCATTGTAATTATTTTGGAATTTTTGGATGTAAAATAAATATTTTATGAATTTATGAATGTACACACAATGAATTTCAATAATCAATTATAATAAATAATAAATGCAATTATTTTCGAGGAATAAAATTATCTAAGATCTATCACTAGGTGATTGATCTTATAAAAATCCTAAACTTTAAAAATACTAGATTTAATACCCATTAAAAATTAAAGATTGAAATATGCAACATGATTTTTAGAGGGCAAACAATGCATGCAAATGCAATTCTTTTTGGGCACACTATTAAACACTAATTCTCCTATCCATGATTTTTCGACAATTTTTGGAGCTATGGTTAATTACTTATGATTTTTAAGGCACAAGGTGGGCAAAATACACAATTTTTTACAAGAATAATAATTAATAATTAACCACAGATCACAAAAATGTCAAACATATGCCATGATGTAGAGAATTAATTGAAGAACATCATGCTATTTTTGAATAATAAAAATAATGCAATATGGAGGTTTAAAATGACAGGGGAACACAAGGGTATTTGTGCAATTACAATAATTAAAAAAATGCAAGGAGGACTAAACTGAGATTACTTAGAACCAGGGGGTGTCAGTGCAAAATTACCATAGGGGTAGTAATTTGGCTGTCCTCCGGGGTTAATTCTGCAATTTTCCCACTAGGTCATGTGCGAGGCATGTGACCTCTGGGTTGGGCTTCGGTATAAATCAGTCCGTTGGGGGTGCTGCTGCAAAACATCCCCTCTCACACGTGCTCAACACGTGGGAGGGTCTCGGGGTCCTGTACCCGGTCGTCAAAGGCAGGGCTTCCCAACGGAGATGCGAAGCGTCGAGGGTAGAGGCTGGTTCTGTACAGCTGAGTGCGGCCGCCTGCTGGGGCGGTGGCTGTTGACGATGGTGAAGGAGCGACTGGAGAGCTTCCTGTTGCACGGGGGCTGGTGCCGGTGAAGGAGCGCGAAGGCAGAGGCGTTCAGAGCAGCTGCAGTTGAAGGCGGTCCTCCGATGAAGGAACATGAAGAATTCTTGCAGGCGGTATCACATGTTGTCGGAGAAGATGTTGATGTTAGAGGCAACACTTGTGGTGGCGTCGACAGATCCTGGAGTGGCTCGAAATTGGCGAAGAAAATGAACTGCACTCGAGATGTAGGCGGAGCGTGCGATGAACGATGGTTGATGAAGGTGAAGTTGGTAACGAGGCAGAAGAAGATGGAATGTTGGCGGTGGCTCAACGTTAGTCAGCACCGGAGCAAGGCATGCGTCGAGGATGCTCTGCAACGGCCGTGATGGCCAGATCTCGCCGCAGGTGGTATCGACGGAGCTGTCACCTCCGTGTGTCCGGTGCACTATCGGCGGATGATGAAAGATGAGGGCGACAACGATGGTTAAATAACAGGGAAGAAGAGGGCCGGCGATGGAAGGGAATTGAGGATTGATTGGCGACGATCAAGTGACGAGGGAGAGATCAGAGATCGCGGGGCAGTGGCGGATCGCGGGATCCGCGGGAGGAGGGCAGAAATCGCGGGGCGACGGTGACAAAATTTGGGGGAAGGCGGCAGAAACGAGGGAGAAAGGTGAAGCACAGGTGTCGTCCGATCGGTCGAGATCGGACGACCCTGATCTTGCCACATGGCAACAAGAGGAGGGGCCGGTGGAGCACGTGCATGGCATGCGCGCAGGAGGCACGTGCTCTGCACATACGAGACTTTTATTTTTTATATAAAAATGAAATTAAAAAGCCCAAAAATGGGTGACACGTGGCGGCTCCAGGAGTTGCCACGTGTCAACCCCAAAAAATCGAAAGATAAATACAAAGAAAAATCTGGAATAAATAGCGAACAACCTCGGATCAAAAAATTTTCTTCACAAAAGTTGCTCGTCTCGATGAGATCTACAACTTTCATGACCAAAATAAAAATTGATTATTTGCACAAAGCTATACTTTGGGATATCCCATTTACATATAATACTTGATTTTTGGGTTTTATATTTTTATCATTTTTAAACCAGATAAAAATTCAAAAAAAAAACATGATAACATCAAAATAAATATTTACACATTAATCTATTTTTTTATATTTTTATTAAGTAAGAAAAAGAAGAAATAAAATAAAAGATGAAAAAGACAATTTTTGTACAGACAGTTAGTGAAGACTCGGACTTAGTTTCTTTGATTTCAAGCTCAGTTTGGATTTGAATTTTTATGCATTTTAATAAAACTTTTATCGACTAAGATAAATGAAAAAGAAATAAAATAGAATGAGTTAATTATGTACATAAAATAATAGGTCAAAAAGTGCTAAAATACAAAATGTACAAAAGAGGCCCAAAACTCAACTTTCACATACGAACTCTGATTCACTTGAACTTGGTCTTGTTTTGAAGGTATTTGAATGTACATTAGTTCAAAAGTAAGTAGGATCAAATCGGACACTGTATGAGGGAGATATCGAGGTTTTAGTTTGGAAATCCTAGAACTAGGGTTTGGGTTTTTGGTTCACTTATGTAGGTTAGTGATTTTTTTGTATTTTTCATTTATTTTTGCCAATGATATGTACACAATGTAGGTGGTTTTAGGTCATTTGGAGTTCGAATGAATTAGTTAAAAATAAAGAAAGTTAGGCTAATTTACAGGTTATTTTGGCTGGGATTTTTGGCTTCTCATTTTGTGCAATAATAAGTGATAAAATGTGATTCTTATCAAAACATGCATGAATGCTAATTATGCAATATAAACGAAGAAATGCCAATGAATTTTAGGGAGTTGAGCTTAATTCATCAATTTTAGAGTGATGAATCTGAGATTCATCATCCCCCTATACTTAAACCATGCTCGTCCCTGAGCATCAAAAGCAATGCAATGAGGTGAAATGAGATTGGGTTCCATACCAAGATCATGAGTTGAAGATGAAAATGAAACTAGACCCGACCTTTGGATTATTAGTTTGGTGGAACTTCTATGAGACTTAGAATTTTAAAATCAACAACCTTCAAGTTCTACACATCATTGTCACAGATTCAGCTCAGAAGTCATCTTAGATCAATCTTCTTTCCAAAGCATACCCCATGAACATTGAACAATCGACTCATGTGTGTGAAAGGTTTTAGATCTTCCCATCTAGAATGTCGGACTACCATGCAAACCTCCTCTCCTGTAACTCATCCTCGGGGTGTCAGGTATTTCCTTCTAAGGTCTGTCGTGTTGTGTTCACAATCGAAATGAGGGAGAAGTTAGAATAAGTAGATAAGAACTGGAGGGTGACCAGTGTAGACATCTCTCCTTGTGAAGGCGACCAGTTTAGCCAAGTCTCCACCAAGATCTACAAGTTTTCTTGAAGCTTGGACCATTTTGGTCAAATATTTATTTAGTAGTGGCTTCTTTGTATTTGGTTTTTTGGTAGCTCTGCATGGATCTTGTTATGCCCGTACGGATATAGAATCTTTTTTTCCGTACATGATTTGGGGTCTTAGAAAAAATTACGCCCAGCTGTCCATACCTTTTTCGAAGCTTTATTTCAACCCATACTCAAGTCTTTAGGTGTCCACGCTACCAGAAAAGAAACTCACACAGTCTTCCAACACCCCATTTGAGTTGAAATAAGTGCATAGTACGAGAGTACAAATTAATTCCCTATTCCAGAGTCGTACCCAAAATGAAGATGTCAGGTTAGACACTAAGAATCAAACGCCGCACATTATCATGTTGAGCTCGAAGAATTAATTCATAGACCTGAAGCTTCTAAAATCCTATTTCTCGGTGAAGTTCCTCTGAAAATTAGGTGGATTAAGGTCAAGTCCAGACCAATCTCGGTTTCTGCTCAGAACTCGGTTCAGAACCCAAGGGCTTTTCACAAATGCAAATGAATGTAATGCTGGATGAAGTGCAGGTGTGTGAAATGCAGACAACTTTTTTGACTTTTGATTTTTTAAATTTTTTATGCAAGGGTTTTTTTTTAGTTTTTTATGCAAAAATGAATAAGAAACCTTTTTTTCAAATTTTTTTGGTTAGACATAGTCAGTGTTAGTAGTATTTTTTGTTTTTTTGTTACCCACCCCGTAAATACATATAGACTTATGTGAAAGTACGAGCTATGGGTAAAATATATACATAATATATATACACACACACACCCTATACATAGCGAGTGCTGCGTCCTCAGAGCACAAGAAGCATCGAGAAGACATAGCTCGGGTTAAGCGTAAGAGAGTGAAAAAGAAAAAGATAGATCGGCCCGCCCCCTATACTTAGGCTGTGAACAATCCAAGTATAGAAGAAGAGCAAAAATGATGCAGTCAGGTTGTGTGAATGAAGAGAGTATATACAAGCATCAGTTCCCCCTATACTTAGGCTCTAGTCAGCCTAAGTGTAGAAGAAGGGTGGAAATGAAGTGATCGTGAGAAGGAGAGAATGGTATGTACATATGGCATCGGTTCCCCCCTAGCCTTGGCCTAAGTAGAGGAAGAAGATGTACAAGGAGACCGATGGGGTCAGGAGGGAGGGTGGGTAGCCGATGATTAAGGCAGTTTTTGTCCGATCTTCTTGTGAGCCTGTGGTGGGAGATCGTAATGATAAGAAGGAGATGAAGCATATGATTCCCAGCTATTATCAATGTTATCCTCAGAGAAATCACGCTGGATAGTAGATGAAGCGTATGAGTCAGATGAAAGATAACCACCATCGGAGTTATCCTCAGAGGAATAGTATTTGAAAGTGGAGGTACTCCAAATATTCTTGTTCTTTATTTGCTTCAGTTGTTTTCTCAGAATTCGTTCCTTCTTGGGATCATGCGATTTATCCTCGGATGAATACTCTAAAGCGTCAACTCAGTCAACTCATAATAAATTATTCCAATATATTTAATGAGACCAGGAGAATCGACTTGGGACAAATAATAGTGTGGAATGGGAGTCGCCCAACGGGAATCGAAGTTTGGATCCTTGCGAAGATATGGTTTTAGGACTGTTGAACATACCTCACTCATGTAGATTACCTTTTCCGGACCTGTTGAGGGATCATCAGACGATTCCTCTTCTGAAAGGTCAAAGGTGACTTTCTTTTTAGATGTAGGAGCAGTCATTTTGTTTCGTGAAGGTGCTAGTCCTGGGAGTGAGGTGTTGACACTTGAGTTTCCAGATGAATAACCGTTGAAATTTTTCTCCTTGATCGGTGTTCGTCTTGCGTATTTGTTCTTAGTTTTCTTTATGTTTCAGTACTCCTGAGTTGGATTGATTTGCTCAAGGTAGACAGAGAAGGTTGACTCAGGGTGAGCCCATCCATATGTCTCAGGATCATATAAGAAACACTTTTCTTTGGCGAGATCCGCGGGAAATGGAGCAGTGAGGAGAGTCTCTGCATGTTCGTTCTCAATTGACTTGATGTTGGAGCATTCCCATATCGGGTTGATTTGATCAAGGTAGTTAGAGAAGGTTTCGGCCAACTCAGGGTGCACCCATTCATGTCTCAGGATCATATGAGTCATATATTCGATTTTCCATTGTGAGAGTAGCTGGGAATGGAATAGGGGGGAGAGTCTCTAAACCAATAGTCTCATCAACAACCGCTATCTCAGGTATAGCAACGGGGTAGGGCTCTTCTACCGCTTGATGGTTACGACTGTTGAGGACTTCGTGGATTGCCTTAGAAAATCGTGGTTCCTTAAAGACTGGGTGAGATTGAAGTGCTTCCAATGCTGTAAAATTGATTTCCCGAGTCTCATACTCAATAATTGCCTTAGCCAATGCTAATAATGGCTTTCCGAGAATAATTGGAGACTGGGTAAATTCTCCTTGATGCTCAATATCAATGATCGAGAAGTCTATTTTGAGCGGAGCACCTTGGAATGTAATGATGATCGAAATGGTTCCTCTCGGCCACTTTATCGATCGATCAACCAATTGAACGATCTCTCGTATCTTCCTGATAGATCCGAGTTTGAGCTCGTGAAATACAAAGGTCGGGAGGATATTGATTGGTGAATCGTCATCAATTCGAGCATGGGTAAATATTATGTCTTTGATTCCACGGTCAAATTTGGGCAACCGCTTCACTCCGCGACTCTTAATTTTTCTCCTCAACACCAAGGAGGTGACCATTGACGAAATATATCTTTCAGTCTTTGTTCTTGTCCTGCATGATTTTTTCATCATTAATTTATCCATTACAAATCCTTTAAGGTTCGAGAAGTGTTCAATGGCTTGTATAAATGGAAGTTCAAAAATCAATCTTTTCTCTAGTGCTTCCCGTAAAGCAGGATCCAAATTCTTCAGATCTTCTTCAGTTTCAATTTTTATGTATTTTTTGAGATTTTCAATTTTTGGTTGTTTTTGAATATTTCAAATTTTTTGGCATTTTCTATGTGGTGTGTGGATGAGTTATATCCCCTAGATGAGGAGGAGCTTAGATATGCAGAATCAGATTCATAGTGATCCCTAGGGGAATAATATGCAGAGGTGCCGCTGTCAGGATCATCCCGAGGGTGATCGTAGTCTGGGGGTTTCTGAATATCTATAGAATTTTCAACATGAGATCCAATCTTTTCCTCATCCGTTTTAATATCTGAGCTACCAGAAAGTGAAATTAGTCGGTCGACAAATTTTCTAAATCTATCCTCCATTAGATCAAATCTCTTATTTATCCTCGAATATCATCTTCAAAAATCTTTTCATGATCAATCATGGGAGCAGTTGGTGTATGTTCTTGTTTTTGAGATTCAGTAATTTCATCTTCCATTTTCCTGTATGAGCTGGGAGAAGAGTCTCTTGGAACATCCAATATATGATCGTTATTTTCTGAAAATTTCTCCTCAAAAATTATGGAAGGAGGCTGCTCAGTGGAAGGATTTTGCGGGAACCTGTAGGTCTCATACTCAGCATGCCGTGACTCAGGCATGTTATGCTGGTTTGAGTAGAGTCTATTTCCATGGTCATGATTGATTGTCTCCCCAAACAATGGAGTCATACAGGGTGCATATGTGTCGATATCATCTGTCTGGTCCTCTGTATATGTGGGCTGATCAAAGGAATGGTATTCGCACCAGCCTTAATCAGCAAAAAGTTTATGTTTTTTCTTTCTTCCTCTTACGACGACGAATATCCTGATTTTCTATTTTAAAATTTTCGTTCATCACGCGATGATTAACATTATTGACATAAAAATGCACCGAACCTTTATTAAAAATTCCAATCAAGTAAAGGGGAAAATGAATACCTAAGAAAAAATTAAACTCATGTTAACAAAAGAACAATGGCGATTCACCTGATGATGACCAACAAAAGATGGAAGAAAGGGAACCTTCGATTGTCGTCTCTGTGGATCGAAACGAACAATGAAGCAAGACAGTCCTGTTCCAGAATAAAGACACATAAATTATGGGAAGGTGAAGAGATGCGTGAGGAAACGTGAGTAGAAATCAGGTAGGAAAAAAATAAAAGAAAGCACCTCTGAGCGACGTCTCTGTGCAGCAAAACGAACAGAGAAGTAGGGCAGACCCGTTCTAGAAGGAAAGTGTAGAGATAATGGTAAGGGGAAGAGGTGCACGAGGAAATGCAAGACAAATAGAAGGAACACATAGGAAGACACAATCGATATCCTGCTTACACCTGAACGCACATAGTACCGTTCGAGGGTACAACTGTAACATGTCACGCTTAGAAAAAGAGGGTTAAAATTAGGAAGGCAATAATGGGAAGGCAGAGAGACAGGAAAGTAAATGCAGAAGAACAGAAGGCACAAATAGAAGATAAAACTGACGGTCTGCATGTCAGCCATGGGCAGTAAATGACGTAGAAACTAAATGACATCTAGATGGGTAAAGAGTCGCAAATGCAGAGGACCAGGGAACGACGGGGGGATTGCCACATGCAACAAATATAGTAAAGGATGGGAAGAATTGGGCTTTAGTTAATATATAGATAATATCGATCTGACATCATCGAGGCACACATTCGACGAGCTAGAGAAGACGGTGTTGAGATTGGGATTACCCGAAGATCTTTTGCCTGCAGACGTCAATGGATAGGCATATCTTTTGGTGAAGGATCTCCCCGCCGATGAGCCCGCCGTTACCCGCGTGCTTGTGGTGATGTGTCTGTTCGTGCGATCTTCTGCTTGTGAGGCTTCCCTCTCTCACGCGCACGCTCTCCAGGTCGCACAGAGATGGAAATGGATCGAGGGTTCGTGTAACACCCATTCACCGGTTATAAAATTGTGGGATCATTGCTTAGACAACTTTGATTTAAGCATTTTAGGTGGTTGTCAACAAATCCATTTGGTCTTGAACTTTAATAAGTTGTCAGGGTCGGTTTTCTCTATTAACGAATCAGGAATCTAAGCCTGGGACATTACAAATAGGTATCGGAGCTAATTTCCCATCTGATAGTGGAAAAGACTATCCGAGAGGTGGAACCACCCCTACAAAGAGATATAAAGAAATGGCTACCTGGGTCGTGCATCCGCCAATATCACTAAGAATAAGTGACGAGCCATGTCGCAACGAGAACGTTGTGAATATAAGTATGGGAGGTTGTAACACACATTCCTCCAAAGATAATCTCACATCTAAAACTCACAAAATGTGAGAGTGTGTTATAGATCATGGGGATTATTACTTTACAACTCGGACTTAAGCATTTTGGGTGGTTGTCAACGGATTCATTTGGTTACGAACCCAACAACCAGTCAAGGCCTATTTTTTCGATAACGGACCGGGGACCTAAGCCCGAGATGTTACAGTTCGGGCCGTCAAGGCTCTACTTGTAGGACAAGATAGATCCTCTCATGTAATACAATAGTTGTTTTAAAGCAGAGATCCGTATGATGGGGATCAGACAACCCTCATCGGGGGCCGACCATCCCCTACCCCTTATGAGGGTTGTCCGATCCCCATAGAACCGATCCCTGCATTACAACACATGTTGTATTATAATAGAGGATCCGTCCTCATTTGTAGGAAGGTCACCCTTCATTAGATCTCTCGTGGCGCACATGACATCACTTAGAACTCCCCTTCGGATCTTTGGATGCACATTCTCGGATGTTTTATTTCAATATGAGCAGATACCACTGTTTGAATTGTCCATTATGAGTTAGGTTCAATTCTTGGCAGTGTTCATGAAATCGGCCGCACGGGCCACATATGCGGCCGCATATGCCCGCGCGGCATGCAGAACGCACCGATTACGTGAATCAATGCATTATGCGCCCTACCCGCATATGCGGCCCGCATATACCCCGCATATGCCCCGCATATGCCCGCATACTGCTCCAGCAACTCCAACTTTTCAATCTTCTCATTCAGGCCCTTAATTCCGTAACTCTACCTCTTCCTTCATTCTATTGTAAGAATATGACATGCATTTGTATACAATTACAATGGATTATGCCATTATGTATATGCAATGTTTTATGTTTTCCTCATGTATTGTTTTCACGAGTATATGCAATATATCGTCGAATATTTTTGTATATGCCGATTGAGGTTTTGCTCATTTAGTGCATGTATGTGTAACTTCTGTTATCACGAATCATCTAATTTGTGAAGTTTTTATGGTAAATATTTTTTTGATTAAATATGAGGTAATTAAATCATATAAACACCCATCTAACATGAATCGTTTTCATATATCTTCTTTAACTCTACTTAGATACATAAATTCGGTGGTATTGTTATTCATATATATTTATTTTTAAATTAAAAATTAGAAAACTACGTAGAACCGCATATACCTCGCATACCACTTATTCAGTATTCGGTGACATGTCCGAACGCAAACGCATACCGCTTTCCTGAACCTTGATTCTTGGTAGTGTGTGGTTCATTGGGGGTGCATTTGTTTGAAGGATTTTCCGGTGGTAGATAACCTTTCGGAAAAGTTGATTATCATATGGGTAATTCTTTTGTGTTTGGTTGAAAAGTGTTTAGAAGTTGAGTATTTATAGTGTTTAGAAGATAAATTGGTATACTATATTTTTTTTGGAATGGATGAAAGAGAAATGAGTTGTTTGAGGTATTAAATAAGAGAGAGTGATTTTCAGGTGGGTCCCACAAGAGAGTGTCTAAAATATGATTGTGGGAACTATTATGGTGAAAATAGGGGTTTAAAACCCCCCAAAAATGGGGGTTATCCACCCCAATCCCTCCTAACTCTCATAAAGAATTTGATTTTATATTATGGGCTCGTTCGGTTCGGGAATAAGCAGGAATAAGGATTGAGAATAAGGAGAATAAGGGTCTATTCTTTGTTCGGTTGGAGAATAGGAATAAGGAGAATAAGGTGAAATAAAGGTAGGTAAGGTGGGATAAAGATAAAAATAAGAGTGAAATAAGATGGAATGAGGAGGAATAATCATACCACGGAAAACCGTGTTGGATGGAGAATAGGCCCCTTATTCCAGGGCCTATTCTCCAAACGAACAGGCCCTATGGGTTTTTACATCAAGCCATGACTTTGCTATAACTGTATAGCCCTACATTCATCTATTGTTACCCTACCTCTAGTTATTTAAGAACTGTCTCCAACATCAAGCATTAATAATGACTCATTCCGAGGGGACCTAGAAGACCCGTTGATACTAGCTATGAGGGGGACTTCGACGAGAGCTATGGTGAGCGTGGCTCTTCGACCTTCTTAGGGAGGCTTCAAGCGGAGTGTGGTTCCGGGGCAGAGGTCATGATAAGGGAGACATTGGAGGTTAGGGGCTTTGAACGAAAGTTGAACATGGAGATATGGGGTACAGGAGGGGTTTCGACCAATGAACGAGAGACATTGGAGGTTAGGGGCGGAGAGGGGTTACAGGGTCGAGAAGAGGGAAGATAATGTGGATCTTTAGTTGAGGATGAGCAGGGACGAAGCTAGACTTTTTTAGTCGGGGGGACTAGACTAGATTGGATTGTATGTTATATAATACCAGTTCTTTCATGCATGATTTTTTAAATTTGCAAATTTCTCAAACTATGTTAAAAAATACATGATAAAGATATAGAATAATGACTAATTTGAACTTCAAAAATATTAAAAAACCACATTTCAATAATCTTGTTGCCAAAAATAAAATTTGAAGAGAATAAAATGACATTGAGCATACATGAATATTAAATTACTTAAATCGTGCTCGTCGCGACTTCAAATCAAACTCATCAATAATTGATTCTATTGTGAACTTCTCTGCGATATCTTTCTCGATGTAAGTTAATAGACAACTCCTAAGAAAATCTCCTCCATCTTATTGCGAAGTCTGGATTTTATGATTTTCATTGCTGAAAATGCTCTCTCTGTCGTTGCAGTTGAGATAGGAAGTATCAAGACAAGTCGTATCAGTCTAAAAATCAAATAGTATACTTCTGCCTTTCTTGTTTCAACTAATTTTTGGCAAAGATCTACAAGGTTTGAGACATTTTTGAGAATATGATGTGTAGTGACATCTGACTTATAGTGCATCAATTACTTTTCTAAAAGTAATATCTCGTGATTTGTGAAATCGGCTGGATAAAATTCCCTCGCTAATTTGCATATATCCATACTATTGAACTGCTTGTAATCATCTCTAGGATCCAGAGAAATACTTAGAGTAAGGAGATTAGTAGCATTCTCGTTGAATCGACTGCTTAGTTCTACTAATTGGGAGTCGATCGTTGCAGTAAATATATCTATTCGAAAATGATGAAGCAATGTAATTTGTTGTACCTGACCACGAGATCTTATTCGGCTTCGACTATAATGAGAATTTGCATCTGGGACATCAATATTTCGTTTCTGACAAAATAGTACAACCTTTTCATATAATGAATTCCATCCATCTTCTCTTGCTTTTTGAAGGTGCTCTTTTGTAGATGAAACAAGTTGTAATGCATTCAATATATCAAGATTTTTCCTTTGCAAAACCTGACACAAATCTTCTGTAATTCCCATAGTATATTCCATTATATGCATGATAAGAATAAATTCAAAAGATGTCACTGCTTCATATGCTTCATCCGCCTCTCCTCGTTGTAAGTAGTTATCACCTTCATTTATAATAGTCAAGAGTACTTTACACACCGCACTATACATTTTTATAAAACTGCATACTGATCTATAGTGAGAACTCCATCGAGTTTCAGTTGGACGTTGCAAGGTACCAATCTGATTAAGTCCAGTACCTGATTGAACTTCATTAATAGAAAGTAGATATTCAACATCTTCTATTTGCGCAACTTGTAATTCGTCATGACGTTTTGAAGATCCGTTGACAATGTTGACTACTATATTCAATTTACTGAAAAACTTGTAAATAGGAATTACTTCCTTTGAAGCTGTAACAAGAGCCAATTGAAGGCGATGGGCCATGCAATGAATATAATAGGCATAGTTGTTGTCTCTCATAACCAAAGCCTGCAGGCCATTCCATTCACCTCACATGTTACTTGCTCCATCATAACCTTGTCCTCTTATTCGTTTATAATCAAGATTGTTTTGCATCAGAGTTTCAAACAACCTGTCTTTTAATGTCGTAGCTCTTGTATCAGGAATATGAATTAGTTCAAAGAATCTCTCACGTAAGATACCTTTTTGATCTACAAATCTAAGAACAATTGCCATATGTTCTCTTTTTGATTCATCTCTAGCTTCATCAATTATCACACAAAATGATGCTTCCCCGATTTCTTCTAGAATGGCATTTCTAACCTTGTTAGCTATAATTTGAAGAATTTCCTTCTGAACATCAGGGGATGTGTATTTAGCATTTTTCGGTGCATTTTCGAGAACAACCTTATCCACATCTTCATTATAAGATGCAATTAATTTTATTAGTTCAATACAATTCCCACGATTGCTTGAACATGGTCTCTCATCATTACCTCTAAATGCACATGCTTGAAATGTCAACCATCGAACAGTATCAATAGTCGTCTTTAGTCGTAATCGATTTTCTTGTATCTGCTTATCATCTTGCTTTAGAAATACATTTTCAATATACTGTGATTTGATCATCAAATTCCTCAAACGTTCTTCACTCATGTTATGTGTCGATCCTTTTCCTCCCACATGACTGGAGCAATTTTGTCCATCATTAACCTTCTTCCAATTCCGAAATCCATCAATAACAAAGGCATTAGTGCCATGCTTAGAATTAGCTTTACCGCAAAAAAGATAACAAGAGAAACAAAATGCTGCATCTTTTGATGGAGAGTACTCTAACCATGAATGATTTTTAAACCATGATGCTTGAAATCGCCGACGTTGCCTTCCACTGCAATTATATGGATAATTTTCCATAATAAACTGATACGGTCCCAGATTAATATATGTTCGGATTATATCTTCTCTTTTGTCTGAGGGATAATCCCATATCATTTGACGCAATCCCGGGTCTCTTTCTACTAATGTAACATCAATATTTGGAGTTCTCACCCGTGGAATTTTATATTGGGGATTATCATCATCTTTACGATCACCAAAATCAAGCGGATGTTCTTGAGAATTATTCTCGTTCATCTTCTTAGAGAAATATGTGGTAATTTTTCTCTTAGACATTTTTAATCTGAAAGAGTCAAAAATTAAAGGGGAAAAATGGTTAGCTTAAAAAGAAAAGTTTCTAATTATGATTGCAAGATAGCTAAGATCAATAAAAATACTTGGCACGTGTAATATTTTCTCATGAAAATGTATAAGTTGAACATATTTATTCAACTATTATTTAACAATCTATATTTAGTATTCATTATTTGTCCAATTACGCTATAACCTATATAATATTTCATTTGTGAATACATCATAACCATAATAAATTTCACAACAACTCTTGAACATTGCAGTATGTGTTACATGAGTTAAGATCGGTGAAATCACAAAGAATATAAGAGTTACGATGTTATTGGACAAGTTCAAGAGTCTTAGTGCAAAGTTTGATTAATATGAGATACGATTTTGCTGGCTCATTAAGACAAATTTGCATACATATCGTTCTGATCATATATGTGGGTTGTCCTAGAAATTATAAAAAGTGGAGGCATTTAACTTAAGTAATTAATTTCATAATCAGAAATAGACTCCATACGGGTAATATCATGTTCTTAATGAAAATATTGATAATAGTAACGTTGTATCCATGATAATACGATTTATATTTAGACATGATTCATTCTTAAGAATATAAAACAATGTATTTTTCTTATATGTACTTATTGATACCTCTAATAGAATTAAAAAATATGAGTATACTTACATAAGAAAAGTAGAATAAATGATACAACGACTGTAGCAATTTTGATCAGATTCCAATAAACTTATCCAAAGTAGAATAAATGATACAACGACAGTAGCAATTTGATCAGATTCGAATAAATTTATCCAAAGTGGTAAAGCGAAAACAATGCAAAATATATAAGGAAATTTCATATTAACAAACAAATTTTTATGAAAAAAGTGAATCTATATTACCGATGTTCGGACGATAACGAGTAGTAGGCCCGGTAGGTTCGGTGAAGGCAGGACCGCAGGAGTTAGGAATCAGGAGGTCGTATAGCAAATTGTATGACAACGGCGTCGTAGCTTACGATGATGCGATGATTGCAGCTTGCGAGCGCGATGCTGGTGGAAGATGAAATTTCGATGTTGGTGACTATGACTTCTTTAACGTCACAAGATGTGATGGAAATATTGGATTCATGATTTCGGAAACTGTTTAAGAAGAAAGGAGCATGCGATTTTTAATGGTATGAATGCCGTAATATAGAGAAAGAGAATGCATTTTTGGCAATAAAATTTCTCATGATTTTGCTGGAATTAGAATCGTGATAATAAGAAAGTCCCAAATAAAGAGGACTTGATTTCAAATTAGCGCCACGTCTCTCAATTTAATTATCCCTATTTTTTATTTGCCGCTTTTCCAGGATAGGAAAATTCTGACTTGGTCATTGATGACAGCTTTAGGAACTCAAATGGAGTCTTACTCTATTGGTTTAAAATATAGGGATATATAACAAAATCTCCACGGGTTGGGGGGGCTTAGCCCCCCCCCCTCCCTCCGTCCCTGAGGATGAGGGCAATGTAGAATGAGGTAAAGTATGGTTATGCCATTACCTTTAATGTTCGATTGTGAGAGAAGGGACAACAACTAACCAGAGAGGCACATCGGTTAATGATGTAAGAATATAGATGCACAAAGTGACATTGCACAAAATGTAGGGGCCTAAGGGTTACTATGAAAACTCAGAAGGGTGTCGTTGTGATAATTCCTTATATTATATGCATGTGTTTGTGAGCTAATATGTGTCCAATGGCAACATGTATTATTATTATAAAGTTATTTGCATTGTTCTACGTAAACATCTATATACCTTCTTTAAAGTTGGGTTTTTCACCCAATAGACGACACCTGGCATGATGGATGCTCTTCCCTGCTTTTTCCATTTAACCACACCAGGCAGCGTAGAAACAACCACAAGCCTTCATGTTTTCACGTTCTCTCGAGCCACGTGACATTATATGTGGACCCCTCTGTCTTCCCTCCCAAGACTCACCTTTACCCCCACCTCTTTCCACCTGCCACGCATGCAACGCCCACTTATCAAGTCTGTGCCCACCTTCACCGATGCAAATGTCATCGGACGCGAAGGCCACGCCGGCGTCGTCATCAGAAGAGAACATAGGGGACAGAGAGCCCTTTATGATCCTCTCAGAGAGCAGCCGAAAGCAGCGGCGAAGGGCAGCAGGCGGCAACGTGCTCAACGTCGTCCCGAGACGATGACTGCCGCATAATGCTCCCCGTCCTCGCGAAGCCATCTCTTTCTTTGGCGATCATTTGGGAAACATTCGAACTCTTACCTTTGTTCCTTCGTTGCTTTCTCAAGTGATTTGCCTTGCCGTTACATAGGAACCCTGTGTGAGAAGCTGACAGGGTGTTTGAGGTCATTGTTGCATGTTATCATTTTTTATATTTTTATACATTGATTGTTTTTTATGTGTCACTGCACGACTTATTTGCTTGCTCCATATTAGACATCGATCGCAACATCACCTAATTTACTTTCTTCGTGTAGGAGAATAGTCCCTGCACCGTCTCCTTCGATTTCTCCATCTTGGTGACCCGAATTTCAAGGGTACTTGCTGAATGTGAGCGTTCTAAGTAATTTTAAAACTATACAGTGGAGTATCCTATGATGCTTTGGATTGTTCTTCTGCTCTTTATCATTATATTGCATTTGTCTATCTTCTAATTGATCCATTGAAATGTTGTGTTCATTTTTTGGGTATACAATCACTCAGTTTCTCTAGCCATCTGTATGCTTAAAGTGGGATTGTTGATTATGTGAGCATATGTTGAATCATGCGACCTTTTTTTGAGATGATATAAATTGGAAAAACTTTCTAACCTTACAGGTTTCTTATTGATTTATGTTTATTTAGAAACTATCATTGTAAACTGCAGAATTGGCAATCGTAATAGCTTCAAACAGTGGACACGCAACTTAATTCTTAGAAATGTTACAACTCACAATGCAAATTGCTTTAGTTTTCTTGGCGGATATATGTATCGTGTTCTTGGTTTGATCTAAAATGCTTTTAAAATTGTACAGACATTGATGACCTATCTTTATATTTGCCAATTTTTCTATTTGACAGTATTATTTGAATATTGTTGTTTCATTGTTATTATTGAAAGGAAGTTAGGGTCATTGATGTATGTAGTGGAAAATGTGAGATTTCTTCCCATTGGCTTCCAGATGCATTAACGTCTGCTCTTTCTTATCTTCACAGGATGATGTTTTTTCGGCAAAATATATTATGTTAACATATTATTGCAAGTAATAATATACAATAGTTTTTTCAGTCGAACATTTAAAAAAGTTAACAGTATTGCGATTAAAGAAAAAAAATATATTTTTTAATGTTTCTGTTGAAATAAAGTACATGATTGTTTTGAAAAAAGGGGAAGACAAATAAGATTTCTCCATGTATGTTATGAACCTACTGTATACTAATGCATTCAAAATTAAATTTGTATTACATGATAAAATATTATCATAAATATTGAAATTATATTGTCATAAAAACTACACTATTCTATCAGACTACTATCATTATGCCGTGCATCTTTCTGATCTTTATACTCCATAATGGTTGTATATGCCATTTGCAATGGAAAAAGTTGAATTTCGCAATATCTTCCATTTATTTTTATACATATATGCCAATATACAATTCATGGATGTATTTTTCTCTCCGATTGGTGGTTATAATATTGATTGTATCTTCCCTTCTCTATTGTTAAATTTTATATTATATCAATCTCGATTATGTTGTGTACAATCGCCAAATATAATAGTAAAAGAAATTTGCACCTGAATCTCTAACATTTCTAAGTATGTGATTTTTCGCCAATTATAATGTATTATAGCTGCACATTTTTAATAACGTACAATTTTTTGATATGCCATTTGATTAATTCTAAGTTGATGGTGGTTTTTATGGTCATCGACAATAGTATATTGTTTTCTTCCATTTTTCTTGAAAATGAGAGTGACAAGGATGGTTAGTTAACGTTGATGTAAAGTGACTGATTATCTATTAGTTAAAATGGTGATTTCTTATGCTTTTATTTTTTTTTTGAAAATCTGCGAAGTTATGCCTTGGAGGGTGGCTCTACAGCCAGTTCTTTCCGAGTTTAAGAAGCATCTTCATCCTTTATATATGTTTACATCCGATTGTTTGTGTCGTTTTCATGCATAGGTTGCTCTTCATTTGTCCGAGTCCCATTGTCGGCTAAAGTATGTTCATTTTCGCTTTATATTTGTCAATTTCATCTGTTTCGATCTACCATAATGTCCATCAAATTGGTATGTATATAACATTTTTGAAACTATATTGATCTAAAATATACACTATTCTCTTAAATTACTATTAACATAGATGGAAACCATTTTTGGTATACCATAACATCTGTCAAAATTGTATGTTTTTTAACTTTTATAACAATACCCAATAAATTATGCTTTTCTTATTTATGTGCACATATTAGCAAAAATTATTTTCTTTCACTTCTCTACTTTATTTACAGTACATTACACCGATAAATTACATGAAATCCTTTTATTTGTGTTGTTTCCATTTTGATTGTATCTCATTTTAGCTTCTTCTAATATTTCTAGGTGTTTAAAATTAATTGGAGGCAATGGTTATTCTTCATGTCTATTATACATTCTCCCATGGAAAAAAATGATTTCATCTGAATATTGTGGTAATTTAGTGTATCTCAAAAGATACCAAATTGCATATTTCTGTATTCAAATATTCTAGCAATCTGAGATATCTTTAAAGAAAGCAATTTGCAGACATTCGAGCTTATCGTTAGAAATTGATGTTGACATTATGTTTGCATGAGGTTTTATTAATTTAGTATTTATATCGATTACCAATTTATGTTTCTAGAATTACTGTTACACCATTTCCATTTCGACTTTAAGTCATTTTAGTTGTTTTTAAATGTTTTAAAATGTCCATTTCTTAACTACAGGCAATGATTAGACATCATATCAATTATGCATTGTAAATGGTTAAAGATGATTTGCTTCAAAAGTTTTGACAATTTAGGAGGTCTTAGAATATACCAAATTGAATTTTTGTATGGTTCACATATGTCAGCAATTTTAGATGTCTTCGAAGGAATCCAATTGCAGACATTCAAGCTTATCATCACTTAGTGTTGACTTAGAGTCTGTATGAGCCTCTATTAATTTAGTGTTTATATGGATTGTCTATTGCGCCTTTAGAATATTCATTACACCAAATTCTTCTATTTTATTTAAGATATACTAAAATATGATCATTATGGTGATATTTATCTTCCTAAAATTTTTAAATAAATTAGCATTTAAATTTGATTTCTTGCAGTGTTGTCATCTAATTTGTTTATTTAATTTTTGATTGGATACTTAGTGTTGACTTAGAGTCTGTATGAGCCTCTATTAATTTAGTGTTTATATGGATTGTCTATTGCGCCTTTAGAATATTCATTACACCAAATTCTTCTATTTTATTTAAGATATACTAAAATATAATCATTATGGTGATATTTATCTTCCTAAAATTTTTAAATAAATTAGCATTTAAATTTGATTTCTTGCAGTGTTGTCATCTAATTTGTTTATTTAATTTTTGATTGGATTGTTTCATCATTCAATGCATTAATTCTGATTACACTTCTTAAATATAACAACAAGCAATGATGTTCATGCTCAACTTTTTATAAATTAAGTTAAATTAATGATGCAGTAATACTCTGCGCTTCCTACAATGCACTAAACAAGACTGTAATTTAAACAACTTATTTCCATCTTTTTGGTAATTATTGTCTATCAATTTCATACCGACAGATTGATTTATCAATAGTCCACTTTGTGTATGTTAATTTGGTTAAATCTAAGATAGTCTAATTATATCAACGTTTATATCAATGTCACAACCTTACAACATAATTTACATTTTAATATTACCAAACCTTTTCGTTTTACCTTAAAAAAACTACCGTACATTTTTATAATGAAATGTCAACGTTTAGTTTATTACGTATGAGATCAATCCAATTCTATTCTGCCGCGAAGCGCGGGCAACATTCTAGTATAGAAATTGCATGGATGTGACACTATAGTCTGAGATACTATGACATATTATTGGAACAAAGATGTCGACCATACAAATACCGAGATAGTAAGATACATCACGTTGTTATTTTGATGTATCATAGGACAATACCAACGATAGACATAAGCTAAGACATTGGATCGACGGCTTAACTAACCACCAAATCAAGGTAATGGTCGAGACCATATCAATTTATCTTAAATAAGCATAACCAAAGAGCTAAAACTATGACCGACGAGGCGTGGAAACAATCATCATCTCACAAACAAAAACGCATTAGATATTAATCAACCCAGAGAAGCAATTCACTTGAATGAGTATCTTTGCGCACCCCTCCTTTCCAACGCACACCGACCCCCTTCTCAATTTCCCTCTCATGTGCACGACGACATCCTCCTTTCCACCTTTGTTTTTGGATTAGATCCAACGACCCATTTTCTTCCCATTCCATCGCAACCCTTTCCCCTTGTTCTTATTCACAGTGCCGACCACATTCCTTCCAATTCCTGCGCGCATAAACCACCCCACCCACTCCCCTTGTGTGACCAACATTCAACAATGACCCATGTATCCTCTCCATCAACTACACATGCATACCTCTCCCAACCTTCTTTCTATATCCTATAAATGTTGTATAAATGTTGTAGCATGTGCATCGTTGCCATGGTTCTTCCATCCTCTTAGGAGCACCGAAGGTTTGAGCTGCACACAGGGCATCAAAGAAAAGGAGGAGACATGCTAAACGAGGACTGAGCCATGAGTACTCTCATACGTGAGACAAGTTGGAGAATATCGAGTTCTCACCAAAGCGACATCCTTATCACAAACCACATCCAGTGATCGCCGTACCTGCAGAATGTTGGAAATAGGATTACCAGTGCATACATTAAACAATATAATAACGGATCCAAATGAATTAACAGAGAAACGAAACAGATTAAAATCATATTAATCAAATGTTTCCCAATCATTATCCGTTTATTCAATGCAAACAGGAACCGATTAAAAGAACAGAAACAAAAATAATACGGGCATGATCCAGAAAGGGTAAAGCAATAAACGTATTGCGGCAAGCAAAATAAAACAGAGATCAGTTTAGAAGTCACCGAAGCGTCCATGAAATGGACTGTCCTTAGAGAAGATATCGCCCCCACAATACCGATGCGTAGGGTGCTGGCGATCCGCTCCCAGGATACGACGGTTCACGATCGCCGTCGGCGCACACCAACGGGATCGTCCTCGATTGTACCTCAGAGAACTGCAGCCGAGAGATGAAGAAGAAGACGTTCGTCCGCGAGAGGAAGAACCAGAGAGAGACGGCGTGAGAGAGGTTTTTCTTGCGAGTGAAGAAAAACCGAGTCGAGTGAGGGATATAAATAGAGGGGCTCGCATCCTAAAAACGCAACCTTTGGTTTCAAAAAATGCGTCCCGAAAACGCATCCTTTCGGATCCCAAAAAACGCGCCCATAATGGCGAGTTGAATTCCCTTTTAAGTCGACTTACCAAATTAATCGAGTGATTAATTTAATCGACTTACCAAATGAAACCCACAGCAAAAGTATCGAGATCCGAGATCCGAGATCCGAATTGACTCTCCTGAGCCCGAGGTCGAGCGGGAGACGGAGACGGAGACAGAGACGGAGCAAAGCGGAGCGCGCGCGCGCGCGTGTGTGGTCCTCCATTCCTCCTCTCTACTATTGCTACAAGAGCTTGGGGTGTGGACTCATATATAAGTCCACCAAAAGTTTAGATCTCCAAGGTATGGTACTAAACTTCCACCCAAACTCAACCATGTTTCAAATTTGGGAATTCCCACTTTCCCTCCAAACCATTTGGTTTCCCAATTGAAACCAAATTGAATGGCAATTGTAATTACATAGACTTTCCAATTAAAGTCTAAATACAACTTTGAATACAACAATCCCCCACGAATTCACCAATTTGAAAAAGAGATTCAAAAGGTATTCAAGAGACTTCTTTCGGTTGCCCACACTTTGCTTTCAGTAAAGGTACCTTCCGGTTTGAACCTCTACCTGAGTTTACTACTTTCACTTTAACAGGAACGAAGTGAACTACGTCTTGAACTTCAGACCTTGGTGTTAAAACATACGGTAGAAACAACAAAGAGTTGTTCTTGGTACAATCTTCAGGGTTGGTGCTCTTAAAGGCCATGCACCCTTATCCTGTTTCATGAGTGTATTCAGGAAAGACCCTCTTCCTTTAACTGCGGCCCACAGTAACGCTCACACAGGTGGCGTTCTCCAAGGATGTACTGCTAACATCCTGCCCAAAGGCTTGAACCCATTCAGAGCCTACGCTCTTCCTAAACTTGCAGCTTAAATGGCACTCAGGCTTCCAGGGATAAGACACTCATGCTTACGCATTAAACTTAGAGTGCCAACCAGTTCTCCAAACAGCTTGTTATTACCACATTGAATCTACTTTGTGGGATCTCCACTCAGTTAGGTTGGGTTGCTACTGTAGAGGAACTCCCAATGGGTCTCAGTCCCATCCCAAGCTTAGACTTTAGGACTAAATATCTATCAAGTCCCTTAGTCAATGGATCTACCGTGTTGTCTTTGGATCCAACAAAATCCACAGCCAACACTCCTCGAGACACCAAATCCCTTAACGTCTTAAGTCTGATTTGTATGTGTCTCCTTGTTTTCTGATTGAACTTCGAACTCTTGATCTTGGCAATTGTGGTCATATTATCACAATGTACCGAGATCGCAGGAACAGGCTGACCTACCATGGGAATTTCAGACAGAAATTCCCTTAGCCATTCAGCCTCAATTCCAGTGGTGTCCAAAGCACACAGCTCGGCCTCAAAAGTGGATCGAGCTAGAATGGTCTGCTTCACAGACCTCCAGGAGACTGCACCGCCTCCAAGGGTAAATACATACCCTGTAACACCATTACTCCCAGACTCCTCTATTTTCCCTATCCAGCTTGCATCACTGTATCCTTCTAGTACAGATGGATGTCTACCATAATGCAAACTAAGGGAAATAGTTCCCTTCAAGTACTTCAGTACTCGATCCAGAGCCTCCCAGTGAGTACGGTCAGGACAGCTAGTGTATCTACTCAGCTTTGCAACCGAGAATGAAATATCAGGTCTCGTGCAATTTGCAAGATACATTAAACTTCCTATTACTTGTGAATACCTTAGCTGGGCTACAGGTACTCCACTTTTATTCTTAAATAGCGTTTTGGATGAATCAAAAGGAGTGCTTACAGCTTTACAATCTTGATATCCAAATTTCTCAAGTACCTTCTCAACATAGTGAGATTGAGAAATTACAATCCCATCAACTGACCTTGTCAGTTTGAGACCCAAGATTACATCAGCAACACCCATGTCCTTCATCTCAAACTTGCTACTCAAGAAAGCCTTAGCCTCATTAATAATCCTCATATGTGATCCAAACAACAATATGTCATCGACATATAGGCACAAGACAATACACTCATCACCTTTCACCTTGGAATAGACACACTTATCGGATTCATGAACCTTAAAACCACATGACAAAATGGTTTTGTCAAATTTTTCATGCCACTGCTTTGGTGCTTGTTTCAATCCGTAAAGGGATTTCACAAGCTTGCAAACCTTTCCCTCATTCCCAGGAGTCACAAGCCCATCAGGTTGATCCATATAGATCTCTTCCTCAAGATCGCCATGCAAGAAGGCGGTCTTCACATCCATCTGGTGGATAGAGAGATCATATACAGATGCCAATGCTATGAGCATCCGGATTGTGGTCATCCTAGTCACAGGGGAATAGGTATCAAAATAATCGATACCTTCCTTTTGCCTAAAGCCCTTGGCAACTAATCTGGCTTTGTACTTTTCAATTGATCCGTCAGGTCTAAGCTTTCTCTTAAACACCTACTTGCACCCAATAGTAGAGCACCCTTTGGGTAAATCAACCAACTCCCAAGTTCCATTAGCCATAATGGAATCCATCTCAGATTTGATGGCTTCCTTCCATTGTTTTGCTTCAGACGAAGCCATGGCTTCCTTGTAACTTGGTGGATCACCCTCGATCTGGTAGACTACAAAGTCGCTACCCAGATCCTTGGCTATCCGAGGTCTTTTACTCCTCCTTGGCTCAATCTCTTCAGAAAGATCATTGGGTTCAGGTTGAGTCTCAACCCCCACATTCGATATCCTTTCCACTTGATCTGGAATAGATCCTGATGTGGAGGCGCCCTCAATGGTCAGATTCTGAGGAATCCATGTCTTCAATGGGAAGACATCCTCAAAGAAGGTAGCATCACGGAGTTCAACAATAGTGTTGACATCTATGCCCGGTATCTCGGACCGAATTACCAAGAACCTATATGCATAGCTATTTTCTAGATAACCTAAGAAGACCGCATCAACAGTTTTAGGACCAAGTTTCTTTCTCTTGTGTTCTGCGACTAAAACCTTAGCGAGACATCCCCACACTTTGAGATATCTTAAACTCGGTTTCCTATCTCCAAAGTTCAAAGGGACACTTTTCCATATGTCTTGGAGGCACCCTATTCAGAATATGGCAAGCCGTATTCAAGGCTTCTCCCCACATATAGGTTGGAAGTCCAGAGCTCTGTAGGAGAGCATTGATCATTTCAGTTAAGGTTCTATTTTTCCGTTCTGCTATTCCATTTGATTGCGGTGAATAAGGGGCCGTAACTTCATGAACTATGCCAAATGATTTGCATTGTTCATCAAATAAGTTAGAGGTATATTCACCTCCTCTATCTGACCTAAGGCGTTTAAGCACTTTTCCTGTTTGTGTCTCAGCCTCATTCTTAAAGATAAGAAATTTCTCTAAGGCTTCATCCTTGGTTTTCATTAGATGTACATAGCAGTATCTACTGCCATCATCTATAAAGGTGATAAAGTATTTCTTATTGTCACGGGTCAACACACCATTAAACTCACAGATATCTGTGTGCACTAGATCCAAGATCTCACTATCTCTAGAGACAGACAGAAAAGACTTTCTAGGTGTCTTTGCTTGCACACATATCTCACATTTTTGAGTTTTATCAATTGTGTGTTTAGGGATCAATTCTAAATTCATCATCCTTTTAATTGAATTTAGGTTTACATGTCCCAATCTACCATGCCACAGATCACAAGATTCAAGATTATTCATAACATGAGACACAGAACTAGAACATTCAGCATTTAAAACATTCAATTCATTAATGTTTACTGAATTACATCTAATTCTAAATAACAAATCAAAGTCGGCCAAATAGCCTTTACCATAAAAGACACCATGTCTCATAATAACAACTTTATTACATTTAAAGTTTAATTCAAAACCATTTTTAACTAAGACAGAGCCGGATAGCACATTCTTCTTGATGTCAGGAACATGCAGCACCCTGTGCAACGTCCAGACACGTCCAGAGGAGAACCTCAAGTTGACTTGTCTTGACCCTAGCACCCTGGCTGCAGACTCGTTCCCCATCTTCACAGTCCCACCGCTGCAGGTCTGATAAGAAGAAAACAACATTCTATCAGAACATATATTTACATTGGCTCTCGTATCCACGAGCCACTCATTTGGATCATGGATACTGTATAGTTCAGGTTTTACAGAGACATACCCCTCGCTAGACCCGAGTCCCATAGTGATCATGTTCACTTGTGGACTCCCGTCTGTAGCCTTAGGTTGAGCCTTCAAGGACGGACAGTCCTTCTTCCAATGGCCAACCTGATTACAGTGCCAGCAGGGTTTATTCTTTGCCTTTTTCTGGATCTTGCCCTTTGGTTTTATTTTATGTTATTGGGTCCCTTTCCCTTCTTATCCTTGCCCTTCGAGGTCACAAGATTAATCTTAGCCTTAATATCAACAGGAAGCACAGGTTTTTGTTTCTTGTGTTCCTCCTCTATGGCAATTGCCACCATCAAGTCATCCATAGAAATTTTCCCTTTTCTGTGTTTCAGGGTTATACCGAAGTCTTCCCACGACTTTGGGAATTTTTCTATGATGCACATGACCTGAAACTTCTCTGGAAGCTTCATTTCGGCATCCTCTAAGCCATGGAGCAGGAGTAAAAACTCGTGTGCCTGTTCAGAAACAGACTTCCCTTCGGCCATGGAAAACTTCAAAAATTTGGCTACGGAGTATTTCTCAATACCGGAGATCTTCGGTATTATACTTCCGATCCAAGTCTTCCCATAGCCCATTCGCAGTCTGCGTGGACAAACAATATACGTCAAACAAAGTGTTGGACAGAGCCAACAAGATGCAACCATGACATATACGGTCGCGTTCCTTCCACGCGGATTGCGCCTTATGGCTATCGGGTGAGGGGTTTCCGCCTCCACCGTAGGACAGTCAGTTTCAAGCATCGAGATTAACCCTATGGTGGTTAACCAGATCCTCATGCGTTGTTGCCAACGCTTAAAATTCTGTCCACCGACTTTCAGGCATACCCGTCATATTACCCTCGATTTAAACATTGTTTCCGACATTTTAGAATCGTTCCAGATATCTTCTCTAAGATTGTTGGAAATAGGATTACCAGTGCATACATTAAACAATATAATAACGGATCCAAATGAATTAACAGAGAAACGAAACAGATTAAAATCATATTAATCAAATGTTTCCCAATCATTATCCGTTTATTCAATGCAAACAGGAACCGGATTAAAAGAACAGAAACAAAAATAATACGGGCATGATCCATAAAGGGTAAAGCAATAAACGTATTGCGGCAAGTAAAATAAAACAGAGATCAGTTTAGAAGTCACCGAAGCGTCCATGAAATGGACTGTCCTTAGAGAAGATATCGCCCCCACAAGAACCAGAGAGAGACGGCGTGAGAGAGGTTTTTCTTGCGAGTGAAGAAAAACCGAGTCGAGTGAGGGATATAAATAGAGGGGCTCGCGTCCTAAAAACGCAACCTTTGGTTTCCAAAAATGCATCCCGAAAACGCATCCTTTCGGATCCCAAAAAACGCGCCCATAATGGCGAGTTGAATTCCCTTTTAAGTCGACTTACCAAATTAATCGAGTGATTAATTTAATCGACTTACCAAATGAATCCCACAGCAAAAGTATCGAGATCCGAATTGACTCTCCCGGGCCCGGGCCCGAGACGGAGCGGAGCACGCGCGCGTGTGTGGTCCTCCATTCCTCCTCTCTACTATTGCTACAAGAGCTTGGGGTGTGGACTCATATATAAGTCCACCAAAAGTTTAGATCTCCAAGGTATGGTACTAAACTTCCACCCAAACTCAACCATGTTTCAAATTAGGGAATTCCCACTTTCCCTCCAAACCATTTGGTTTCCCAATTGAAACCAAATTGAATGGCAATTGTAATTACATAGACTTTCCAATTAAAGTCTAAATACAACTTTGAATACAACACAGAAGCCGTCACCGCTCATGGAGACCATGTCTACTTGGTGACGAAGTTATGTCCATCTCATTTCTCTTGTGTTGATATGTTTATATTTTGTGTGTTTCTTGTATGCACTTTATATTTTTTGTATTCGTGGGTACTTGTGATTTGGTTTGATTTTCAAAAGGTCAAAGGGCCAAGAGCATGTCATGTTTGCTTTATTATACTCTTTTATAGAAAAAAAGTGATCATGTCATTGTTTGTTTTATGCTTTATAATCACATGGTATAGTTTGCTTCTTATTGGAATGATGTCATTGATAACTCTTTCTGTAAATTGTAACTCAACTAATTAGTATTCCTTTTGCTACTCAAGCCAATCAATTAATTATTTTATAGTTGGGGTAGTGAACCTGTTGAAAGGAAAAAAAGAAAAAAAATCGGTATGATTGCATATTTTACTCGCTAAACCTAAGTGAATAGTGATTTTGGTGATATTTGGGGTAAATCAACCAAGTGTATTGTTTAATCTTTTATTATTCACCAATGGAGTGGAACCTGATTTTTCTGCTTAGAGATTCTCGCAACTGTGAAGTCATGGTATTCACTTTTATGTCAATTAATGGCCATGATCACTTAACAAGTAAGGTATTGTTTTATTTGCTTTAATTTTCTCCAATTAAAATAAAAAAAAGAAAATAATTGGAAATAACAACAAATGGAGAATTTAATTTTTGCAATTATATTTCATGTCGTGAATCAATTGTAAATCATCTTTTCGTGTCTCCGAGGATCGACCTTGTGCTCACCATTGTACAATTAAAAATTAGAATTAATTAATATTTTAATTAGTTACATCGACACTAGAATCACTTAATTTCACTGTAAAAAAATAGCTAAGAAGCTAATTAATCACTAACATAGCTGAGGCTAATTAATCACTAGCATAGCCGTTGTACATTAAAACCTAACAAAGAGGTGAAGATAGGAGGTGAAAATAGAAAATAATATATTTAGAGGGAAATATAACATGCCATTAATTAGCAAAAGTTTATATTTTTATTGATAAAAACATAAATCAATTACAAGTTAACATAATGATATTTTTGTGTAATGGATATTTTTTCAAGGATTACTTTACAGATATGAAATTTTCCATCACACAAAATGAAATATGGATGTCTATATTAAAATTTCCTTACATTACTTTTTAAGTATCTATATCTATCTACCTACATGAGAATCCATTTATGTAACACTCTAAACATAGTACCACATCCAATGCTTATGAAATATGAGAGCGGGTTATAAGTGTGGGGGATTACGATTTGAGAACTTGAGCTTAATATTTTGGGTGATCGTCAATAAACCCGAGACGTTACAAATGATATCATAACAGGCTCCCTCCGGGAGTAGAAAGGACTAACAAATGGACCTAAGCCTGAAGCACGCAACTACCACTATCATCGGGAATAAGTAGTGGGTCATTTCTCAACAAAGACATTGCGTATATAAGTAGAGGAGGTTGAAACAACCTCAAACATAGTCCCACATGTAAAGTGCACAAAAAACTGTGAGATTATGTTATAAGAGTGTAAGATTACTACTTCACGATTTGGCCTTAAGTATTTTGTGTGATTATCAACGGATTCATTTGTCCTGAACCCAATTAGTCATCATGGTCGATTTTCCTCGATAAATGGTATGAGAACCTAAGCTTGGGATGTTATAAAGATGTAACATCACAAACATACACATCTAAAACTTGCAAAGTTCAAGAGTGTATTATAAGAGTAGGAGATACTACTTGACAACTTCGGTTTAAGCATTTCGGATGATTTTTAATGAGTCCAATCAGACTCGAACCCAACAAGCTGTCAGATCCAATTTTCCTCGATAACAATCTAAAGACGTAAGCCTGTGGTATTAAAAAGTTTATCAAAGTAGGTTCTATATGATAATGTAAAGGGTACTTGAGAGGAGTTAAGCTTGGAGCGGAACTGCCACTATCACAGAGAATAAGTAATGGCAATGTTGCAACGATAGTGTTGCGAAAATAAGTGGGAGATGTTGTAAAACCCCAAACATATTTCCTCATCTAAAACTTACAAAGTTTGAGAATTTATTATAAGATAATAAGTAATGACATGGATTTTTACTCAGACAATTCGGACTTAAGCATTTTGGGTAGTTGTTAACATGTTGAAATGAGCTCAACGCCAATAAGTTATTAGAGTTAGTTTTCCTTAATAACACGATCCATAGCTTAAAATTATCTTCATGCATAAGGATAATAGATTACCTAGTAGAAAAGATTTCAAAATCACATTTTTTCCTTTTCTATTGTAATTTCTCGATTATTATATGATGCTTTCTTAACTTTCCATATATAGAAGAGATGAACTATAAATGACATCTCTTATGTTTTTGATACCAAAGGGATATTAAATGAATGGAATTGGGATATAGATGGAATATAATGAAAATAAAGCCACTTTGAAGTTCACTATGAAATGAGGCAAGGAACGAAGCGATTACAAGCAAATCCCATTCACTCCCCTAAAGAAAAATCTCCTAGAAAGTCAAGAAATTTATCTGAGAGAGGAACACAAATTTAAACACTTAGTTTTTGGTACTGTTGTCAGTGTTGACTTATACAGAGATCTGTTTGGTTGCAATATAAGCAGGAATAAACCCCCAGACCTTGCATAAGCACTCATCCAAAAGGTAGTCAGCCATCATCTTTTCTCACCATCTTCATTGCTACAACAATATCACTATTACTTATCATGCAATAACTACACCATATCCGAAATATTAAAGAATAACAATCAAACGAAAAATAACAAACAACTCATTTAATCCCAACCTTAACATAAAAAACAAATACCACCGACCAATGAAGAATAAAGAATAAACCCTCTTTTATTCATTATCCCAATCAAATTATCCGCTCCTCACTACCAACAGTTGAGTGAGGATCGTCTGCAGTACTGCAGACATTTGTGGTAAAAGTATGAGTCTTTGAAAATGTCCGATCTTTATCGAACGGTTCGTACGAATTAACACTTTTTTGTGGGCTCTACCGTGTAAATTCGTGTGAACCGCTCGATCAAGATCGAACAATTTAGAGGATGCGGAAATTGAGATTTGGAGGATGCGGAAATTGAGATTTGTGCTGGTTGGTTGCGTTCTCCTCGCAGGGATTTGCCTTTATGATACCTTGGGGTGCCGCTGATAAGAGGGAAGATGCTTTTGGCAGACTAGTTACCGGTGATTGAGAAGTTGGAGCAGAAGCTAGCTGGTTGGAAGTCAGTTTGTTTGTCCAGAGGAGGTAGATTAGTTTTGTCGTGCTCAGTTCTTTCCGTGATTCCTATCTTTTTCCTATCTTCCAGAATTTTGCATGTTGGAGTAAGAAAGAGACTTGAAAGCATCATGAGACGCTTCTTCTGGTCATCATCAGGACGATCAGGCGGATTACCTTTAGTGGATTGGAAAACGATTTCATGTTCGAAGGATGATGGTGGTTTGGGTGTGCGCAGCTTGGAGGAGATGAACAAAGCACTCATCAGCAAGTGGATTACGCGGATTTGGGGTGATTGTAGTAGCTTGGCTTGCACTCTAATAAGGAAGATTTATGGTAACTACCCATCGCTGCCTGAGGATAGGGTCACTGGGCACGCCCCCTCGCATTTCTGGCGAGGGATATGTGCGGTGGTGCAGGACATTCGTCCATTTCTGAGACATGTTCTTGGAGATGGGACAGGTTTTAAATTCTGGAAGGACGACTGGAGTGAGAGTTGGTCGCTGAGCATGAGGTTTCCGCAGTTGATGGCTTTGGCAGTGGACCCAGATTGTTCTATGGCGAATGTGTGGAATGGGCTATCCTTTTTCCCTAGATTTCGATACGAGCTCTCGGATCAGAGACTAGAGCAGTTACTGGTGATGCCGGTAGAGTTGGATAATGTTGCAGGACCCTCTGAGGGACAAGACTGTTGGAGCTGGTGCGATGTGGTGTTCTCTATTGTCAAGGCATACAAGGCGTTGAAGGGGCCAGTGGTTTTTGACCCGGGAGGATGTGTAGCAGATTGTAGAAGGATCTGGAAATGGAAGGTTCCGTTGCGCGTGAAGGTTTTCTTATGGCTTTTCAGAAGGGGTAGACTGTTTATAGGGGACAGACTTGCGCGATTTGTACAATCAGTTGACCCCGTGTGCTCGCGTTGCTTGGGTGAGGTGGAAGATGCCGACCACCTTTTCTTCGGGTGTGAAAGTTCAAAGAAGGCATGGGAGTTATTTGGGAATCACACGATTTGTGTGGATGGTGTTCTTGATTTCTGGAAGTCCATTGGAGCGAACTGGATTGGCAGGGAGAGGGAGGGATCAGATGCTTTAGCTTTGATTTGAGCGATGTAGCTTGCCAAGAATGGTGTGATATTCCGTCAGGAGAGATGTTATGAAGAGAACGTTGTCGCACATGCTCGAGCGTCAGCGGAGTGTTGGAGCTTGTAATTTTTCTTTCTATATCTAACCTGTTTACAGGCGTGTATTTTTTGGTGAGTAATGGTGAAATTTTTGGTCACTCATCTCTATACAATGGGAGCTTTTTTTTCTTTCAAAAAAAAGAACAATTTGTCTGCGGTACTGCAAAAGTTTCCTTTCTTGCGGTGGGAAAAGCCAAATCGCAAGCACAGGAGCGGAACTCCACCGGACCACCGCAAAATGACCTTTCATCAATTCCAATCATTCCATACAGTTCCTTCCAAACACAGAAACAGAATAAATAAAGCCCCACCACATAAAATACTCTGATGATCACTACCACGTCCTCATTATCTGGGGGACCCACTGTTCCCTTTTTATAATAATGATCACAATCCCTGCTCATGCAACCAAGGTTTATAGCATGCATGTAATCTGCTGCTGATTACCATTTTCTTCTTCTGGATAATCAACAGCATACATATGTACTCCTCTGTCCACGCAGCAAAAAAAAGCTTATTGTTTCCAAACTCCATATATACGAGAATATGTTATCTTTTTGAAAAAAATAATAAATATGGAAATTAATGTATACACTAGGTGTACATATGATGCTGCATGTTTTAGTATATGTATATTTAAAATCTGCACACGCACATATAACACATATATTGCACCCATGCGCAGTTAAATGATCCAAATCTATACTGATCAGGTGAGCGACGATGAGATGCAGTTACAGTTTCTCACATCTCCATCTATTTGCGTCTCTCGACACCATCTAATCTTATTTATTTCATTTGAATAAAGAAATGGAGAAAATAGTCGACCTTGCATACTAATTTTCATAAAATTTTCCCCTTCAATTATCTCGACACCTTCACCGTTTGACTCGTAGTACCATTGCAATTCCGCGAACGCCCCCACTGGCGTCGTTCGCCTTATCTCCTCCCGGTCTCACCCACTCCCTCGCCTCCCCCCTCCACTGCTGGACACACACATATATAAACTCAACTTCTCCTTCCTCCACCGTCCAACGTCCACCATCCACCCAAATGGACTCCGCGGCCCTCGCGAAGCGCCTCATCCCGAGCCCTAACCCTACGCTCTCCCTGCGCCCTCTCCGCCCCACCCGACTCCCCCACCTCGATCGTCTCCGCCGCCCTCACCTCCCCGCCCCTCTCCGTCGCCGCCTCCACCCCGCGCTCGCCGCCCTCACCCAGGAAACCCCCCTTGACCTCCCCCATGATGACACCCCGCGCCGCCGCCTCCGGCACCTCTCCGATGAATTCCGCTCCCTCCCACAGCCGATCGATCGCGTCCGGCGCCTCCTCGACTACGCCGCCTCGCTCCCGCCGCTCTCCGACACCGGGAGGGTCCCGGCAAATCGTGTCATGGGGTGCACCGCGCAGGTGTGGGTCTCGGCGGCGGTGGATGACGCTGGGAGGATGCGGTTTGCGGCGGATAGCGATTCGGAGCTGACGCGGGGTTTCTGCGCGTGCTTGGTCGGGGTCATGGATGGGGCGCTCCCGGAGGAGGTGCTGGAGGTGAAAGGCGAGGACTTGGGGGAGATGGACGTGTTGGGGGTGCCGGGGAGGGTGAGCTCGAGGGGGAACACGTGGCGGAACGTGCTGGTTAGTATGCAGAAGAAGGCGAAAGCTCTGGTGGCGGAGAGGGAGGGCCGGGCACCGGCGGAGCCGTTCCCGTCGCTGGTGATCTCGGCGAATGGGATCCGGGCGATGGGGAGCTATGCAGAAGCTCAGGTGGGGTTCCGTGAGTGGTTTGGTTTTGTTTGGAATCGCCGCTCGCTCCAAGTTGGTCTTTTTTTGGGATATCTCGTTTAACTCCGGAGCATTAAGTTAACTCTTTTGCTTCTTTTGACGTATGCTAGAGGGAATCTTTTATTTAGGCTCTCAAATAGGACTCTTTTGCATAGGTGGTTAGTTAAATTTAGGTGCAAGGGAATTTTTAGATGAGCATTGTTTATTTTCCTTCCGTTACTTTTGCTACTTAGGGTGACTTTTTGCCTGCGCATGAAGCATTTTTTATACGTGAGGTATACACAATCTTATGAAACTGGTAGTTTGCCTTTTTCGGGGAATACATATATTAATTAAATTCTGCACACGATAGCATGCGTTTTGACATTTTTTTGTGCACGAAGTTTGCTTTGTAACTTTTTATATCACTATCAGTTATGGTTGTTGAATAAAGAATTGTTCATAGAAAACTTAACTAACACGTGCTTTTGCAAAACCACAATGGTACGTGAAGTGAGGGAACCTGAATGGTAAGTGATGAGGGTAGACACACACAACTGTATGAAGCATTTGCATCTATGTGGTCTTTTCAGGACCAAAATGACATAACCATAGTAGGAGCTCAGTAGGCAAGTGAGGTCATCAAGGGGTGATGGCAGTCTGATCTGAGGTGACCACTATTCAGATTCTAGGCATAGAAGAAAAATGACCACAAACCTCTATGTAAAGCTCGTGATGGTGTGGAATGCATGGTATCGTGCTGAAAAGCCTTTTTCCGAGGGGATTGCTGTCACAGGCCTGGTATTGGCCACAACAGATCTTATAGAAGAAGAATCCCCCGCATATATATGACGCACTTGAGGACATCTGACTCTAGGATTGGATGGTCCAATGTCCACAGTCATGTGGCCAGCCACACCCCTCATTTGACGGACAGAACATTAAGATATATCTGGGAGTTCTCACTCTCAGTACAAAAAATCGGCTATATAATCGGGGAGGCCCCAAGGGTAGTCTTTAAGCGCAGTTGCACCAGCTGTAGGAAGACCATTAATATACCATGACACATCTGTCTAAGCTACTTCTCACCTCATATTCCTGCCAAACCTGTCAGTTCTTGGCGTAACAAGACATTCTACTTTAGCCACAAGTAGAGTGTTATTCATTTGGGCATGCGGAATTAGTAAGCTACAACACTTCTTGACAAGCTTGGGGCATATGGTGCCTGCCATCCAAGGCCAACCAAGCCTTATCTAGTACGAGATAGAACTTATGAAGCGGATCTCATTTCCGACCAAGATAAAACAAAAAAAAACCGCCCAAGACACTGCTATGATGTGTAGAGAAAAATGCGAGATTATAAATCCCTTTATAGTAGGGGTGTTCGTTGGAATTTTTTCAGTGGGTACCCGACCCAACTCACACTTTGACCCTAAATTCTGGGCATTCTATAGGGCTAATCCGGTTCACGTATCTATTTATTCTTGACCCTTTCTAACATGGCACTCTATTGGGTCACCATGGATATCTGTAGGGTCAAGTAATGGATGACAATCCCATCCTCCATCCCAACTATGAGAAATCGATACCACAAATGACATATATACATTTCAAACTCTTCGGCAAAATATAATGGAGTATGGTACATATTAGTCTTTTTCATATCGATCAATGAAGATACTATGTAGATGCGGCCAATGTATCTGTAATTTGTATTGATATTTGATAATGAGTTTTTACTTGGGTGAGCACCTACCTTAGATGACCACGAAAAAACAAAGAAACATTGTAGAACAATATTTTTTTGATATCATCATAACATTGCTCTCCCTCAAATATGTTTTTTTATTCATGTCGTGGCATTGATGTCCTTGTGAAGAAGGATTTGAGTATCGATCCTTTACTCATATCAAGATTTATGACCATATGTCTCTCGAAAGCATAATCGTTTGCTCGTATCAATTAAGCAACTACCTAAGTATTGGTCCTTTACTCCCCATTATGCTTTAAATTTCACTTAAGTTGTGACTGATCTTGAGCTCACACCTCACTTCTTTGAAAAAAACAACTATCTAGAGACATGTTAGGTGGATTGACATAAAATTAACGATTTGATGGTGACTTCAATTCTTAACATCCCTTTTGATATGAGACAGTTGTAATTATGACCAAGCATTTGAGAATATGAAACTCATGAAGGATTTAGTTTTAGCATTTATCTAAATGAATCTCAATTATTTCATAACTTTTGTTTAGTTATGAAACTAAATTTTAAGTGAAATGAACTTTGGAACCTATTTCTGGCCTCCCCTTTTTCCATTGATGTGTTGCCTTACCTCCTAATCCCATGATGCGGTGTCGCCTCAACGCCGTCTCTCCTATGCCATTGTCTATGTACCGTCCTCCCTCCCTTACTTGAGATATTGTTGATAATCTGACTCCCATGAGATATTGTTGATAATATACTCCCCATGTGATGTTGCTGATTACGACTCTATCCAAAACTCCTCCTTTAATACCCCTTACTTTTCCTCCTTGTAGTCTTTTATGTAGTTTTACATATATATTGTATCCGTAACTTCTGAAATAAATAAAAATTACAGAAATTTCTTCAAAAAAATTTTACATCTGTGGCATGTAACACACATGTAGAGTTCAATTTTTCTTATCATTTGGATTTTGATGATATCTCTTGGATGAAGTCTTACAAGAATATATATATATATACATATTAATTATTGATCTGACCTATAGATGGGTGTGGAGCAACGTGCACGACTTGTGCCCTATGGATTTATCTCGTGCTATTTCTTATTGTGGCACAGGTGTTGGCAAACATGTTGCGAGAGGCACTTGGCACTATTATTGTTCCGATCCAGACGACTTTCACTCTAGGTTGTCACATGATGGATGCAGTTGTGTTGGCATATAAGATTGTTGCTGAGTGGCAAGAGAGAGGACCAAAGTGTTAATGTGGAAGGTAGATTTTAATGGTCATTGATTGTGTCGAATGGTATTTCATTTAGATGCCCCTACACTATATGAGCATCCCTACTGAATGGATTGCTTGGATGAAAAGATGTGTGACTATTGCTTCCTATGTATGTTTGATGAATCGTAGGTAGGAGGGTGGCTTCTTTCAGTCGTAGTACGGGGTTATGCCCATGGAAGGCCGTATCGACGATATATCGGCGATATATCGCCGATATATCGGTATCGAGAGGTTGGGGGTATCGAAATGGGAGTGTATATCCTTTTACAGGGATATCGGCGATATATCGCTGATATATCGATGATATATCGCCGTATCGGCCATATCGGTCAAAAATGAATGGATTCATTACAAAAAATACAAGATATCGACCGATATCGCCGATATTTCGTCGATATCCCTATATATGACTGTTATTATTCATGCAAGCTTGATTCCACTACCTATCTAGCTACAACTAGTATTAAAACAATCTATGATTTATATACTTTGTTCCGGGAGACCCCCGTACTGGTAGGGTATGGTGCGACAGGAGGGTGCATACAATGGTTCTTCAACTTGGTGTATATTACAAGTTATTTCATGTTGTAAAACTTGAATGAAATCCATTTCCAATATCTATAAGTCAATTCTTCAAAAAAATCTGTCACGAATCAACATTAATATCGATATGTTCGAAATGATCGATATATGCAATATAAGCTTTATAGATGATCGATATGCGTGATTTAAGAGTATATTGTAAGTTATTTAGTGATCTAAGAACTAGGGTAAACTCCATTTTCAATATATATATATATATATATAGGTCAACAACTAACAGTACAGCCATATCGATATATACAATATAAGGTTCATAGATGATCGATATATATTAATCTAAGAGAGTACTAGTACATTTGTAAATTATTTAGTGATCAAAGTAATTTGGATGAACTCCATTTTCAATATATATAGTACGTCAACAGCTAACAATATCAGCGATGTGTTCGATATGACCGATATGTGCACTATAAGGATCACAATCCTCATAAATGATATATATGTATTTTCTAGGTGTATATTTGTAGTATTTCATGTTATAAGAACTTGAATGAAATCCATTTCCAATATTTATAAGTCAAAATCAATATTAATATCAATATGTTCGATATGACCGATATGTACGATATCGATATGTACGATATATGATCTATAAATGGACCGATATGTGTGATATAAGTGCATATTTATACGTTATTTGTTGTTTTAATATCTTGGATGACCTTAATTTCTGAAAAATGCCAAAAAATTGGCTTTTTTGCGCCATTTTTGACATTTCCACCGATATCATCGATATATCGTTGATATATCGCGATATATCCATTTCCAGATAGACCGAAACGATAACGATATCGATACGGCCTTCCATGGTTATGCCAAGTTGCCTGTTGGCATCACTTCTCTTTGTTGTGGTGGCATATGCTTTATCCATAATAGCGACAAAGGCAAGAGATGGTGGTTTCGTGGTAGGTTTCCATTCGAGCATAATTCGAAATATCGATATTGATATTGTATTGGTCCACCCGAAAAAGGATATATTAGGTATTTATCGTGATATATCGACGGCATCTTTCAACATCCCCCCACTCCAATGGTCTGGTGGTAGTGCAATGTGTCTACCACCCAAAAGACCAGAGTTTAAATCACTTCTTGTGGGGGTTGCGTTAGGTAGCCGACAACCAACGTAAAAAACAGTCAGATCTTTCAACATGGATTTGAGCAAGAATCCATGTAGCCAACCCTACTTAAAGTGGGAGAATGCTTCACCATTTTTTATATCGACATTTGTGGAAATTTCAGAAATGGCTCAAAAAACCGTTTTTGACATTTTTCACAAATTAAAATCATCCAAGTTCTTAAAACAATAAATAACTTGCAAATACACACTTATATTTAGGGATGCAAACGAACGAATACGAATGCGAATTCAGGTCATACCATAACCATATCCATATTATTTTATGAATACGAATACGAATACGAATGTTACACGAATGTAAAAACTCAAGATCCATATCCTCAAAATACGAATACAAATACGAAACGAATCTTTACGAACAATACGAATATACAAACGAATGTTATATTAAATAAAAATTTTGGGGGAGGGGGGAATAAACCCTAAGTGTATATTTTAAAATATAAATAACGAATATTCGTATTCGTAACCGATTCGTTTTTTCTGTATTCGTATTTGTATTCGTTAATCCAATATTCGTATTCGTATCCGTGAAAATTTCGTTTAGAATATTTGTATTCGTATTCGTCTGTTTTAGAAAAACAAGAACCCATATCCTCTTAAAAACAAATACAAATACGAACGAATAATACGAACGAATACGAATATAACCACATCCGTTTGCATCCCTACTTATATTACTCAAATTGCTCATCCACACACCTTATATCACACATATCGTTGTTGTTAATGCTGATGGCTGAGTAGTGATAGATATTGGAAATGAAATAACTAAGTTAACAACACATAGATTACATCTTTTATTCATAAAAAAAGATGACAAAAATTGATTGGTAATCATTAATGAAATGACACAATTTTTCGTTCATAATGTAGAACTATTTCTTATCTCTGTACTGTTTCCTTTTTTTTACATTCTGTTAATCCTATGTAATTTACCCATAGGTCTCTCCTCTATATAAGAGAGCCCATGATTCCAAGGAATAAACAACTTTTCTATTTTTCCCAACATGGTATCAGAGCGGTGGTCTTAAATCAAAGCTCTCGTACCTTAATCCTAACTCTACCACACCCGCCCCCTCTCTCTCTCCCTTCGGCACCACCGCCGTCGTCGTTATCTCTCTCTCTCTCTCTCTCTCTCTCTCTCTTCTGCCGCCCGCGCGGGATTCCTCTTCACTCCTTGGGCTGCCGCCGGGCCGGGCCTCCTTCCCAGACCAGCTCTCTCTTTCTATGCCCCCGGGCCGGTCACCTTTGTGTGCTCGGTCCCAGCCGTCGCCGGCCTCTACGACCCCTCTTGCTCGTACCAAGGCTCGATCATGTTGATGGATATGCTCGTATAAGTCTACATATGCGATCAGATTATGATATGTCCGTGTAGACACTCATTTTGTGGTCTACAAAACCCTAGGGATTTTCATCTGACGATATATCAGGAAACAAAGACGATGTACCCGCCACATGCGCCTTCAGAGGTCCAGCATTAATTGTCAAGATGGACAAGACGAACTATGAGCTCTGGGCCTATGCAGTTCATGAGCCTTATGAAGACTAATGGTAAGAAGCATATTCTTACCGAGGAGGAGCAGATGGAGAAAACTGGGGTTAACACATCGTGGGAGGCGGATGATGCTTATGCTAAAGTTTGGCTTTCAGGTATATTGACGACAGAAATCGCCAATGATGTGTTACATCAACCCACTGCTAAGGCGATGTGGGATAATCCTTGCAGCAACTTATTCTCAGGCAAGGAATGGGACCAAGATCCTCCAACTCCATCATGATATATTCACTATCAAGCAGAACAGGCGACCTCTTCATTCGTTGTATACACCCTTGCGTGGGATGTTTGAAAGCTCCACAGCTTCATGCCTCTCACGGCTACTTCAGAGGAGCAGAAGACATATAGGAATGCTACCATGGTCAGTGTTTCCTAGCAGCCCTCGATCCTGAATATGGTGCTGCTTGTTCCCAGATCCTCGCAGTTGCTACTATCCCTCCCATGGAGGAAGTCTTCCGCAGACTTAGCAGTTCCTCTTTTTTTTCGTGGGCGTGGACCTCGAGGTAGAGGAGGTCACATTCGTCATCCTTATACTTACTGTCATCGTCAAGGCCATACAGAGGATACATGCTACTCTAAGCATGGCTTCCCTACATCAGCTCGTGTCGCCGAGCAAGCTGACTCATCTACCGTTGCTCCTTCAGATTAGAGATATGATGACCTAGTTTCTCGATTGAGGGGCATTATGGCCTCAGGAGGTTCCATTGCCTCCTCGTCTGCTCCAGATGTTGCTACCTCTGTCAGTGCCAGTACCTTAGGTAGCATTTTTGCCTTTACATCTTGTCATAAGCCTGATATTACAGATTGGATTATGGACTCTGGAGCTACACATCATTTGTGTGGGGATAGAGATCAGGTTACAGCTTACAGACAGATCCCTCCAGGGAGGACAACAATCATTGCTGATGGGACTCACTCCCTAATCAGTGGACAGGGAGAGTGTAACTTAACACCTTCGATGCGACTACAGAATGTGTTGCATGCTCTTGATTGTTCTAGAATCTATTGTCCATTAGTCAAATTACGAAGGACTTGCATCGTAGAGCTATTTTTTGACCCATCTTCTCTTATTTTTCAGGACATCCTTACAGACAGGGTGATTAGCTGTGGCCGTGAGCAAGGAGGTCTCTACTGCATTTTCCGAACCCCATGTGCTGGCCTTTCCTCCCATTGCACTGGATCTGTTTAACCTTTCATGTGGCATCTGCGCTTCGGTCATCTTTCTTCGAAAGCTGCATCAAGTTCTTCCTCAGATTTCACCTCGTTCCTCATTTGAATGTGAGGCATGTTAGTTGGGAAAGAACCATGCTTGATGGTTTCCCAGTAGTCAGAGTCAGAGCAGTTGCTCTCCCTTTGAGTTGTTTCATGTTGATATTTGGGGTCCAAGTTGTGTCCTGATCAAGGACAACGTTTTACTTAGTTGCAATTGATGATTTTCCGCGTCTGTCTTGGATTTTTTTTGTTGAATAATAAATCTGAGGATGGGAATATCATTGTAGGGTTTATAAATGAAGTACAGAATATTTTTTTCTTTGTTAAAATTGTGAGGACTGATAATGCATTGGAATTTTGTACTCGTGCACTCTTGCAATTCTTTGGTTTCTCGCGTCTGTCATGGATTTTTTTTGTTGAAGAATAAATCTGAGGATGGGAATATCATTGCAGGGTTTATAAATGAAGTACAGAATATTTTTTCTTCTGTTAAAATTGTGAGGACTGATAATGCATTGGAATTTTGTACTCGTGCACTATTGCAATTCTTTGTTTCTCGCGGTATCATTCATCCCGACTTCTTGTGCCTATACCTCTCTGCATAATGGCGTGGCTGAGAGAAAGCATCGTCATTTACTTGATATCACTCATACGCTTCTTATTCAGAGTCATTCCCCACATTCATTCTGGGGTGATGCGGTTCTTACGGCATGCTATCTTGTGAATCTCATGCCTTCATATGTTGGCATTTTCGGATGAAGAGTTATTCTCGCTTACTCTACGTGTCTTTGGTGGCGTTTGTTCACCAATTGTTTCCAGGTCTTGACGAGCTCTCTCCAAGAGATGTCAAGTGTGTTTTTGTTGGGTACTATAGGACGCCGAAGGGGTATATATGCTATGATCCACTTAACAGAAAATATTATGCTAGCGTAGATGTTACATTCTTTGAGTCGGTAATCTATTTTTCCCCTGCAGGCGATAGGTTGACTTCTTCTGAGTCAGATGATGAAATTTATATGCCTCCACCTCCACCCAAGCCAGTTATATCACCACCTCCACCATCTCCTAGCACGCCTCAATCGTCGCCTCCTACTTCTCCGCCACACTCACCATCATTATTGCCTTCACCACTTCTCCCATCTCCAGTTGTCGTTCCACCCTTACCACGCTTCTATACACATCGACCTTTTTCTCGCGGTCAACACCCATCATCCAGCACGACCAAGGTATGTTTTGAATATATTGTTTCTAATGATGGGTCTAATGAGGTTTCTAGACAGGATCCTATGCAGGATAATTTACAGATTGAAGAAGTTCCCAATGATCTGGATGTTCCTATTGCGCTTTGAAAGGCGAAGCGTGGCTGTGCCTCATATCTCCTTGCCTCTCAGGTTACGTTTGACCGCCTTACAGGGGGATTTCGAAGTTTTGCTATTGCTCTAGCTGCCGTGGACATACCACGGAATTATCGGGAGGCTATGAAGGACAATTGTTGGCGTCTAGCCATTGAGGAGATGGCTGCTCTACAATCACGAGATATCTAGAGTTTGGTAAATGCTCCTACTGGAGCATCTGTTGCCAGCTGCAAATAGGTGTTTACTATCCAGCACCAGTGTTCACGAAAGCGGCCCGTGCGGCCGCATATGCGGCCGCTTATGCGTATGCGGTGCCCTCAGCGCACCGCTTTCCTGAAACCCCGCATTATGCGCCCTGTGCGCTTATGCGGGCCGCATATGCGGGCTATGCGGCCGAATATGCGGTCTGTGCGGCCGCATACCCATTTTTTATTTATTTTTTATTTTTTTAATTTGTGCCATGTTTTGTTGTGTTATTTGTGCCATGTTTTCCTTACTTTTGCATGTATGCCAACCAAGCATTCCATGACCATTTATATCCATCGTCAAAGTAGTTGTACTGTGAGATTGGAGTAAACACGCAAGGAAGAAAAAGAATAATATACTAATAATTTAGGAAACTAATTTAGTCAACTAATAGTTATTATGAATGTAATATATTATATGTAAAGTTCGGTACTTTTGATGGAGGATCAATTATAAATATAACGACATAGATAAATGACATTATATTCAACAATAGAGGCATTTTGTGCGCTAATTTTTTTATTTTGTTGGTTGTTGTCAATTATTTTGTGTGCTAACCGTTCTATTGAAGTATTGATATTTGATTGATAGAGATTATTTTGAATTCTATGAAAGTTATTTTTCTTAGATCTTCTGTTGGACCACAATTATACATAAATTTAGTTCTGTTGTAGTCACTTTTGTATATATTTATTTATTTTTAAATAAAAAATTAGGAAACCGCGTAGAACCGCATATACCCCGCATATGCCCCCGCATACCGCTTAAGCGCTATTCAGTGACCTGTCCGAACGCATACGCATACCGCTTTCCTGAACCTTGTCCAGCACCATGCAGATGGGAGCCTTGATCGTTACAAGGCAAGGCTAGTGGCACAAGGATTTACACAGACTTATGACGTCGATTATCTAGATATTTTCTCTCCCATTGCTTGCCACTCCACTCCACGTATTCCACTTTCTGTTGTTGTGGTTCGTGATTGACCTTTTTATCAACTTGATGTTAATAATGTTTTCTGTATGGTGATCTTCAGGAGGAAGTCTACATGCAGCAACGTTCGGGTTTGCTGCTGAGGGTGAGTGTTAGCATGCTTGTAGACTTCACAAGATCATATATGGTCTTAAGTAGAGTCCCAGGGCATGGTTTCAGAAGCTCTCAGATCTGATTGAAAAACATGGCTTTAAAAGGTCAAATGCAGATCCTTCATTACTTGTGTAAAGAACACCTAGAGGTACAACTGTTATCATGGTATATGTTGATGATACACTTGTTACAGGAGATGATGTGTATGGGATAAAGAAAGCAAAAGAATTCTTGGGTCGGCAGTTTGTCACCAAAGATCTTGGCACCCTAAGGTACTTCTTAGGTTTAGAGTTTGCCAGGAATGCTCAGTGTCTTGTGATGACCCAAAAGAAGTATGTTACGGATATACCAATCGAGACAAGCATGAGTGGGTGTCGACCCTCTACCACTCCTATGGATCCCAGCATGAGATTATATGATGATGATACATGTGAGGTTGACAGGAGGAGATACAGAGAGTTGGTGGGAAAACTCATGTATGTTACTATCACTAGATCTGACATCTCTTTTGCAGTAAGTCGGGTGAGTCCATTTATGGAGCAACTGAGACAGGTACACATGGACACTATATATATGGTATTAAGGTGCCTAAAGTTTTCTCCAGGTACATGATTGCTATTCAAAAAAAGATCAAGTCTCTCTGTTTCTACATGTGCAGACACAAATTATGCATGGTGTCCTAAAGATAGGAAGTCAACTTCATGCTTTATTGTGTTCATGGCAGCTCTCTTGTTTCTTGGAAGAGTAAGAAACAAACTGTTGTTGCTAGGTCAAGTACTGAATCTGAATATAGGGCTATGGCGCATGCAAGCACGGAAATGATGTAGGTTCGAGCAATGCTAGCAGATTTGCGCATAGAAGATCATATCACAATATATAGGTGATATATCGTCGATATATCGGTATCGAGAAGAAGGAGATATCGATATCAAGGTGTATATCCATTTACCGGGATGTCAGTAATATATGACCGATATATCGACGATATATCGTCATATCGACCCATATCGGTAAAAAATGATTGGATTCAGTACAAAATATCTCGGGTATCGACCGATATCGTTGAAATTTCGTCGATATCTATATATTGATGAATAATACCCTTGTAAGCTTAATTTCACTACTTATTTTGCTACTCCTCTGGGAGATGAGTGGAGGAGCTGGGGCGAAGACAGAGGTTAGTGAGGTGACATGAGGGTTAAAGTGGAGTCCATCCATATCTTCTTATTCTTTATCTTCCTCCTCCTCCCAGGGAGAGGTTAGTGTAGGGGACATGATGATTGGAGTGGAGTCCATCCATATCTTCTTATTCTTTATCTTCCTTCTCCTCCCAAGACCCACCGCATCCACTTCCTCCTTCTCGACCCTCCCATCCTCCACTTTTGCTCCTGCCTTTAATGTTCTTATGAGTTGGAAAGGGATAGCAACTTACTAAAGGGATATTAGTGTTATTCAGTAGTTCTGTCAGAGACATTTTCAAAAAGGCAGGGACACAAGTGATGCCGCAAAAGAACCCCCCTAATGGTCTAGTGGTAGAAGCAGTGGCTCCCACTAAAAAGAACCAGGGTTCGAATCCCTCCTCCAGCCCCCCTCCCCTCCCCTTCTAGTACTAAAAAAAGAGTGATACTGCAAAAACTTGGAAGGGTATACGTTTAAAAATCTTTATTTTTAATATTCTTTTATTGAAACTGGTATTCCAAATATATACGTGTGATACTCGTTACCCGTCCAAAAGAATCTGGTACTCGCTAGAATTGGTTAATCTTTGGAAGCGGTTGGGTTAACCCATGAGCCAGTTATAATGTGTCAGGTCGGGTCACCTTTGAACGGATTTGGTACACACTATCCAGTGAAACTCTTGTATAATAATATGGTACATCTATCTTTGATCATGTGATTAAAAATGGAATCAAACGGGACTTCAAATTTTTTAGTTGATAGGATGTTTTGAGAGAATCGAAGAAACAATTCTATAAACATATTGGACCCTCTGCGGGTTAATGAGGTTTATATTCATATTCTCCCTGATGTGCAATTTTTCACTCGTAGACAAGAACTTACACATATTCAATCTTTATTTCTTAATATGATCGTTATCAGAATGAGTATTGCCTTCATGAGATGACAAGTGCCATCTTGCTTGTTGGCAAATGATTTCGGTCCCCTCGATGGTTGATTGTCTCATAACTATTTATTTAATTGCATGGAGCTTCTCTAACCTAGTAAGTTCTCTCCAAGGTAAGGTTTCTTCGTGAGTTGGTGCGGATGTTAGGCGCAGTCTGCGAACTAAAGTTAACGAATGTAGTTTGAAAGGAGATTTTTCTTTCCACATCATGTGGGGGGAAATCTATTACTATTTGGTAAAATCTAGCCTCCTCCTGACAATATGAAATTTCATAATGAAAGCAGGAGTTAGTCAAAAGACTAGACTCCTTTTGGTAATGGGAAAGATAGCGACTGAAGCGAGGCACGGCCAAGATGACACTAGAACTTAATGATGGGCTGACCTTTGGTGGAATTATGTTAGGATGGCACTTGATGGTGCAATTGCGACTAGTGACTCTGCAGTTTGCACTGTCCAATGACTCTCCAAATTACCGGGCACCATATCCACTGCTGGCCTTTCTATACGCAACGAGGTCCTTTCCTCGAATATGTAGAGGGGGTGAGGATCGTACATAAAAAAATAAATTTGTGGAGGTCCTTTGGAGGTGACCTCCTTTGATTGATGTGGCATATAGATTCCCTCCATAAACCTGTTGGGCATGGTCACTTCAAAAGAATGTGATGGTAGTATCTTCGAATATATGGTGATACTTGATTCATGGTCTTCCCCCAAGTGTGTTAAATGTTCCTTGTCTATGCATGGTTGATCGTGGTGTCTGTCTCCAATTGCTCTGTGTCAACTGGTGACGTGCTAACTTCGGAAATTTTAAGGATCAGTATGACATATTAGTTTAATTCGGTTTTGATTTGTCTAAAACAAGTGATGAAGCTTCCTTGCATTTGATAAGGTTTAGTTTGAGGAAAAAATGTGCATTTTGGCGCAAGGATGCCAAAGTACTAGCTGGCCATTCTTCACCCTGTTCTTTAGAATGCCGTGAATGTTGGAGATCAGTGCCAAAATCTCCTAGTGAAATTCATGATTTGATAAGCCAGTTAAGTTAAAGAGTAAAACTGTTTCATGGAAATTATGCTCATGTGTATGGTTCTTCAAATTAATATTCCTTGTATAGCCTCTTTAACGTAAATATAATTCAAGGGTTGCTTGTGTGTCCAAAAAAATTTATTTTTTGTATAATACATTTTCCCACTTTATTAGTATATAATAAGTGATTTTTGCATTATAAGTTTACCACGTAAACTGTTTTTGTGGTGGAAAAAAAGAGGAAGATGCTAATTGACTTTTCAGATGTAAGGATTGAACCTCAATATTGCAGTTTGTCACTTCTCGGGAGAAAGTATTTTGATATAGTTTGATAGCGTGTAGTTCAAATTTTGGTGAGCTATTTTATTATCTCTTTTGTCAAGTTTTATTTCTTACATATATTCCGTGGTCTAGCTAGCATTCTTATTTTTGTTGTTATGTGATTGCAGGCTATGTATTTATCTCCTGACGAGTCAAAGGTTAAAGAACTGGTTCATGTACTCAGGGAGAAAAAGATAGGTGTAGTTGCACATTTTTACATGGATCCAGAGGTGCAAGGAGTCTTGACTGCTGCTCAGAAATATTGGCCTCATATCCATATTTCAGATTCATTGGTCATGGCCGACTCTGCTGTGAAGATGGCTGAAAATGGTTGCGAGTATATCACAGTTCTTGGTGTGGACTTCATGTCAGAGAATGTGCGCGCAATTCTTGACCAGGCTGGATTTGGAAAGGTAATTTTGATTCGTATCTCTTCGATTTGTATTTCCAGTAAATTTCGTCTCTAGGATGAATCTGTTGCCGAGCGCATGTTTGCCTTTACATCCCATATGTATGCTTGCATGCTTGTACGAGTCTGCATGGTTAAATAATCATCAAGGTACAAGGTAGTAAAGAAGACAACCTCATTGCTGGAGTAACTTTTGTAATCAAATTAACCAAACCATCATCAAGGTACATGGAAGTGGTCATCAAGGTAAAACCTGTATTGACAGACTGATATGATGCAGCCCAACAGACTGCTGAATCCTAAGCAATGCCCCTCTCTGGCATGAATTTAGATCTAACTTTTGGAAATTGAGACTGGGTAGTTCTCTGGATGATCGGCAAGCTCAGGGACACACTTTTATCCTTTTTCTGAAAACCCCTAATGTCCATACTTTGAGAAATAAATAGGTATTTGATGGAAATGGTCCTTCTCAGTTCTCAGCTTTCATAAGCAGTGTTTCCACGATGCTAACTACAACTCTTGTAATACAGGTTGGGGTCTACCGAATGTCACAGGAAAAGATCGGTTGCTCTTTAGCTGATGCGGCTGCTAGTCCGTCCTATTTCAATTTTCTTGGGTCTGCATCCAAATTGCATCCTTCTTTACACGTTGTATACATCAACACTTCGTTAGAGACAAAAGCCCATGGGCATGAACTTGTTCCAACAGTCACATGTACTTCTTCTAATGTTGTACAGACCATCTTGCAGGTAAATAATGTTTTGAGCCCATCTAAGAACGTAATTATAACATATATTATTATATACTTGGACATTTCCACTTCCCATAAGGTTAGGTTGATCATTTTTGCTTGATTAACTTTACAGCTTCCCCCCCCCCTTATTTTTCTCCTTTCCATCCTTGATGAGTTGTATGTTCTGTCAGGCATTTGCTCAATTGCCAGGTGTAAACATTTGGTATGGCCCCGACTCTTACATGGGTGCAAATATTGTGGAGTTATTTCGCCAAATGGTGACCATGAACGATGATGAGATCAAGAAGATACATCCACAGCACGATAGGGCATCTTTGAAATCATTGTTAGCCCACCTTCATTACTATCAGGTATTAGATTATTTCATTGACTCAATTCAGCTTGAATATCTGTGTTTTGTTTGTGTGCGTGTGACTGTGTGCTGGAATATTCAACTTGGGAGGTATTAGGTTTCTCAAAGATACATTAACAGCATGATAGGGTTAGTTGTTTACAATTTAGAAAAATGTAAATGGTGCAATATAGTAGTTTGTTGTGTTAAGAAAAGCATACATCTCGAGGTGGTTGAGGCATAAGCCTCAATATTAAATTTGAACTTTTAAAATAAAAAATTCATATATAAAGTATGGTTTGCCTATCAAAATAATATAAACTAATCCAATACTACATCATACTATCAAAAAAATAATTATGATAAAATTTAAGTCATGACATAGATGTTAGAAAATCGGAAGCGGAAGTGTAAACATGGAAAAGATAATAAAGAACAAGAACGCGGGATTTTAACGTGGAACCCTACTCCGTGAGGAGCGGGATGAAACCACGGGAGAAGCTCTCAACGGGGCGTGTTTGTCTATTGACTTTTTCAATGGATACAGGAGGTCTGGGGCTCCTTATATAGCCTCTCCAGAGCCTCCAAGTCCCACCACTGGACGATGTGGGACTAAACACTGGATGGGGTAAATGGATCTCCTCCAGGATCCATTTACCCTGCTACAACTCAATGGGCGCACATAACACATACTCCAACACTCCCCCTCAAGCTGGAGCATGCAATGCTCAGCTTGGACAAACAGACAGAAACTCAACTCAACGCTACATGACACTACGGACAATATCAACCCAACGCGCACATTGCTGCAGTCGAAGACGTTGCTTCTCATGCCGTGCAAGTGAGGAGGACGAACGGGCTGGAGTGTGAGTCAACTGAAGACTCGGAATCTGATCGTCGAGTCTAAACTTGCGCCTGAAGTCTCCTCGTCGGAGAACTGGGTCTCTCCCATCTGGCTCAGAGAATGGTGCACTGCTCTGGTATACCTATGATACCACATGAAAACCCTTGCCCTCAAGGGAATGATCCTCTGCTCTGGAGTCCCTATGGCTCACATGAAAACTCTGGCCTGACAACAAGAAGAGTGATGGGGACCGCGAACTGACGATGGCAACATATGCTCATCTGAAAATGACCGCACACTCGTGCGTGTCTGAAAGTGGAGACTCGGGAACAATGATCGTCGAGTCTGAAACCGAACTGTAGAGTCTGATCAACTGGCTGGTCTGGAGACTGGTAAGTCTGGTATCTGAATCTGGATCTGGAATACAAGACCTGTGACTCTACATATATACTCCCCCTTTCTCCCATACTTGTCGGAACATGAACATCGACAAAGTTGGGAGAAGACAATATAAATATGGGGTAAACAATAAGAACATGAAACTTGCGGCTTTCCTTTTTTTCTTTTTTTTAACGTCATCATTTTTTTTTTTGCAAATTTTTTTAAGCCGTTCAAACTCTTCCTTTTTTCCGGCTTTCCCAAAACCTTTTTTTTAATGCGTACGGTTTTTTTCTTGTACGCGCCTTTTTTTTCGCAATTTTTTTTAACAAACCTCCCCCTTTGTTTTTCCGCAAAACTCGCTGTATCTCTTCTTTCATTTTTTTTAAAACTAGTCCCGTACATATTGCTGCCTCCCTCTCTTTTTTTTCTTAATCAGCACTAGGCCTTGGAGCCGACATAAATAACACATAAAATTTTTTTTAATCAACCACCGGTACCCCTTAGGGTTCCCACGAACCCTTTCATTGAAACTGCGCCGCCAAAGAGGGGGGCCATACAGGATCGCCGCCCTCATCTTTTAGGGTTCCCACACGGGGAAACCCAACAAGGATCTGCCACCACCCCCCCTTCCGATGGGAGGAACGTCGCCATTGGAGTCCGACCTCGCGCCGCCTGCGCGAGATCTGAGAGAAGCACGCCTGAGAGGAGCGTCGCCCGGAGATGCGCCTCCGCCTGGAGGTTGGGGCTTGCACTGGTGCGCACGCCTGAGAGGAGCGCCGCCCGCGAGCAATAGGAGCCTTAGGGCTCGCAAGGGCTAGCGGCGCCTGATCGACTGGGCTTCGTTGATGGAGAGGAGATGCCATGTGGCCACCTGCGCACGGTTGTTGGAGAAGTGCAGGTTCGGGGATCGCCGTCTTGATGGTTTCTTCATTCAAAGGATGTGCGCAGGGGCTTTGCTTCTCATGCTCTGATGCGCGCAGGGGCTGATGCACGATGTGAGAGGAGGGTGCGCTGCTGGTTGGGTATCATGGAGATCTGAGCTTGTAACATGACGCGCCTGCGCCGCCTGCCTGTTCTGTTGACGCGAGGTCTGGGGAGGCTCCTAGGGCGTCGCCTGGGCTTGTTCCTGGTGGTCCGGGCTGGCGCGTTGCGCCTGGAGGGGATTCGCGCCTTGCACCTGGACTGCTGCTAAAGGGGTGGCGCCGTCGCTGGGGGTGGTGCACAGCCACCACCTCGTCGCCTTGATCTGTGCAAGGTTGTGGCTCGTAGATTGAGCCGCCTGTGGCATGGATTCTGGGATGCCGCGTTGGGTTGATGCAGAGGAGCGGTGCGAGGATCTGCGGGCACCATCGGGCTGAAGATGCGGCCTGGAGCCGCCTGGATGCGGCATGGACTGCTGCCTGGAGATAGGGTTTCAAAGCAAACCCTAGAACATGATCTTGAACAGGAGCCAATCCGAAAATGAACAATAATCGAATCATAAAACATAACATGATTCCTCAAGAATCGAACCCATAGTCGGACCTCGAATCAAAATAAAGAACACGATGAAATCCTCGAGGAACGAACCCGCTCTGATACCATGTTAGAAAATCAGAAGCGGAAGTGTAAACATGGAAAAGATAATAAAGAACAAGAACGCAGGATTTTAACGTGGAACCCTACTCCGTGAGGAGCGGGATGAAACCACGGGAGAAGCCCTCAACGGGGCGTGTTTGTCTATTGACTTTCTCAATGGATACAGGAGGTCTGGGGCTCCTTATATAGCCTCTCCAGAGCCTCCAAGTCCCACCACTGGACGATGTGGGACTAAACACTGGATGGGGTAAATGGATCTCCTCCAGGATCCATTTACCCTGCTACAGTTCAATGGGCGCACATAACACATACTCCAACAATAGAGATCTAGTTCCTCGTCATTGAAGTAATTAAACAAATCAAACAAAAATATAATAAATGTTAAATTGAGGATAATATGAAGAGAGCAACTAATGATAAAACTAGCATTAAAATGTTCTATAAACAGAATTTTATAAAACAAGCTATAACATGTCTCCAAAGAGAATCTTGTTAACTAACACGAATTATCAAGCTTAAGTAGTTATCTTTTAATTATTGTGCAATGTGATCATGCAAGAAATGATAATTTTAATTCCGTAACCAAAAGCCTCCATATTATAGGAGAAAAAGACATGTTTAAAAGGGGAAAGTTACATAATAGTCTATCAAAGAAAATATTACACAGTCCCATAACTATTGAGGGACAAGCACAATGGTGAATACATGAGTTTTTGGGCTGTATAGGGACCTACTAATGCGACTCTTAGGTCGCGATTATTGAAGGATCTGTGGGAGGCCAGTTTGCAACCTTCTATTTCCTGATTGGTTGACGGGGACTTCAATGTTCCTTCTATTTCCTGGTTGGTTGACGGAGACTTCAATGTCACGTTGTTCGTTGTGGATCACCCAAGAATGCGTGGGGGCTTCAGGATTCTTTTGATTTTATTGACACAATTCATGATCTGCATCTTGAGGTTATTGATGCGCTGATTGCCACTGGGTCCACATAAAGGTTGGACTGTTTTCTCTGCTCGGGTCAGTTAGCTGCCGTTTCTCCCTTGGCTTGTGCCTCAACTCTGCCTCACTCTGGATCTGTACACTCTCCTTTGCTATGGAGCTCTGAGTCTGAGATGACGAGACAACACTCTTCCTTTCGTTTTGTGAAGCCTTGGCTGCTCGAATCTGGCTTTAGAGATGATTAGAGATTTTTGGTCCTCTTTTCAGTGTGAGGACCCGACCATTATGAGATTGTTTCGCAAGTTGGAGACCTTAAGTAGAAAGAGACCCGTGCAACGTGGGGAACTTGTTGCAAGGAGGCTCAGTCAGGGTTGGAAAGACTGGATCAGGTGGACACCCGAGATCTTGTCTAATCCAAACTAGCAAAATGATTCATTTCTCAGAGAACCATCCAGGAAGAGGATATGAAGGAGGTTGGATGTGGCAACGGTCCAGGCAACATTGAGAGAGAGAGAGAGTGAAGGTGATGTCAACACTAAGTTCTCCTCGATTGTCAATGACATGAGGCGAGACCAATGCACTCCTCGGTGTTGGTGGAGAATGAGAGATTCGAAGAGGACAAATAGGTAGGGCAGACAGTAGTGGATTTTTTTTTGCGGAGGGCAAGGGGCCTCTTTGTTGTTTACTAAGCTGGAGAATGAATTCAAAAAGGAGTTTTCGCTCGTTGAGGTTCAGTCTATTGTGGGAACTGATTGTGGATGGGGCATTTGGTCTTGATGGGTTTCTTATTCTCTTTATCAAGGAGTTCTAGACCTTGATTAACATTGATATTATTGAAATAATGAAAGATTATGCTATTGAAAACCAAGGTTTTGAAAGGTTGAACTTTACACTTGTTTTCCTTCTTTTAGAGAAGGTTTCTGAAAGATTGGAGGATTTCTAACTGGTGACTCTTTCTAATGTATAGCCAAGGTGTTGACTAATCGGTTGTGAAATGTTGTGGACTTGCTTATTGATGAGGTCCAGACAGCTTTTATCCTTGTCCGCCTACGATGGACTAAGTAGTTATGGGCTCAGAGATTATGAATGATTGGAAATGCATTGGAGTTCGTGGGCTCATGTGGAAGATTGATTTCTTGAAGGCATATGATTTTTTTTGATCGGCTTTTCCTCCTATGGCCCTTGTGAGTTATGGCTTCCTGGATTTATGGATACGTGGGTGAGGAAATGTGTCACCATGACTTCAATGCTGGTCTTGATTAATGGGAAGCCAGAAAATGATTTTTTTCGTCCACAACGGGGATTCAGGCAGGGTTGTTAGCTTGCCCGCCGCTTTTTGTGCTTGTAGTTGATGTTCATGTGATGTAAAGAGGTGGCACCTCAGGATACAATCGAAATGATATCTCAATCCCGATGCTACAATATGTATATGACATCATCTTTTCATTGGGGTACTTCAGAAGTTAGAGGCATGCGCATTGTGCTTGATATTTTTAGAGATCTCTCAAGGTTTGCAATTAATTGATCCAAATCTACTTTGTCCCATTTGGTTTTTCCGAGAATGAGTTTGAAGAGTGTGATGCGATCATTTTGATCCTATGGGGTTATCTTCCTCTCGGTTCATGGGGTTGTTGCTCGCTCCAGAGGCGGGTTGCATCAGTAAGATTGGTTATCGATGGTTGAGAGATTGGAGCGGAAGTTGACTGGTGGAAGGCCTCATATCTTTCAAGGGGAGGTAGGCTTTTACTCTCGAAGGTGGTGCTGATAGCGATTCTCGTGTTGTTCATGTCAACTATATCCTTCCTACGAGGATTCATCTCCACTTTGAGTCGTGTATGAGATGATTTCTCTGGTGCTTGTCTAATGGCATCCCTGTTACACACAGTGAACTGGGACACTGTTACACTTTCTATTGATCAGGGGAGCTTTAACGTCCTTAAAGTGGAAGATATGAACGAAGCCCTTATCCTCCAGTGGGGGACGAACTGTGGGGTAGTCTGATTAATTTTTCTTGTCGTCTGATACGAAACACTTATGACCGTATGACTTACCCATCCATTCCTGCAAGATTGAGACAATCACAAGGGCATGTTGTGATTCATGATTTACCCTCTTATGTGCAACCTATAGTGGGGGAGGGAACACCATTCAGATCCTGGATGAATAATTGGACATGGAAGGTTCCTTTGGGCACATGTTTTTCTAGTTTTTTCGTTTTGGTCGAGGACCGCAACGTATGTGTGCGTGAGACATAGATAAACAAGTGGATGTCGACCTTCACTTCAGGTTTTTTCGATCAACATATTCAAGATTTTATTCAAGTGATGGGTCTTATTTCTACTTTCTAGGTTTGCTGGTCCGTCTACATTGCAGGATCATTGGGTCTAGCAGGGTGGCCACTTCTTGGTCAAGAAGATGTATTATGCACTCATAGCTTCACGCATCCCCCAATCAGGGGTTAAGGAGGGCGACTGCAAATTTACTTGGGCTTTGTACATACCAATGAAGATAAAGTTTTCCTTTGGGTCCAACGTTGGAAGAGGACGTTGACCAGAACACACATGGTCATTTTTCAGCCATGAACCTCAATCATTTATTCAACTCTTGTGTTTGCACTCGACATGTTTGGGATTCGGCTGACATTACTTGGACATATCCATCTTTTCATCTGAATTTTTGGGACTATTTAGTCACGAATCAGTTCAGACATGTTATTGAAGTATGGAGACTGATAACAAGGTAAATGTACTATATGCTTAACATGCAACCTCATCATTTTTCACAGCATCTCTATGTTGAGAATGATTTTTTTTGAGTCTAAAGAGGAAGAAACACATTATGGTGTCCATTTCAAATTCATTAATAAACGGGAAAGTGTTACAAGAAGACTTACAGTAGCTAGGACTCAAGAAGAGTCTTGGAGTGAAAAACTACATTATCGCAGTTTTAACTTTATAAGGAAAAGAGTGCACCATTTTTGGCTAGCCAAATCGCCCATAAGGCTGCCATAAGATGCAAAAGGTCCCCTCTGACTGATACATCGCTTCCCAAAAATGGTCCAAGTTTTCTAGATTCAGCCAATTTGCACCCAGCTCCAACCAGATTATGAATGTCTTCTCATAATGAAAGAAGAGGTATTCAACCATCTCAATATGTGTTTCACAAAGGGGACATCTATTAGAAACCTTCAGAAAAAGTCTTGCACATCAATCCTCGTCATAATCCGCCTTCGTCGTAGGAGCCACATAAAGAAACCAATTCTATTTGGCATCATTAACTCCCAAATAAAGTTGCAGTCATGGACCGGAACGCTTGTCCTCGACTGCGGAGGTCTCTTAACTTTATAGGCTCGTTGACTGAGAATGAGTTATTCTTCCACACACAATGGTCGCGACCCTCAGTTCGTTTGTCAACCTGCCTAATAGATTCAAGGAGAATAAGGAACTCATCCATTCACTGATCAAAGAGGTCTGTCAAGAAAGGAGCCATCCAGTTACCATCTAGCCAAGAGTCGAAAACTTGCTTTTTTTCAATCGGCAGCTAAAGCAAAGATGCGGGGGAAACTGGAGTAGAATGCTCCATGACCTGATCAATTATCGATCTAGAAGGTAAAAGATTTACCATCACCCAAAATCAGACGAAAAAGCTCCTGAAAGTGGGGCATCACTAAGTTAATACCTTTCTAGAAAGCCGAAGGGTGAAACTATAGGTGTTGAATCATCATGTCCATGACCCCAATGTTATAGATGCTGCAGATGAAACGTCAACATAGGTCTTCACTTCTCCCCCAAATCCTATAAATCCATTTTAAAAAAAACGCTCCGTTTATGTTTTGCAAGTGAGAGATCCCCAGGCCGCCCTCCTCTTTTGGCAAGGTGACTGTCTCCCAATCAACTAGATGCACTCCCGAATCCTGGACTGATTTTATCCAAAGGAGTCTTCTCATGATCATCTTCAGCGTGCGCCTGATACCAACGAGAAGAAGACGCGATGTCATAAAGAACACCGGAGTAGCTGAGAGGATGACCTTGACAAGCAAACCGTCCACCATGTGATAGAATAGCTACCCTACAACCAGAGAGTTTCTTCTCCAGTTAGATAACTTGAAAATGATATTCATCTAGTTAGATGTCTCCTCGAGACATGGCTTTTGTAATTTAACTACTTAAATATTTTTTTGGGGGTCGAATATCATCACATGTGTTCCACACTTTTTTGATTAAAAAAGTTTTATGACCAAATAAATTTCGTGTTCTCATGACTATTTTAAAGCAGAAATATAAGAACCATGTAGAATTTTTATTCATTATTTTCCATAAGTATCAAACTGATGAATTATGCTATTAAAATTTGGGGATGCGATTAAGGTTTGAAAAAACAAAAGGTGGAACAAGGCATTTTCCTCGGAATCGAGGCGAGGCGTAGCCTCGAGACAGTCGAGGCGTAAGCCTCAATTTATAGAGAAAAATATGCAGAAAACTATAATTAAATATATGACAATGTAATTATATGTTCTTTGCTCAATATATACTACTTAACACTATAAATTATGATGAAATAATAGAGATAAGAGCATCAAAATAGAAGATAGAACAACATCATATCCCTTTCTACAACAACGTCATATCCCTTTCTACACATTTTCATCCAATCAAAGAGGAACTCATTGTCTATAAATGTTGTGAAAGAATTAAACAATACACATCTATCTTTGAAATATTATTGTAATTAAAAATACAATTAAATATATGTCAAAGAAATTTATATCGTGTCTAACATATAATATATGGTTGCACGAGAAACCGTGAATCCTATCCATTTCGAGCAAACCTTTGAAATATTGTTGTAATACGTCGAAGAAATTTATGTTATATGTCAAACAAATATATGGTAGCATGATAAATCGTGAATCCTATCGATTTCGTTTTGCTTGATATATTGCAAAGCTCATTACGTTTACGATTATTATTGGATTTGATATTTATGAATTCATTCGTTAAAAGAGAAATAATAAGAGTTTGTGAAATAGTTGGACACAATTAATAATAAATATGAAGTTATGGGTACGAAAGAGACATTAGATTTAGGCATTTATCTCGTATAATCATTATCCTAAAGAAGCAGGTATTTATAAGCTTCTCAAACTACCAAGTACACCATTAAAGTCATAAAAAATGCATCAAAAAAGCAAAAATGCATCGCAAAACGCCTCGTCCTGAGGTGCACGCCTCACCGGATTGGATCGAGACGTACATCTGAGGCTAAAAAGGACCGCCTTGCCTCGAGGTGTACGCCTCGACCACCTCGAGGCTAGTTTTTTCATACCATGGATGTGACTGAAAGAAGGTTGGGGTAAGTTTCCAAAGTAACAGAAAATCAATCTGGATTCATGCTAGATCACTCAACTATTGAGGTTTTCTACCTATTGAGGAGAACAATGGAGATTGATAGAGCTAAAAGGAAGAAACTCTATATTATTTTTATTGAATAGGAGAAGGCTTATGATTCAGTTTCATGGGAGATCTTGTGGAAAGTTTTGGAGAAGCGACAAGTGCCTCTCATGTACATTAACCTTACAAAGGATATGTATGACGTAGCTTCATCTTGTGTAAGGATCCAGTCTGGGAAGACCAACTATTTTGACTTCATCATCGATCTGCATCAATGTTCAGTTTTAAGTCCTTTCCTTTTTACTTTGATTATGGACGAGTTGATTAGTCACATTTAGAATGAGATACCTTAGTGTATGTTGTTTGTTAATGATATTGTGTTGGTCGTTGAGAGTAAAGATGGAGTAAGTTAGAAGCTTGAGGTTTGGAGACATGCCTTAGAGACTAAAGGATTTCATTTAAGTATGGTTAAGTTTGAATACATGGAGTGTTCATTTGATGGGAGCAATGGTGAAGGAGTGATGTGAAGATTGGAGAAGATAACATTCATAAGAAGAAAGATTCTTTAGATGCATGGGACATGATGGGGAAAACGATGGAGATGTTAATCATAAATTAAATGCAGATTGGCTAAACTGGAGAGGAGCCTCTACTCTTATATGTGTTAAGAAAATTCCTTTGAAAATCATAAGAAAGTATTACAAAGCATTTGTGAGACTTGCGATGATGTATGGATTTGAATACCAGCTTGTGAACCATATATATGTGTAGAGAATGAACGATAGCATCAGAAATGAAAATGCTATGATGGATGTGTGACCATACACGAGAAGATCGGATTCAAAACAATGTGATCATAAGGAAAGTTGATGTCTCTGATTGAGGATAAGATGAGAGAGAGCCGTTTATGATGGTTTGACCATTTGCAAAGGAGGTTTGCTGATTCACCAATTAGAAGATGCGGGACTGGGGATGTTGAGCCGGCTAAGAGAGGGCAAGGAGTCAAGGACGGCCTAATAGGTGTTGGAAAGAGACTATTCGAAGATATGTTGATTATTTGGATCCAAATCCGAGAATGACACAAGACGATCTGAATGGAAGCAAACAATCCATGTATCCGACCCTTAATATGGAAGAAGACTTTGTTATTATTGTTGTATTTCCAAATACTTATTTTTTTTTGCATAAGCAAGCGTATACGAGGTTATACTTGTGGCAGAATGATCAATATGGAACTAAAGCAGTGCACTTTTCTGTTGAGAATCTTCATCCACTTCTATATTCTGCAAAACTTTGTTGTTTTAAAGTAAGAAAATTAGCATTTTTTCCTCATAAAAAGGAAAAAGAAAAAAATAGCATTTTGCCTTTATTTTTAATAGAGTAACATGCAACTTCTGAGCCCTTTCAATTTGGTGTTGACCAGACTGGATGTATCTTTTTCTAGGACGAATTTGGTTGGACAAACAGTTACTAATTGAATAATTACGGATTGGTTACATCTACCAGGGGTTGACAAAAGTTATCCAAGCCTTCATATAAGATGGTGCTACATATGAGAGCAGAGCAGAAGCTCTGAGTTTTTTTTTCAAGTTTGGAAGCATTTCTTTCAAAAGCTATCTATTTTTCTGATCTGAAGTGCAACATATTGACCCATTGATGACCGACACCCCCCCTTTTTTTATAAATCTGCCTTCTTTTGATACTTTCCTGTTGTGATGCCATAACTTCTGCAATGTTTAATGTACAAGTTTGCTTCTGGTTCTTTTGTCAGTTTTCTCATCCATCATTTGTACTTTTGTACTCCATTAGCATTAAGTTGTTTCCACTATGTTTTTCGAATTGATCTTTTTCAGGAAGGAACTTGTATAGTTCACCATCTATTTGGGCATGAAGTCGTGGAGAGAATAAAAGATCTGTACTGTGATGCATTCCTAACAGCTCATTTTGAAGTCCCTGGAGAAATGTTTTCATTGGCTATGGAAGCAAAAAAAAGAGGGATGGGGGTTGTGGGATCCACTCAGAATATTTTGGATTTTATCAAATTACGTGTTCAAGAATCACTGGACAGAAACATTGATGACCATCTTCAGTTTGTTTTGGGAACTGAATCGGGAATGGTGACTTCTATTGTTGCTATGGTTCGTAAGATGTTGACGTCGGTAATGACTTCTGATAGAAAAAAGGTTACGGTTGAAATAGTTTTTCCAGTCTCATCCGATTCAGTATCGACAGCATCAGTCAAGTCATCTGGTTGGTCAGATTTAGCTGGGGCTGGTAATCTTCATAATTTTGCTGTAGTTCCTGGAGTAGCTAGTGGTGAAGGATGTTCTATTCATGGTGGTTGTGCGTCTTGTCCATATATGAAGGTATGTGCTCTTGTTGACTTGGGGTCAATGTATTGAATTCTGTGCATATTTTGTTGCTTGGTCTACTTATGCAAACATCGTCGGCGTATTATTATACAAATATTGTTCACGCCAAACTGAAGTATACATAGTGATTTGAGTCATAGAATTTTACCTTAGTCAATTGGTTGAGTAGATTCATTGTCTTTTTTTCCTTCTTGATCTCTCGTGATTCTCCAAGTATTCCTGTACTGATGGTTTGAAGCAACATAGCGTCCCACTAAACATCTTTTGCTGAGCTTTCATTCATAAAATTATACATATTTTAACTATACACAAAAGCATTGCTCACTTCATTCAAATTTTGTAGATTATTCAATATTTATTTTCATATTATTCTCGTTTCTCAATAATGATAAATGGTCATCATTCTTTGTTGCAGATGAATTCTCTTACATCTTTGTTGACTATATGCCATCAACTTCCTGACGAAGGAAAGAAGCTATGGTCATATGAGGCAAGAAGGTTTAATGCCAAAACACCTCTTGGCCAATTTGTGGCAGATGTTGGATGCGAGCCAATCCTACACATGAGACACTTCCAGGTTTGCTGAGTCTGCGATATTTCATATGTTTGCATCCTATTCAACTTATACATGTGATCTTGGAATTGTCGTCTATCTTGAAAACTCAGAGAAAGTAGGTGCATGAGTCCAACAGAAGAATTAACACCTCCACCCCCACCCCCACCCCCAAATAGAGTATGAAGCACAAAAAACAAATAGAGCTGTGATTTTTTGCGTGATGTAGCATGCAAGCACAATATTTAGAGTGGATACGAACAAGCAGGATATATGGAATGCATACCAAATTTAGTATTTTGTTACTATGTAGCAATGACTGACTTTGCTGCAAAAGAGGCCATATAAAATCACATCATAGGGTACAAATTATTAATGTGTTATAATATAAAATATAGAAAGTGGGTTCAAGAACAAAAATAAATATCAAGTAATGTGGAACCCTATCCACTAATGATCGGGATGGTCATAGGAGAAAGCCACCAATGGCTAGATTATCTATTCCATTTCTCCCAATAAGTACGTGATGCAGAGCTCTGTATATAGCCCCACCAACATTATCAAGTTCCACCATTAAATGATGTGGGAATAAACAACTCTTACATATATGTGGCCCAATTATTGGTCTAAAAAATGTGACCCAATTATATAATTGTTCAACACTCTCTCAAACTGGAGCTCGGAGTGTTTAACTTGGACAATACGACAATCAACACACACAAGCTGAGAACATATCTCATATATAACTCTCGAACTTGCAATTGCATATCTTGTTTCTGACTTGGAAAATCTGCAATTGTTGGCTATGAACTGCTCGGGATAGATATTGAATTTTGCGCCTTTTCATCGAAGACCTTTGTGTTGCCATCATATGAAGATATGAATCAATAGGCTTCCATCAAGAAAGCTCTACAATGGGTATCTCTCAACGAGAGCTTCAAACTTCGCATCTCCCATACACTGGTTAATAGCCAAGATCTCTACTCAGGTTTCCCTTTAGATATTTACTTATGGAGCCTCTATCATAGGCCTCTATTATAAGTGGTTCACATTCAGACCCTCTTAGCCCAACATGAGTATGGTGACCTCTTCAAGACCTCACACGTGGGCTTATAGTACTCATAAAAAGTCTGAGGTGTTCAATAACACTTTGTCACTTTCCATATCTTCCATGTATATTTGGTAAGATACAAACTCAGATAAAAGAGTCCGTCAAAATTTCCCCAACTTTTTTTAAATAATCTCCTTTTTAACCATTCTTAAAACAATTCATGCTCTTTTTTTGGAATGTATTGATTTTTCTGCATGACCATTTTTAAAACAATTCCAGTGTCTTGTGCAACATCACCAGGATCCTTCTTTGGCCTCCTCGCACAACATCTATGCATTGTTTTTAGTTCCTGTAAGTCCTCACTGCTCCATAATGGTTTTACAGTCTTGTGCAGATCTTGCTGCACACAATCTTTAAGAGCACAACCTATCTTGGAAAAAAATTGCACACTAGAATTCTGTCGGGAACTTTCTCGAGATCTTCAAGAAAGATCGATGGACAAAAAAATTGTAGCATGAAGTTCCAGAACAAAAAAAAATTGATACTACACAAATATCTCGAAATAAATGAATAACCCTAAGAAAGACTTGCCCTGAGCCCTACATCCGAAGGAGTGGGATGAAACGATGACAGAAAGTCACCGGGGTTAGATTTTCTATTGTGTTTTTTTTAGGCTCTTCTATTGTGTTTTTCTCAATGAGTACGCAAATTTTGGTCCTTCATATAGCCTTGTCAACATTATCAAGGCCCATCGTTCAATAATGTGGGACTAAACAACTCCTACGCACGAGACCTAATTACATAATTCTCTTGATATTGGGGAAATGGAGTTTTTAGGGAAAAAGTGAATATCCAAAATGGTGATCATGGCACCTTGATTTTCTGAACCGCTACCTGTGTTGATTGACGCCTGGAGCATGCCAAATTACTTTATTCTCTCTCAAATTCAAATTTTAAAATTTTGATTTCCCTCTTTTGCACCTTCTCTCATTCCTATTTAAGGGACCTCATTCATTTCTACTCACACCAGAGACGAGTGCACTTCCGGAAAATTCAGCTTTTGAAGCTTTGGAGCACGGATTGATCGATCACCATTCCTCCATCGATCAATCATCCTCTGATCGATCAGACCCCCGCTCGTAATCGATCATGCTGGTTAGTTAGGAAACTCTTTCTCTCTCTCTCTCATGTTTTTCGTATTTTACAACCATTTCTTGATTCTTCCTTAATCTTGCATCCGGCCAGATGGCCACCGAGCGTGGTTTTGCCGCCGGTTTCTCTTCCTCTCGACTATCCACTCCTCGACTGAAGAAAGTGACCGACTCACAGCATTCACCCTCCTCTCCGTCGCAGCTTGTTGACCGATCTTATGGCGTATCTTCGCAGATTGCTTCTCGAAGAAGAGCGACATTCGTGCGCAACAACCTCCACACCTTCTTCGACCAGTCATTCTACCTCAGGTTTGAGAACTCATACATCACATGTGTCTCTCCTATCATCATCTATGTGAACTTGCCGGTAACCGGTGATTCAAGGAATTACCACCTTCACTCGCATTTACCATAGTTTTTTTGCATTGATGAACACGTAATAGCTACTATATTAAATTGTTCATGTGAGGGACATAGAGTGGATGACTACCTAGTAGGGGGCATGCATATACCTCGTGAGACAATTTGAAAGTGTCTCCTCACTATGAAAGATTTCAAAGAGGACCGTTCTATCACCGAACCTTATCTTCACCCTCTTCCCTACTTTCTAGATCACGTCTTTTCTTGGACCTACAAGAATAGACGAACTAACTTTAAGTATATCTCCAATGATATCCAAACTTTCATTACGTCTTCGTAAATGAACCTCCTCTCAATTGGAGTCATTACTTCCTTTCCCTTCTCGCCACACCACCAACCAACTACATACACGTTGGAGTCTTGGTTTGCCACATTATGAGTTGTTTCTCAATCGATGATGTCGAAGATCCTATCAAGATTAGGCATGTTCAACCCTTTAGAGAAGACTCTACAAAGTATTCACGAACCCCCAAAGATAATACTGCTTCTCAAGCCCCTCCTAACCAACCAAATCATTTTCTCCCGACATTGATACCTCACTTCCATGGGTATGTACCCCATCATTGTTGTCTGTGTCATTTGCCTTCGATTACTCTTGGGAATACCAAAACCAACATCTTGCCCTTGGTCAGATATTTGCCCTCAAGATGTAGTTGATGGTATCTCACTGCTTCTGAACCACCAATATAAGGGTGCAGAACATATAATGTTGCATAATATTAACATGGCTCGTTTTTCAAATGATTTTGCAACATTCCAGAATGATCAGGCGGAGCTCCTCTATCATCTCAATGATAGAATGGAGAATCTTGAATTCTTGAAGAAGCCCTCTCGTCGACCCTCTAGGGCTACTCATGCTCATCCACCTCCTCTTACTTATGCTAGAGCCCCAACACCCTCTCCTCCCTCTCCTCGCAACAAGCCCTATGCTAGGGGGAGATTGTTAGAATATTCTTTACTCTTGTTTCAAATATGATACACGCATTACATCTACTTGCATAAGTGTTGATTTTGCAGTATCTTAAGACAAGATTCAAGATCTCAATAGAAGTTCTTCATAAGTCTCTTTTCGTATTATATATTAAGTGTTTTTATCTTGTACTTATTATGTAATCATCGAATGCACTCTAAACAGTTCAATTCTTGTATCTCTGATGATGTAGGCAAAGATTCGGTATTGGTACTACTCAAGTCAAAGTTCTTCCAGCAAAGTCAACTTCAAGTCAAACCCTCAGTTGATCGTTCATTACAACTCATGTTGATCGATCATTCATTAATCGCTATTAGAAAACATGAATGCGGAAGCGTACCAGAAATAAAGGAATGAAGAACAATGAAGAACACAGGATTTTATGTGGAACCCTACTCCCTAAGGAACGGGATGAAAACCATGGGAGAAGGCTTCAAAGAGCCATATGTTGCATTGCACTTTCTTAATTGATACAAAAGGTGAGGGGCTTCTTATATGGCCCCTATTGAGTCTCCACATCCCATAGACGGTCGATGTGGGACTAACAACTAGATGTGGTAAATGGATCTTGGAGGGATCCATTTACCCATCTACACATATAAGTGATACATTCTCTTACACTCCTCAAGCTGGAGCATGCAATGCTCAGCTTGGACAAATAGAAAGCAATCTCGAACTCTTAATACAAGACACTACGGACAATATCAACTCAACGCGCACAACTGTCGGCTGTTGTTGAGGATGTTGCTTCTCATGTCGTGCATGTGAGGAGGAACAAATGGGCTGGAGTGTGAGTCAAACCGAATCTCCTTGTCAAAGAGCACGTGCTCTGTACTGCGCCTGTCAGAGTTACTGCAACTGAAAATGAGTCTCTACCTGGAGAACTCTGGTCCGCCACATCACGTGTACAACTGCTCCATCTCTCTGAAGGGACCGAACTGGAAAAGCCGTGGAGACATCCTCGTTGGAGTCCACGGTCGTTTGAGAATGAAGTCTGAAAAGTCTCCTCATCGAAGAACTGGGTCTCTCTCATACTGGCTCAGAGAATGAGATCTCTACGCTGGAGTCCCTATGAAACCACATGAAAACCCTATCTCATATGATATAGGGAATGAGATCTCTACTCTGGAGTCCCTATGGATCACATGAAAACTCTGACCAACATAAAAGATGGCAAACATGTGCACATCTGGCTAAGGACGTGGAATCTGAACGTCGAGTCTGAAATATGAAGAACTATAGAGTCTGATATCTGGATGGTATGGAATTTGGAGAATCTGGATCTGAATCAAACCTGGAACTCTACACAATCATGGAAGGCTGTATCGGCGATATATCGGCGATATATCATCGATATATCAGCGATATATCATCGATATATCGGTTTCGAGAGGGTAGGGGTTTCGATATTACCCAGTATCTCCTTTTATAGGGATATCGGCGATATATCGCCATATCGTCTTGTATCGGTCAAAAATGGCTGGATTCAGTAGAAAAAATACATGATATCGATCGATATCATCGATATTTCGCCGATATCTCTATATATCAATGCTATTATTCATGCAAGATTGATTCAACTACTTATCTAGCTACACCCAGTATTAAAACACATATATCTACTATACCTAGTATTAAAAAACATAATGGTTTAATATATTTTGTTTCAGGTCGGGGGTGCTGTCCCCGCACCCCCGCAAGGGGGGGCCAACCTGGGCCCCCCCAGCCCCCCCAGGCTCGCTGACCGGGCAGCGAGACCCCCGTACTGGTAGGGTATGGTGCGACAGGAGGATGCATACAATGGTTCTTCAATTTGGTGTATGTTTACAAGTTATTTCATGTTGTAAGACTTGAATGAAATCGATTTCCAATATCTATAAGTCAATTCTTCAAAAAACAAGATATCTATAAGTCAAGAATCAAACATTAATATCGATATGTTCAAAATGATCGATAACTGTAATATAAGATTCAAAGATTAATCGATAAGTGAAATCTAAGAGTATATTTGTAAGTTATTTAGTGATCTAAGAACTTGGATGAACTCCATTTTCAATATATATAGGTCAACAACTAACAGTACCAGCGATATGTTCGATATGATCGATATGTGCAATATAAGGACCATAGTCTTCACAAATGATCTATATGTGTCATCTAAGTGTATATATGTAAGTTGTTTAATGTTATAAGAACATGAATGGAATCCGTTTCCAATATCTAAAGGTCAGGAATAAACATTAACAGCGATATGTTCGATATGATGATCGATATGTGCGATATATGGTCTATAAATGACCGATATGTGTGATATAAGTCTGTATTTGTAGGTTATTTGTTGTTCTAAAATCTTGGATGATCTTAATTTCTGAAAAAATGGCAAAAAATTAGCTTTTTTGAGCCATTTTCGGCATTTCCACCGATATCGTCGATATATCGTCGATATATCCCGATATATCCATTTCCGGGCGGACCGAAACGATATCGATATCGATACGTCCTTCCATGTACACAATACTCCCCCTTCCTCCCATACTTGTCGAAAACTAATGGCACCGACAAAGTTGGTAGAAGACAAGAAAATGGGAAAACAAGAAACCAATAAGCCGATCCTTTTTTTTAGATTTTCAAATCATTTTTTCAATAAGTCGTTCATCAAAAAAATTCAATGGCTTTTCCCCTTTTTTCTTGCGTACAACTTTTCTTTTGTACGTGCCTATTTTTTTTAAACGAACACTTTTTTTAACACATGGGCCCATTGGGCCAAAACATTGCAACCCCTTTTCTTTAAAACGGACCCGCCTTCTCTTTCTCTTTTTTTAATACATGGCAACAGAGGAGGCCCGTTGGGCCTAAAAAAATATATTTTTTAAAATGGCCCAGTTGAGTTGATGACCATTATTTAGGGTTCCCACTTGGGAACCCCAAACCACTCCCACCCCCGATGGGGAATTCTTTTCGGCACCATCGTCGCACGCGATGGGGAGATGGACCGGCGTGAGGAGGAGACGCTCCGGTGCGACGGAGCCCCCCACCTTCGACCATCGATTCGACAACAGATTAGATGATGGGTCGGCGATGCTGTTGGGAGGGGCGAGGAGATCGGCACCACGAAGAAGGTGCTCTGCCTGTGGATTTGTTGTTATGGATGCCCGAGAACTAGGGTCGCACTTGGCACTGCATAGAGCACGATGGGGCTCCGCCTGAAGGAGCGATGCATTGGGGTTGTTGCGCTGCCACTGGAAGATCACACTCCGCTTGGAGCGTCGGGGCATGTAATCCCTGATAACAAATCGAGTCTAGGGGTCCGGGATGTTACAAATGGTATTAGAGCTAGGTTCCCTCTAATAGTGGAAAGGGCTGCCCAAGAGATGGAGCTACCTCTACCATAGAGTTAGGAGGAAAGGGCTACTCAAGAGGTGAAGCCATCACTATTATTGAAAATAGAACATCGACTATTATGCAAAGAGGACACTGCAAATATAAATGAGAGTGATTGTAGCGCTCTAAACATAGTACCACATCTAGTAAACACAAAGAGTGGTGGTAGTAGCTTATAAATAGTGGGGGCTACTACTACTAAACAACCTGGGTTTAAGCATTTTGGGATGTAATCAAGGGCTTCAGTTGGACTTAAGTCCAACAAGTTGTCTAGGTCAGTAATCCTCGATAATAAATCAGGTTTAGGAGCCCGGGGGCCGGGACATTTACAATAAGTCTACATTCATTACATTTTTCAAATTAAAATGTTAGAACTTGTTCTGACTATTGCTTGGGCAAGTCGGAAAGTGTGTGCTTCATTCTAACAAAGTAAGATAAAGTTATTTTTGTTGTTTCAGTCGCAAATGCTGAATTAACTTGTTAGCATGACCCAAAATATCGATTTCGATAACATATCGATGAAGCCTGGAAGCGACATATTGGCGACATGTCGTCGAATCTGCCTCAAATTAACACAATGAGCAATGACTATGATGTTAGAAAACTTGAATGCGGATGCGTATCAGAGATAAAGGATAAATAACAATGAAGAATGCATGATTTTAACGTGGAACCCTACTCCCTATGGATCGGGATTAAACCACGGGAGAAGGCCTCAAAGGGTCATATGCGTCATTACACTTTCTCAACTAATACATAGGGTGAGGGGCTTTTTATATAGTTTTCACTAAGTCTCCACATCCCACAAACGATCGATATGGGACTAAACAACTAGATGTGGCAAATGGATCCTTGAGTGATCCATTTACCCATCTAAAACATAAGTAACGCATAACACATACTCCAAGACTCTCCCTCAAGCTAGAGCATGCAATGCTCAGCTTCGACAAACAGAAAGAAATCTCAAACTCACGCTACAAGACACTACGTACAATATCAACTCAACGCAAACACCATTGTCGGCTATTGTCGAGGACGTTGTTTCTCATGCCGTGCAGGTGAGGAGGAACAAACAGGCTGAAGTGTGAGTCAACCTGAATCTCCTCATCGGAAAGCATGTGCTCTATACTGTGTTTGTCAGAGTCACTGCAACTGGAATGAGTCTCCTCGTCGGAGTACTCTGGCTCGCCACATCATGTGGACAACTGCTCCATCTATGAAAGGACAGAATTGAAAAAGTCATGGAGACATCCTTGTCGGAGTCCATGGTCACTGGAGAATGAAGTCTAAAAAATCTCTTCGTCGGAGAACATGGTCTCTTGGATCAGAAAACGGGATCTCTACTCTTGAGTCCCTATGAAACCACATGAAAACCCTATCCCAAAAGATGTCAAACATGTGCACATCTAACCGAGGAATCAGAATCTGAATGTCGAGTCTGAAATCGAACTGTAGAGTTTGACAATCTGGTTGGCCTATGGACTGGAGAATCTGAATCTGAACTGGAATCATCAAAATCGTAGAACTCTACATAATAATCCCCCTTTCTCCCAGACTGGTCGGAAAACAATGACGTCGACCAAGTCGAGAGAAGACAAGAACATGGGGGAAATAATCGTCACATAAGCTGTCACATTTTTCTCGACTTTTCAAATTTTTTTAATCTTTTTTTCCTAGCTATTTCAATTTGTTAATAGCCATCACACTCATTATTTTGTAAATAAGCCGTTTCATTTTTTCTGGCTTTTCTCGTGAATTTTTTTCGTACGATTTTTTGTATGATCTCTTTTTCTCCCCCCTTCCCTTTATTTCAAATAAGTCGTTCCATTATATATATATGTATATATATATATTTCTCGGCTTCTTTTTTTCTCGTACAGTTTTTTTACGGGCCCTTTTCCTTTTTTAAAAAATTTGGTCCAACTAGGGCTAAAACTCTAGCAGCCCCTCCCCCTTTTTGTCTTCAAAATACACGGCCCTACTTCTCTCTCTTTTTTGTTTTCCGGCTCACTTGGGTCCTTGTAACATTCGTGGCTTATTTTAGGGTTCCCGCTTGGGAACTCTCTTGAACCTCGCCGCCCCCGATGGGAGGAAGTATGGCACCACCTGGGCTGCTAGCGGCTTCGAGAGGAAGAGGAGCGGGAGATCTGCCGCTTGGAGGAGAGCGGACTGGAGGATCGGGAGATTTGCTGGACAGAGTGTTCCAGGAGATGAACCCATTACTGTCGCCTACTGGGTGTTTCGCTAGATGCGCCGCCTGGGGATGATCGGCACCGCCTGGAGTTGCGCGAAGCCCGAAGCGACAGGCGATGTCGCCGCCTTCGACTGGAGAAGAAGATGCGCGAGGGAGATCTCGCTACTGGAGCTCGAGGTTGGAGGTGCGGCTTCAGGAGGAGGTGCAGCTCCACTTCTTTTTCATCGTCGCTGCTGAGTGTTAGAGAGGAGGCTTCTGCCTTAAGGTGCGATTTGGAGGGCTGAGGGCGAGGTTGAAGTCTGAGGTTGGAGAGGAGGCACGTGATCGGGAGGGCTGAGGCCCGATTATGGATCCACCTGGAGGTGGCATGCGAGGAAAAATCGGCACCGCCGCTTGGAGAAGAGTACATCTGCGTCTGGAGAACTTGTTGTGCGTGCCGAGGAGATTGCATGGGACATCGTCTGGAGCATCTTCTTACACACAACCATGATTCGGGTTTTGATTCATGCATATCTCAGGAGATCACCACAATCATAGAATCGAACTGATTAGCATTTAATGAATTTTTAGAACTCTTGAACAGATCTCAAATAAATTATAGAAACTTGAATCTCGATTAAATCATAAACATAAAATATTCCTCGAGAATCGAACCCGCTCTGATACCATGTTAGAAAACTTGAATGCGGTAGTATATCATTGATAAAAGATAAAGAGTAATGAAGAACGCGTGATTTTAACGTGGAACCCTACTCCCTAAGGAGTGGGATGAAACCACGGGAGAAGGCCTCAAATGGCCATATGTGTCATTGCACTTTCTCAACTGATATAGAGGGTGAGGGGCTTATATAGTCCTCACTGAGTCTCCACATCTCACGGACGGTCGATGTGGGACTAAACAACTGGATGTGGTAAATGGATCCTGGAGTGATCCATTTACCCATCTACAACATAAGTGACACATAACACATATACTCTAACATATGAGAATTGCCCTTTAAAGATATGTAACCCTCAGTCAGTCCCTTCCCCCACCGAGTTGAAAATGATGCTGGGTCAGTAGTGGCGCTGCTCAAACTACTGCTGCTGCTACATGGATGAGATTGCAGACAACTATTGCAAGCGGAAAAAAAGAGCGGAGGTGGGATAAAGCTTCAGAGCCTAGTGGACAACTACTTCCACTGCTCAGTGGTTGCTTACCTATGATCCTGCCAACTACAGGGAAACAAAACTGTCTCAACGGAGGTGGATTTCGCAGCTCTCACTGCTACAGCATGCTACTGCTTTTGGAACTAAACGAAAAGGAATAGATATCGGATAATACACATCTTATGGGCTCAATGGACGATGATGACTCTCTATTGAGATTCTGAGAATCACTTTTTTAGTTCCATGGCCAAAAAAGGTTCAATAATTACATTGGACGCACTTAGTAGTTGCAGAATCCATTGGCCATATGAGTTGTTGGCAATTGTGCCGTGCTTTATTTATTTATTTATGGACATTGTATTCTCTACATTTAATCGCCATCTTGGCCGACATAATATTGGCATTTTTAAGTTTGTATATACCTGTCAATGTTGAGTGAGCGAATATTATTAAATGGACTTCGCAATTTGCTTCCCCAATTTCAGGCCACTGGGAAACTGCCGGAGAAGCTTATTCACCAAGTATTGAACCAGACGGAGGATGGAGAGCTGATATCACGATGACGCAAATGGAATTTCTGGAACTACTGTACGTAGTTGCTGCCCGGACAGTCTCACCTGTCTGTCTCTGTGACTTAGAACAAGGCTTTGTTGTATTATAGAAAATCATGTTATTGGCAATTGGAAAGTTGAATCGGATTTTGATCGTGGTCCTTGTCCCCAGTTTTGTAGCAGAATATTACTAAGTTGGATAGTTCATGTTGTTTGAAGTACTCACTGTCACCGGATGTCTTGCACCTTACCCTGATTAGCCAGGAATCCACGGACAAGCATTGCTGCTGGGTCACATGCAGCAAGCAGATGGTCTCCGGTCGAAGATCTTTTTTTTTGCGATTTCCACAAAGCCACAAGGTTTCCTGCACACATGCAAAGGCATTCTCTTTTGTTACTTCAGTAAATTTTTCTTAGAATATTTGATTGAACAATACATGTAGTTTGATATTTATTGATGACGTAGTTTGATATTTATTGATGAAAGCTCGGTCATTTGGATATGAGGACTTTTTTTAAATTATCGTATTTAATTAAATGGTAGCATGTTAACATAATTAAAAAATAGGCACCTCATGTGTCAATTTGGAGGGGATGACCGTTGGCAAAATGCTTGTTGTCCCCTCCCCTTTATCCTATATAAACCCCCATCTCCATTTCCTCACATCTCATCCCCTCTTAATATCTCTTTCTCCTCATTTCTTCTTCTCAATCTCTCTCGAACTGTTCTTCTTCCATACGGCTTCTGCTATTCTTATTTGAGTAAGAGCGAATCATTAATCTTCTTTTTTTCCGTAACCAATTTTTTGCAGGTTTTTTGATCGGTAGAGGAGAATATATTTTTGCGGGTATTCAGTTATTTCTCTCATTATCTATTCTCTGATATTTTTTTTGAGAGTTATTCTCTGATATATTTACTGACTTCGAAGGCAATCTATATCCAGGTAATTTTAAATTTATACATATACCTTTTAATTCTAACTATTAATGAGATGCACACATTTAGTTAATATCAAATAAATTTTGTTGCTGTTTGAATAGGTATTAATTTTTGCGTGATTTACATATTCTAATGTCAAAATCAATTGCCCTCCTATGAGTGGAATAATAATTAGCTAAAAAATGTAGATTAGATCATAGATCAAATAACAATTAGATGATATGAAAAATAAATATTAATACCGTAGGTCAAATTAAATATTAGATTACATATTCATCTTTGTGTTATTTAAATATTTTCATGAATGTTAGTGTCATGTTAAAGTAAAATGTACAAAAATAAAAAATAATTACACACTTTTAAGAGTAAATATTAATAATGCAGATTCATATTTCAATAGTTACATTTAAAATAGAAAGTGAGAAGTAAATTTTGTGTGATTTAACTATTCTAATGCCAAAATCAATTGCCCTCTTATGAATGGAATTACTCATTAGGTAAAAAAATATTGATTAGACCATATATTAAATAACAATTACATAATTTAAAAATAAATATTAATATCGTAGATTAAATAAACATTATATTACATATTCATCTTTGTATCATTCAAATATTTTTGTGAATGTGTGTGTCATGATGTTAAAGCAAAATGTACATATTAAAAATAATTGCACAATCTTAAGAATAAATATTAATATTACAGAAAATATAGAATAGTCAGAACATATAAATAAGTTTGATTCATTATCGGATTGTAAAAGCTCACTTTTCAAAGATCCCTTCCTTCTCTTCGGGATTGAACATAAATTGCAAGGATTTGATAGATGGCTCATTAGGATAGATATAGATAAACGTCCCCTAGAAACGTATAAGAGGTTTTCTCCTCATACAACTCTAGAAAGAATGATTTTAATTTCTTTTTATATGTATTTTGTGTGTATAATAGATCAAAATATAATTAATATATAAATTATATATTATTTTTTATGATTAATTATTAAAAATAATTAGTTATTAAAAATACAATTGTCCATAATAGAATAGAATATAATTTCCAGAATTGAGTTTCACTTTTAATATTTACATTCAAGTTAGAAAATGTAGATTAAAATATTTTACTGTTTGAATAGGTATTATTTTTTATGTGATTTTAATTTCTATTGTAGGTAGAAAATGTAGATTAGATCATAGATTAAATATTAATTACACAATGGACCCTAAAATGGATAGGTGTGCGAAGTTTCAAGGAGAATGTGTAGACTGTGACGCTTATATTTTACCATAACGAGATGGATATGCAGAAGACTCATCAGAAAAATATTGCAAAAATAACACATTAATAAAATCGAGTGAATGATTACGTCTTTCTTTTTTAATAATTATAGATAAATTGGACGCCCTACGTCGAGGAAGAAATCACACAGTTACATCAGTTGTGTCGAAGTAGTCAGGTTGTTTGGATGAGTAGAGTACTATATGTTATTATGTTATAGCTATGCATCTACCTGATCGTGTTATGCGGCAGTTTGGGATGCGACGACATATCCCAACTCCCGGTGAAAGGATAAATATTGTCTCTCGATGCAATAAAACACGGAGTACCGACATCTTAGATTGGTCTATTATACATCGACAATACGTTGATAGAGAAGCAACAATAGTCTTTGAGCATGGGACACAAACAATGATGTCTACATGAAATTAACAAGAAGGTGGATCCAAACGTAAATTCCACCTCCTACAATAGCTTAACAGACACATGTGCTAATAGAAAGACTCTTGGTATGTTGCATGTAATTATCTTTATTTTTAGTATATTTTATTTAATTATTGTATCATAAATTAATTAGGTTGATATGATTATACAAGGAAGGAACAATCTGGATGAAGTTAAATGATCAACAGACTTGTCTTCGACTATAAAAGTAAAAGTTGAAGATACATTTACTTATTTTGATGACACAATCAATATGTTCTCTTTGATGTATCCATTCTATAAATATAACCGGTAGTACATGCTACCACAAGAGCAGCATACATTTGGAGCATCTGGCTTCGTTATTTCTTTGATGTAGCTTCAGATTAAGTTAGTTCTCTTTTGGTCAACTAATTTTTATAATAATATGATACAACCCTTTTAAGTATGAACTATGCGTGATATAACAGGGAGGGGTCCCAATAACAACAACCAATGTTTGGAACTTCATGTTGCAATAAATTCTTTATCTATTTATCTCAAGAACTTAACTTAGTGTTTAGTTTTTTAGATTTTGAATATAATGCAAATGTTTTAAGTATGAATTATGTGGGATACAATGGAAATGGGTTGTCACAAGAGCAACCAACTTTTGAAACTTCGGGTTGTAATAATTTCTCTATATAATTTTCTCAATTACAATGTTTACATTATTAAATACTGAATATTATGAAAATCTCTTAGGAACGACTTATGCTGGATATAGCGGACAAGGGTACCAACAAGGGCGATCAGGCTTTGGAGCTTCATGTTGTAATAAACTCTTTATGAAATTATATCATTCTCGGATTAATTATTTGATTTATGCAATATCTAATACAAGGTAAATCTTTCAGTTATAGGTTACGTAGAATATAATACAGTAGGGTCGTAATATGATGAAGCAGGCTTTGGACCTTCATGTTGAAATAACTTGTTTCATTGAATGACTATTTCCAAAAAATTATGTATCTTCTGCAATATTTAATATAACACAATTATCTCATGCTAATATGATACGTAGAAGCTTCGAGTCAATCACAGTTTGCATGATCATCATTTGATGGTCCTTCAACTCAATTTGATTATGTACCATCTCAGCTCACACAACCTACTCAGTGCAATTTAGATGCTCATCAAGTCAAGTTATTTGTCAGTGTTCGTCAAGTTGAGACAACCGACTTCGAGAGATAATTCTTTGGTATTCCCATGATAATACCACAATAGCCTTCAGAGCCGTCTCGAAAACCATCGGTAGGAGTAAGGATCAATGAGCCTCTTCCATCAAACCCACCACGACAGTCAACAAGTGTAAGGAGTACAAGAGATCAAGATACTCAACCAGCTGAACCTCCATGGAATTCATCGACTAGGTCACATCCTCCTGCACATGTACCAACGCATTCAGAATGAAATATCAAGCAGAAGAAGCAAAAGAAGACAACTTGTAAAGATAACTATAAGACGACGAGAGACGGTGGCGAAGGAATCGACCGAGGAGGAGATCTAAAAGGATTTTTAAAGAGATGAAGATCATAGAATATTGTAAAGTATTTTATTTTGTTTCTTGGAAAATTGTTATAATTCTATGATTTTAATACAATATTTGCATTTTTTCTCAAATAATTAATGTTATAACGTGGAATGTTGAACTTATGTATGTCAATTGCCAATGTCTTGGTATTCAATTTCTATTTATTATTTACATTATAAAATAGAAAGATCTTTATGATATGTCGAATAAGAGATATTCTACACTTACATCATAATTAAACAATCAAATTTTGTATAAAATAAAATACAACAATTTAAAATATTATATAATAAGATTATTAATATAAAAAAATAATTTATTCTTATTACTTGATATTCAATTTCTATTGATTATTTACATTATAAAATACAAAGATCTTTATGAAAGTCGAATAAGACATTCTATCCTTATTTAAAAATAATAATCAAAATTTCTATAAAATAAACATACAATAATTACAAAATTTTGTCCAATATATTTTTATTGTTTAAAAATTTTTTACTTATGATTTGTATAAATAATGTGTAGCTATTTGCAAAATTAAGAACATCTATAATTAAAATGATGAGAGGGGAATAAAAATGTACAATAGATGAGGGGAGCCAAGCTCAAATCGACACCTCAGATGCGGATTGATGCCTATTTTTTAATTATGATAACATGCTACATATTTAATTAAACACTATTATTTTAATCATTATTTTTAAAAAAAAACCCAGGACATAGCACGGTAAACGATTTACCAAAACAGGCTCCTGATATGCACTCTTATTTTATACATGTTTCCCCTTTTCTAACTATAGAGAAGCATCTAATTTGATTTGTGAAAACAGAACGATAATCGCGAAAGATAGAAAAATGCCTGTCAATGGAGACGATGTCTTTTTTCTCATTTGTGCAGTCTGAGATTATGTTTTTAAATTTACCTGGAAAAAGCAATTTCTATCTAAAAATTGTCTACTATGCAATGAACATATGGCAACAAATTACATCAGATGCATCCAAAGTTAACCTTTGAGTTGGACTTAGGGGAGCAGACTATTCGATCCAGTTCCAAATCCATCTGCCGCATTTGAGTTGGATGTTTTGCTTCTACTAACAAAATCCCATTGTACCACAATCATACATGTGAAAACCATAAATATTTTTTCTTTCATGCAAGAAAGCACAATTACACCAACATAAAACTATGCTTTAAGCATTAATTAATAGTTATCACTGATTTTGTTCTTCCTGCTCTTCTTTTTCCTGGAGGCAAAACTGCTAGGACCAACTGCTATTGGCATTCGCTTTGTGCTGCCAAGAAGGAAACAACATTCAGAACATTTCCTAAGATGTGAATAAAATTTATGTCAGCAACCTACCCAGCAGAAAGATCAGCAGAGGCGGAATCACCGTCGTCTGGCTCCCGGCATGCACCATCTGACAAAATAGTAGTGTCACGCTAATTAAGCTCATCTAACAGATTCATACTATGCTAATTAATCAACCATGTATTTAAAAAAGGTCATTGCAAAAAAATTTTATCCAAACAAGTATAATCAAGATGAATAGAAGGATCCAAGGAAATTTTGTAACTGTACAGCACCTCAACTTTTCTCCTTTTATTGATTAGCGATGGAGTGGAAGTTCAGAAGCAATCTTGCAAAAATCGGCCGACTAGTCGGTCCGACTAGTCGAGTCGGGGGGTAGCCGACTCGACTAGGCCTAGTCGGTCAGACCGACTAGTCGGCCGATTTTTACATCAAGCTTTTATGATTTTTTGTTTTTTGCTTTTTTTAACAACAAACTTATTCTAATATGCTTAATGTTATATTTAGTGTCACTTCTTTTGTTTCATTATGCAGGTATAGAAAATGTACAAATCTAATACATAAGCAAACTTATTCTAATATGCAATAATGTTATATTTAAAGTCAATTACTTTATTTATTTCATTATAAAAGTATATAAAATGTACAAATCTATGCATAAAAATGATTTATATATTTAAAATAATTAAAAAATTCAAAATCGACTAATGGCCGACTAAATCAGATTAGTCGCCCAACTGCCGATTAATCCTTAGTCAGTGACCCCGCCGACCGAGTACGGACTACCACTTTCTGCAACCTTGTTCAAAAGTCCGTGTTGCGATTCCATTCCACTAGATGGGTTATTTTACAGGTTCTATGTTACTTTTTTCCTCGATATGAGGCCCCATGACATTATTATGGGGTTTCTACACTTTTCCACAATCACGATTATGCCCCTATATTTTTTGCGATAACACTTGTGCCCCTCCCTTCTTGGGCATTTAATAATTATGCCCCTCGGTTAGTTGCCGTCCATCCCCCCCCCCCAACCTAAGTGCACAAGTGTAATTAAAAAGAATAAAGAGGGATAGAATTGTGATTCTTTTTCTTCCCCACTTTCTTCCTCCTATGAAACACAACGAGAGGAGTTTGGCGGTGAGCAATGGTGACGTGTGCGTGCCGCACGAGAGGATGCTATCGCCTGGAGGCGCCTATGCTCATGCACAAGGTTGCAGAAAGCAGTAGTCGGTACTCGATCGGCAGGGCCACTGACTAAGGATTAATTGGCAGTCGGGTGACTAATCGGATTTAATCGATCATTAGTCGATTTTTGAATTTTTTATTATTTTAAATATATAAATAAATTTTTATACACATATTCTTATATGTTTACATTGATTTGTACATTTTCTATTTTATCATAATAAAATAAATGAAGTAATTGTCTTTAAATATAACATTAAGCATATTAGAATAAGTCTGTTTTAAAAAATTTGAAAAACTAAAAAAATTAAATAATCTCTATGTAAAAGTTGACCTTGCAGTCGGTCCGATTAGTCGGATTGACCGACTAATGACCGACTAGGCCTAGTCGAGTCGGTTACCCACCTACTTGACTAGTCGGGCTGACTAATCGGCCTAATCGGCCGACTTTTACAACAATGCTCATGCATCACGATCGGCTTCTAGAGATGGCGACAATAACACCGCCTCAGATGGCAGAGGGAAGCAGTCGTGGAGTAGAGGAGCTCATGCTCACTCCAGATTGCTCCAACACATGTAGTCCGATGGTTGGCTCACAAACAAGAGAGAATGCTGAGCAGGTAGTACAATGATGCTCCAGACGGAGTTGGGCAGCTACGAGGGATGGGGAAAAGGTTCATGGAGAGCATCGCACCCGAGCACACAAGCAGAGCAAAGGAGGATGGTGGCTGGAGATTTTGTACAACCTCTTCATTGGCCCTGTACATGCATTCATAAAAAAATCACATTGGTGCATATTTTTCAAAATCCACTGATCTCAAAACGGTGACCAAGGGTTTCATGGTGTTAGAGAACATATGAACACCATGCCAAAAAGACTTCCTCTTGAGAACTAAGTTCCGCATACTTTACCCCAAGGATCGATTCGCATAAGAATTGTTCTTCCATTCTCTTGAAGTGAAGAAGTATGCAAGTGAACATTGACTCTAATCAAGCTTTGCAATGTAAGAAATACAATAGCGAATCGAGTAACTGCAAGATTCACCAAATCACATGTAAATCTTTCCACCATCACTAAAACCCAAACATGAGCATAAACAAAGTTAATTATTTTCTTCGCTTTCTTGAACACTGATGCAAGAAGATGTAATTTGAGGATATCGTCCTACAATAAATCAATGCAATGTACTGCACAAGATGTCCAATAAAGATTCTTCCTTTTTTCCATCAACATTTGCTCTCCTGCTTTATAAGCCGATGCATTATCTGTTACCACTTGGACAACAATCTTCTCCCCAACCTCCTCAACTTCCTCCAACACGCTAAAAAGCATCTTGGCATCTTTAACTTGATCTGATGCATAAATTGTCTTCAAGAAGTAAGTACCACGAGAATTATTACCAAAATTTTGATTAGTGTGTGTCCTTCAGTGTCAGTCCAACCGTCAAAAATGATATTGATCAATGTGCATCCTTTGGTATCAATTATTGCTTCATCAAAAAAAGGTGGTTATGCCCTACTTTTCTTCTTTCAAAATCCAAGTCCGTAGTTCATTTTGTGGTTTTAAATCTTTCCATACCCACATGCATTAATCATTATCGTCAGAAATGGAGGATTATTAGCTATGTCGAATGACAATGAATTCTAAAAATATATATCTCCCAATGCTTCTACAAATCCGCCTCCTCTCGTCTTTTTTTCCAACTTGCATTCAAAATGATTTTTTGTGTTGGAAGATCCAAAGTACCTACAACCCTACCTTTCCGCGTGATAAAAAAATCCATCGATTCTTGAGATTGCTTAACACCGCTAGAATCCACTAATGCTTTCTATGATGGTTGAGTTTCATCACATCCCGATGGATCTTGCATCCCAACTCGACAATTATCTATGTCGCTATTGCTAGGCTGTCCCCAATATTCCTCCCAGAAATAAACACATACTGCAGAGGAGAGATAATGTGATCCAGGACTCTGCTCAGTCTATTCGCCAGTACCTTGGCTAAAATCAGATAGAGGGCATTGGATAGAGCAACTGGGCGATAGTCATCGATGTGAACGGCACTCTCCTCCTTAGGCAGAAGGAAAATGAGGGCCTTGTTAATTCTCTCTGCTCCAGCATTATCGTTAGCAAATTCCATCACTACATCCACCACCTTTCTCCCGATTATTGTCCAAAACTCTTTAAAGAAAAACACAGGGAATCCATCAAGTCCAGGTTCACCTCCTCTTCCGTGAAGTTCACAACCAAACTATCAGCATGATGCCTGAAAAGCTAGCTTGCACCCAAGCCAGTCCATCTCCAAATCCTTATGTTTGTTCGTTTGGAAAAGTTTTGAAAAATGCTCCGCCACTCACGTCCTATCTCATGATCCCCTTCCACTCTCACACCATCTACCATTATTGATTTAATTAAGTTTTGCCAGCGTCTCACGCTCGCCAATCTATGGAAGTAAGCCGTATTAGCATCCCCTTCCTTCAGCTAGGATTGCTGCAAGTGTTGTTTCCATTCTGCACCCTTCTTCTTATCTTCTGCCACAAAAACTCTCAAAGCCTTTCTTCGCTCCACTAGCTTATCCATCATAAGATCTCTATCATCCTCCGACCTGTCCATGTGACTGACCACTATTTCTGCCTCTGTTTGACGCGCTATTCTAGCCTCTCTAACTTCTTTCTGGAAAATACATAGCCTTCCACGAAGTGAGACTAGCTTCTCTGCCATACACATGGCCGCTGAACCCGAAGAAAGTGTGCTGACCTAATGGTCAGAAACCAAATTTATGATATTCTCCTCCTGAAACCACGAACGCTCAAACCTGAAGAAGCCTCTGGGTTCTTCATCCTCGCCAGAATCCCACATCAAGGGAGTATGGTCTGATCTGGAACACACCCTTAGCGACATCTCACAAAGGGGAAAATCCTCCAATAGTTCTGGCGACGCCAAGAAACGACCAAGCGAGATCTGGAACCCGAACTCCTCCAAGTGTATTTAGTGCATGACACATCGAGCACATCGAGTTCCAACTCCGCAATAAGCTCTGCAAACTCAGACGAGCCCGGGTCCTGCCCCCCACGCAACCTTAGACGGTCAGAAGAGAGGAGCGTGACATTGAAATCACCTCCCATCAACCAAGATACCCCAGAATAGACTCTTCTGGCATGCCCTAACTTAGCCCATGATTCCTTTGTGAAGAGGAGTAAGGGCCATAAACAAAAGATACTGCAACAGTAGACCATGATCTCAAATTCTCCAAAATTACGGTCAAAACAAATCTTCCTTTCAGTTCTGACATGGCGGAAAAAAAGGGACTCCTTCCAAGCCACCACCAACCCCACTGAACTACCGCTAGCATATAAGGTCTTGAAACAATTAAGCGTTCCTCCTCCCACCGATGCCTAGACATTCAGCAAACACGAGGATAAATTTGTCTCCTGCAACAACAGATCACAACCCCAATCTCTCAGAAGGGTGCTGATCGAGCACCTCTTTTCTGGGTCGCCCATACCCCTCACATTCCAAGTTAGCACCCTCATTAAGGTAACTGAGAATGACCCGGAAACGACACCACTCCCGCTGCACTTGCCACATGCGCTTTGTCATTGTCTTGAACCACACTACCAAGCCGAACTCTACTTGGACACCTTCTATCTCGATACCGCTTCAATTTTCCCGCTCTTCCCCTTTCATGACCTGCGGATGAGGCTAAGGAACCCGGTATGGATCTAGCAAAACCATTCTCAAGCCCCGAAATAGCCCTCTCCAAGGGGGGCAACCACAACTGGAGACAAGGCTTCTCTGCTACTTCCACCGCAGAAGGAGTGACTTGCTGATGTACGTTCTCTTCAGCAATGACGCTCTTTACCGCTGCAATGGACCCAACTCCCTCCTCCTCACGCTCATTTTCCTCCGAGATAGCCTTTCTCGAGCAAAAAAGATGTTGTAGGTGCCCTCTAGTCTCGAAAGACCGCACATGTTTACCTGGCACCGCAACATGAAGTGGAGGGAGCAAAACATAGTCCTGGATATATCCTTCAAACCCAAAAACCCTTCGTTGCTCTTCCCTCCCCAATGGTCCAGTAGAAAGAACAAACAGAGCTTCTAATTTCGTCATCAAGCCCTTCTCGAACCGAGCGAGGTTCATACAAAGGCCACCAATGGGTCCACCGTTCAGCACGGCCCATACCCAATAGGTCGTTGCACCTGGACCGGAAAAGCCATCGGATCCAATGCCCGATTTAGGTTCGACAAAGGAACCGAGTTTCCAAATCGCACCCCGAAGCCCCAAAAAATCTCCAACAAATCCTTCGCCCTCAGAAGGAAAGTCTTCGTCTCACCTCCAACCCGAGAAAAACTCACCAAATCACATGCATCTTAAAAAACTGGCATATTTTTGAAATTTGAATGAGCAACCTCCGAAGAATCTATTCCCGATTGATGCCATATCGAATCTTGATCCGGGAAAAGCGTCTCTGAATCCGCTCCTTCCAACAGCGGCCCCGACAATACAGGTTCCTCCTTCTCCGACGAGGGTGAGAATTCCGGTTGGTGCTCTGTCCATAGAAGGACCTCGTGCGAAAGGCCAAGATCAGCAAAGATGCCTGGGAGACAAGAAGGTGGCAGTGGTGGGGAGACAACTCGCACGAGGAAGAGGAAGCTTGCACGGCCCACCGTCGAAGAGTTGATGCTCTCCGAAGGGATCGTCTTCGAGCACCCAAACTTGTGATAGTGACCATAAGGTCTGATCTTGGAACCCTACCACCAGACAGAATCTTTGTCAAAACTCCAAACTCCCTAAGCAACGACTTCAACACTTCTACAGTACGCGAGAGGAAGGGTGCCCCATAGATTTGAACCACCCTACACGACGGTGCAAAGTTTTCGCCATTCGTGCTTTGGAACACAAGAGTTGCACAACCTCCCAAGAGGACAAACCTCTCACACGGCACACCCCCTTCGCCCATCTTCACCACGTCCCCAGAAAAACTGTTTCCCAAGCAAACTTGAACCTGCACACTTATTGACTTGAGATCATTCTGGGCTTCCTAAAAACAACCAATGATCACCTCTTCTTTCTTAGGCTCAGGTCGAGGTCCAACCACCACTGATGCATACGAAGACGAAGAATGCAATGCTGACCCGCGCTCAATAGTGCCCGGTTGTCTTCCACCCAAAGGTAGATTGACACAATGACGCAAGATCCTCGGCCTTGGGCAGCAAGAAATCCGATGGCCAACCGCCCTGCAACGGAAACACCTCGATGGAGATGAGCAGAGGCTTGCCCTATGGCCGTATCTCCCACACCTAAAGCAATGATGGCCACGTTTGTGATGTGACACAAACGTCCAGCCCCCTTCGATCCTCTCCTCTATATGAGCGGTGGCTCTTCCTTCCCCTCTCCATTGATGGTAGCCCTCCTCCACACTGACTCTCCTCTAATCCTCCAACAGAGAGTCTCCCTCCTCCGCCTCTCCATCCGAATAAAAAATGTTTAATTTTTAACAACTTTTTTTAGTTTGATCTATTATAAATAGCAAATTACAATATTTGGAAACTAAAATTTATAGTGGCTGAAACTTGTAAGTGTATGTATTATGGTATTTTAAATTTGAATTTTTTTATGTTTTTGTGACTTTTATGAATTTTTATATGTTATTATTATTATATTTATTTAAGGGTCAATGTACTCTTTTTTCGTTTGAAAAAAATTTAGGTAGGCAATAATCTATGATATTTATAGGACTTGATATTATGTATACCAACTACTAGAATCAAAAATCAAAACCTGGTAAGCAGTAAGCACTTACAAAATTAAAAAGAAAATTAAAATGTGAACCAAAAAGTACAAGAAAATCACACATTATGAGTCCATTTAAATGGAGCCTCTAAAGATGGAATCAAAATATGAAATAGCCAAAAATAAAATTGAAGTATCCGTGAGACCGATCTTATAACATTTTCTGGACCTCAGCCCGAGTCGTTAAGGGAAGATAACTGACTACACAACTTGCTGGGCTCAATCCAACTGGACCTATTCACCACATCCCAAAATGCTTAAACCCAAGTCATTTATTAGTAATTTAGTAGTTCCAACTACTTATAACCCACTCTCATACTTTGATATTATTAGTTGGGGAACAATGTTTGGGGTATGACAGATATGCAAAAGCATAGGTCTGAAAAGAGATTAAACTCACGTCCTAGGGGACATTTCTTCAAAATCCAAAATCTGGTGGGCCTCTAATGTAATTTGAGTTATGGCAGCTCCATAAATGAAAATGCCTAAAATGCCGAGGTCCCTTCACAATTTCCCAAGGTAATGACCACTACCGATTCCCTTTCTTCTTCATAGGTGTGATGGTGGCAGCTCAAGGTAGAGCGCCATCCATTGGAACGTTCCTCTGCCACTTGCTAGCAAGAACTTAGGCACTCTGATTTACCATCTCAATGCATCGGAGGATCACGTTTGATCTCCTCTCGCAATCTAATGGGAGATAAACGATGAAAAGCACGTGTTATATATGTCCTCGAGGTTAACGAAGCTCTAAGAACTCCTCCGATCAATGCTTATGGAAACACATATTGAGCATCTGTTCTCCTGAAAACCTGAAGAGAAGCTTCATCTGCGAAGTGTGAACACTCAACACAATAAACAAGAGATCAGAATAGATTCAAATGAAATGAATTAACTCCGATCACCTAGAGATAACCATATGGCACCAATCTCCCATTTCAATATATGAACTAGTGATGAGTTTAAAATGATCTCTGCAGTGATCTTAAAGTATTTATCACCATGTTTCAGTGCTTAATCCCTAGAGCCTAAGATTGTTGGCGCTTATCTTCCAGGTTCTCAGTTCTCACGATGTTTCTAATCTCAACATGGAGTGAGAGGAATACCGTTAAAACGGAAGTGGGATGAAGATGGCAGATCCCTTGATTCAAAGAAAGAATCAAAGGGAAGAAAGGCCAGTCGAAGAAGAAGAAAGGAAAAACAAAGATCGGAGAAAGAAATCTAAATGGAAACCTAAATTGAACTAAGAAGCTAGAAAAGGGATTATGAAATGACATGGAAATAAACTTAAAATTATGGATTTTCACCCAGGAATGAGAACAAAGGGCTCGATCTTTGCCTCAATGTCCGACGATAAAATGGCAGAGGCTATCCATGCTGTAGCAAAACACAAAAGAAGGCACTCACGAAATCTCCCGCTCTTCGAGGATGCCCTCAGCGTCGAGGAACATGTACTAGGGTGTATGTGCGACTCGTTCAGATCATCAACTCGAACAATCGCGAAACCCTTACAAAGGTTTACGTACAAAGAACGGGAAACCCTTTATGGGTTATATCCGAAGACATGGAAAGAGATGTTTTTATGTCAGCAGCAGAAGCCCAAGCTTATGGCATTGTTGATCTTGTAGCAGTAGAAAATACTGAAGATCCCGTATAAAATAAACGACCTTGGATGCAGCTCATGAGCACCTCCTCTCACTCATGCTACCCTCATGACTCAACTGGAGATCTGTCACTACCTATAGCTCATCGAAGCTCTGGGAGGTGGACACAAATGAGCAGATGGGTGACGATGGAAGAGGTTTGACCGATATATAGGGCGTAGGAGAGGTCGGTCGGATCAATTGAGGATCAGTTGAGGTTGTTAATCAAACAACATCACCGTTGAGGTTGTTATCGAGGCAGGAGACCACACGAAAGCGAACTGGAACACCTGGAAAGATAGGTGTTCGGCCAACTTCGTAGCAAGTAGGATAAGGAGACCTATGGTGGAAGATGACTGTGGTGGCACGTGTTGCCACCAGATAATTCAACAAATATAAAATCAATTCAAATTAATAAATAGATGGTAAATTTCCTAAAATAAAAAAGGATGAATATAAAAATGTTAATTATTCAATTCATTATCTTTATGTAGAAGAAAACTTTTTAAAATAAAGACAAACATATAGATCTGAATTAAATACTATTAATTAAAGGTCAATTATTTCAAAGAATACAGTGCATTAATTATTATTTTATTATTGGATTTTTATCAATTGTATCCCTCCGAGATATTGCAATATTGTTATGCCCCTCTCTTTTTGGGAATATCAGTTGTGCCCCTGACTTCTTATTCTTCTATCACTTGTGCCCCTCAGTTACTTTGGCCATCAATAAGTTGAACTTAACCATGGTTTGATCAAACCATTATGTAGTTAAGAGGCGCATATCTGGAAGAAAAGCCCCTAGGTCCTCCTTCACCCCTTCGACCCCTCCGACATAGATGTCTTCTACGTGCGGACCTCCGATGATGACAACAGAGCTCAGGTACATGCTAGCGAGGGAGCACTTGGGAAGGGGATCGCGACGGCGGCAATGAGAAAGACGTTATGAGTAGCGACAGAGGAGTGATTCTTCTGCTGCCTGATGAGGCAGAGGATAGGAGAGGGTCGACCTAGGGAGGTCGGGGGTGGAGGAGAGAGGGGGCAGAGGAGGGGGGAGGCTGGGGGTGGAGGAAAGGGGGAGGATGGGGGCGGAGGAGATGATGTGGCGAAAGATGGGGGAGGCTGGGGGCGGAGGAGATGATGGGGTGAAAGATGGGGGAGTCTGGAGGCGGAGGAGAGGATGGGGCGAAAGATGGGGGAGGATGGGGACGGAGGAGGGGGGAGGCTAGGGGCAGAGGAGATGGGGAGGCGAAGGAGGGGGGAGGTTGGGGGCAGAAGAGAGGGCGGGGCGGAGGGGGGGAGGCTGCGGGCGGAGGAGAGGATGGAGCGGAGAAGAGGGGCCGGGAGTTTGGGGGTAGAGGAGAGGGGTGGGTGGGGAGGTTGGGGGCGGAGGAGGTCGGCTTGGGGAGGAGGATGAGGGGAGGGAAGAGGTCGGCCTGGAGAGGAGGATGGGAGGGAGGAGGAGGTGGGCCTGGGGAGGAGGAGGTGGGCTAGGGGGAGGAGGAGGGGAGGGAGGAGAAGGTCAGCTTAAGGAGGACGAGGGGAGGGAGGAGGGAGAGGGTGAGGAGGGTCAAGAAAGACCTCTCAAACCTTTTTTTCTAATTTGTTTTCGGTTGTCCCCAAAGTTAACGTCCATTTACGTTGGGGATGAATGACAACTAACACGAGGGGCACAATAATAAAACAGTAAGAAGTCGGGAACATAACTGATATTCCTAAAAAGAGAGGGGCATAACTGATATTGCAATATCTCGGAGGGGCACAACTGATAAAAACCCTTTATTATTTATATATAAGTTTCTTATATTATATTTTATTAATTTACCATAATAGTTTAGCAACTATTATATAATTGTGTTAGATTTTTGTATGATTAACTTAGATAAATGGTGAATCCTTCTCCCATTTTAAGTAGGGTAAGCTACATGGATTCTTGCTCAAATCCATGTTAAAAGATCCGACTATTTTTACGATAGTCGTCAGCTACCTAAGACAACCCCTACAAGGAGGGATATAGTATGATTACCTTAAGCCGGTATAAATTAGGGAACCTATAAACTAAAGAGTTCTAATTTATTTACTTTTCTTGAACTTTATTTCTTATTCATGTTTAGTTTAATATATACAATATCATAAAAATAATAAAAAATACACAAGAAAAGGATTTAAATGGTAATATATATAATTATTGTAAATTAGAAATATAGTTATCTAAAACACCATATAGGTCCCAAACCCACATTTCACAAATGAAGTCATCGCAAATCCAAATTATTTTTAAAATTAATGGATTTTTACTTTGAACTTTAAAAGGTGAGCAAACCTCAATTGGAGTTTGTATATGAAAGATTTCAAGCTTTGAATTTAGGCATAATTTCAATTACGGTTTGGGATAATTTGGTATATATACAAGGTAATTTTTTTCTATTAAATTTAAATTTTTATATCTTTATTTATGGTTGCGAAAGCATTAAGTTAAAAATAGTTGAAATTAGTTCTTTATTATTATTTGAAATTCGATCTTATGTAGAGTACGATTGTTCAAAGGATCCAAGATTCTAAACAACCATAACTCATCCCTTTAACCCCAGTATTCTTTGTGACATTATTATACATTAGTATTTAGTCTATAATGAAGGTTAAAAGTGAGTTTTGTCAATTCAAGCTCTTTTTATATATAGTTATCAGTACGGGAAGTTGCCAAATTTATGACTTAAGAGTTTAGGTTTTCTTCGCAGATATGACCCCAGTTCTTTTTTTCGTAAATTTTTATTAACATTATTATGTGCATATTCCAAAAGGAATTTATGAGAAATAATTCAAAACAAAAGTGGAGAATTGCTAATAATTTACAGATATTTTGAGCATGGACTATTACACAGTCAGTTATTTTATATTTTCTTTAACTTATTTTGTCGACCAAGTCATGTTGACTTGGTCTCTGAGTTAAGATCATAAATATATCTTACAGTTTATTTCTTCCTGATTTTTTTGTCGAATTATACATATTTACATATATATTGTTCAAGATTTTCTTTCCTTTCTTTCATTCTTTTTATTTGTTGTTACTTGTTAGCATTAATTTTATACGCATTTTGGTAAGAATTGGATTATAATGATTATTTGCATGTGTTTTGCAGAGAATTTTGGACAAGATGAAAGAATAAAAAAGGTGAATATGAGATTCATTACCTTTCTACCATCACTATCCCACAAACATTTCAGGAGGCCTCTCATGATGTTTAATGGCAAGAGGATGGGCAAGCAAAGATGGATGCTTTGATTTCTAGAGTACATGGACTTGAGTTAATGCTCTAGTAAATGCACTAGTTCCTAGCTACAAATGGATCTTTATGGTTGAGCGAAATAAAGCTTGCATTTCTAGAGTACATGGACTTAAGTTGATACCCCGATCTACTACTTTGACATATTATCTTTTATGGCACACTTTACGACTATAATAATTCTCTTGTCTTTCGTAATTCATAACAAATGGCCTCTTTATCAGCGTGATGTGATTATGCATTCCAATATAGAGAGCTGCAAGAGGTACATATAGAGCAACCACATGACTTTGTGGCAGAGGGGGAGTCTCATAAGTCTTGTCTCCTTCGCAAAGCAATATGGGCTAAAACATTCCTAGAAATTGATTTCACAGGCTTTCCCTAGTAGTAGAGCAGATGCAATATGTCAAATCAGTGTTGACTACCCGTTATTTGTATTATGCTCTAATGAAATTGTGATATTATATGTACATGTTAATGATATTGTTGTCATTGAGAATGATGTGCGCAGCATTTCTATCGTGAAGGAAGTGTTAAATAAACACTTCGTCATCAAAGAGCTTTGCATCCTACGTTGTTTTCTTGCCATTGAGTTCATTTGCAGGAGCAGATAAATTGTTCTTGTTGGAGTATGTGTTATGTGCGCTCATTGAGTTGTAGCAGGGTAAATGGATCCTGGAGGAGATCCATTTACCCCATTCTGTGTTTAGTCCCACATCGTCTAGTGGTGCGACTTGGAGGCTCTGGAGAGGCTATATAAGGAGCCCCAGACCTCCTGTATCCATTGAGAAAGTCAATAGACAAACACGCCCATAGAGGGCTTCTCCCGTGGGTTCATCCCGCTCCTCACGGAGTAGGGTTCCACGTAAAATCATGGTGTTCCCATGTTGATGTTTATTGTTCTTAGCTCTGTTTTATCATTCTGCTTCCGCTTCCGATTTTCTAACATGGTATCAGAGCGGGTCGATTCTCGAGGATTTTCAAGTTCTTAGTTTGTTCGAGATTCGTTTTTTTTTGTATTCGTGAGAAATATTGTTCATGATACTAGAGATGAGTGCTTGAAATTTCTACATTTGAAGAATTTTGTTTTCTCTGGGATTCTGCAAACTAGGGTTCCTGTTCTGAAACCCTAATCTTGGTTGGGCACCACTCCATGTCTGGCTCCAGACGCAGGCGGCCCCTGATCTCCTGCCTCCACCGCCCCAATCACAGGCAAGCCGACATCAACCTTCCGGGTAGCAAAGATAAAGATCCCAGGAGGAGCTTTCAGCCCCAAGCCGTGCGATGCCCTATGCGGCCTTTTCTCACGAGGGCTCGCTCCTTCCAGATGATGGCGCTCTCCTTCTTCTCGCACAAGGCGAGTGCGTTCAGCAACACAAGGCTGCACTGCACAGGTGCCTCTCCAGGCACGCGGCTCCATATTTACAGATCTTGCCGCCATAATCGTTCATGTAGGTCACCAGGCGGCGCGAGAAAAAATCCAAACCCCAGGCGCTCGTTTGTCGAGCCTCCTCTCTCCAGATTGCGGTCCCAGTCGACAAGAAATCCCTCCGCGCGAGGTTCTCATCTTCACCCCTTAGCAGTGCACCCCAGGCGCAGGCGCGCCCCATGCACCTCCTCTGTCCGTGCGGTGCCATCCCAGGCCGTGCAATCCCCTACGCAACCTTCTTCAAGTCGGAAGCTTCGATGTGCGCATCGCAGGCGCAGATGGCTCGCGATGTTCATGCACCTCCAGAACTTTAGCAGGCGATCCCCCCTCCCCCCCGCTTCTCTTTCCTCGCGCACTGCAGCGACTCCAGACCGCGCAGCATCTCCCTTTCCAGCCCGACGCCCAGGCGCAACCCCATCTTGGGTAACAACAACGGCATATGTAGAGGCCCTATCGAGGGGGTGGCGGTTTTGAGAGGGTTTCGGGAACCCTAGGCACGCTGGCCTTTAAAAAAAAGGTTTATTTGGTTGCCAGCCCAAGTGAGCTGGAAATGTTTCCGTGTTTTTTTTAAAAAAAAAAGAAAAGGAAAAAAAAGAAAGAGAGAGAAAAGAGGTATTGGGTCCATATTTGGGCCGAAGTTTTGTTAAAAAAAAGAGCCGCGTACAAAGAAAAGTCGTACGCATTTTCAAAAAAAATTGCGAAAGCCGTAAAAAAATGAGTGAAACAGCTTAAAAAAATTATGAAGGCTTAAAAACAATGAGGAAAAAGCCGCAAGACACTTTTGAGAATGTTTTGTTCCTCCCCATTCTTGTTGTCTTCTCCCAACTTTGTCGATGTCAATTTTCCGACAAGTATGGGAGAAAGGGGGAATATATGTAGAGTCACAGGTTGTGTTCCAGATTTCAGATTCAGATGCCAGTCTCCAGACCAGCCATATGATCAGACTCTACAGTTCGGTTTCAGACTCGACGATTGATCTCGAGTCACCAGTTTTCAGACACGCACGAGTGTGCGGTCATTTTCAGATGAGCATATGTTGCCATCATTGTCAGAGATCCCCATCATTCTTGTTGTTGTTCGGCCAGAGTTTTCATGTGAGCCATAGGGACTCCATAGCAGAGGACCATTCCCTTGAGGGCAAGGGTTTTCATGTGGTATCATAGGTACACCAGAGCAGTGCACCATTCTCTGAGCCAGATGGGAGAGACCCAGTTCTCCGACGAGGAGACTTCAGGCGCAAGTTCAGACTCGATGGTCAGATTCCGAGTCTTTAGTTGAATCACACTCCAGCCCGTTCGTCCTCCTCACCTGCACGGCATGAGAAGCAACGTCCTCGACTGCAGCAATGTGCGCGTTGGGTTGATATTGTCCGTAGTGTCTTGTAGCGTTGAGTTGAGTTTCTGTCTATTTGTCCAAGCTGAGCATTGCATGCTCCAGCTTGAGGGGGAGTGTTGGAGTATGTGTTATGTGTGCCCATTGAGTTGTAGCAGGGTAAATGGATCCTGGAGGAGATCCATTTACCCCATTCTGTGTTTAGTCCCACATCGTCTAGTGGTGGGACTTGGAGGCTCTGGAGAGGCTATATAAGGAGCCCCAGACCTCCTGTATCCATTGAGAAAGTCAATAGACAAACACGCCCCGTAGAGGGCTTCTCCCGCGGTTTCATCCCGCTCCTCACGGAGTAGGGTTCCACGTAAAATCATGGTGTTCCTATGTTGATGTTTATTGTTCTTAGCTCTGTTTTATCATTCCGCTTCAGCTTCCGATTTTCTAACAGTTCTATCACAATGCATATGTGTTTTTGACTTGTTTGACGAGACCTGGAGGCTTAGATCTTGGGTTAATTTACACCTATGGATATGGATGCCAAGTTATCAAAGGATACCTTAAAGGAGGTTGATTCAATGGGCGAGCTTCATGGTGTTATTGTGACTAAACATGTGTGTGTATCATTTGATGTGAATCGTGTCAACCAGTTCATAAGTTATTTCAGGAGGGCATATCTTGACGATGTGATGACCATATTGAGATATCTAAAGGATGTACATGAGAAAAGGCTCCTATTCAAGATGGGTTCCTCTTTGTAAAAAGTGGAATATTTTGATGCAAATTTCACAGGTTAACTCTACGACATGAAATTTACAACAAGGTTTGCATAATTATTGGAGGTAATCTTGTTACATGGCGAAGCAAGAAATATAGTATGGTATCTCATTCAACTACAGTAGCTGCCTAGAAGTTGACTCAAAATGCAACCAAGATGGTATAGGTTATATTTACCCTATGAGACTTGAACTTTGAGAGCATGGGACACATGGAGATGCCCTGTTATGACCAAGCTACCATTTTCATTGCAAATAATCATATTTTTCATGGAAGAACTAAACATGTGGAGATTGATTGCCACTATCCTCCTAATCTGATCCAGAGAGGTCTTCTTACGACACCACATGTATTATCTACTGAGCAACTTGCAAATGTCTTCACCAAGTCTCATGGAATCAATAATCAAGGTATGTCTAAGATAAACATGAATGAAATTTATTCTACTTCTTGATGGAGAGCGTTGAGAGAATTGTATATATGTTTTTCCATTTAGTTCGCCGTCGCTTATATACTGCTATAATAGAAACCTATTTCAGAGGTCTCACGAGGGAACCTTATTCATATTTTCATATGGTAGTGGCACTAACAAAGGTCTCCAGTGGAGGCCTGCTTCAGTTTCTGTATCCATAGCAGTGCATAGCCCAACAGTTGTGGATTCCATGGATTACAAGCACGATAAGACGTATTTTAATGTTTGAGAGTCATGTTTGAGAGCCAATACACAATACTTATGTGTATGTTTTTGAGTGTTGTATTGTTTAACTGAGCATTCCATGCTTCGTCTTGAGGCAGAGTGCTAAGAGAATAGAGGAACTAAGTTGCACATATGGGATTTTAATTTAACCTATATTGGTTAGTGTTGGGACTTGATTGTGTTGATTAGGCTATGTAAAGATCCCTACAATTCATTTATTAATTGAGATGTGTAATGCACTATCGAGTCGTATATGGATTTTCTCATGTGGTTGTCCCTCTCCACTAAAATACATAATTACAAAGTCTAGTTAATCAATGTGTGTCCAACCTAGAGCCTCAAAAAAAATGTGTCCAACCTAAGCATGCACGGTGTTATGCTCCAGTTTGAGGGGGAGTGTTGAGATAATCGTATGTGTTTCACCTTTTAGTCCAACATTGCTTATGTACTATTCTAACAATCATCCCTATTATACTAGGGATAGATAGGTCTCTCATATTAAGTATCTTCTTTGTTGTTCCTGACAGAGACATTGGACTCCAGAATGTGACAATTTTTTCTTTATATTGCAAAGGAGGTGAAGATGTTAGTCACCTCTTTTTCACCTGCCTTTGACTAGGAAGTTCGAAGGTGTTGAGATTCCTTGCATTGACACTTTCACCTTTGATTTATTCCAACGCAATGTCAAAGAAGACAAAAGAGGTCAGAATGATGCGGTCTGCATGAGAAAAAGAAATAATACAACCCCTCGCTATGGTATGGGTTGTTTCTGAAACAAAAAATGATACTGTCTTTTGGTTGGCAAGACCTTACATTGAGAGGTCAGTGAACCATAGATTGCATAGAATGACAGTAGCAGAAATGAAAATGCTACAGCAGATGCGTGGTCATATACGCAAAGATCGGAGTCTGAACGATGTGATCGGAATGGAAGTTGGTGTAGTTCCGACTGAGGATAAGATGAGACAGAACTGTTTAAGGAGGTTTGGCCATTTGCAAAGGAGGTTTATTGGTGCACCAGTTAGAAGATGTGAGATTAGAGATGTTGAGTTGGCTAAGAGAATGTGAGAAAGGCCCAAGATGTGTTAGAAGGAGACTATCGGAAGGGATATTAAATACTTGGATCTAAATCCAAGAATGACCCAAAATAGATATGAATTGAGGCAAAGAATTCATGCAACTGACCCTACTAAAAGTGGGAGAAGGCTTTTGTTGTTATTATTGTTGTTGTAAGACCTTACATCAAGAATGGGACTCAATTCATGCCCTACTATTAGCAGATTTTGGGAGTTGAATAAATTTTCGGATGATCACTAACTCTAGTATAATCCTTTGGCTTTTCAAAACCAAGAATAATTTTCTACATGGAAATTAAACTAGAAAGTGCATATATTTAATAGTACATAAAATCAAGGTTGCGGAAGTCGATAGTCGATCGATCAGGTTACTAAGGATTAATCGACAACCAGACGACTAATCGGATTTAGTCGGCCTTTGGTCAGTTTTCAAAATTTATTATTATTATATATGCTATTTTTTATACATATATTATTATGTGTTTACAGTGATTTATACATTTTCTATGCTATCATGATGAAATGAAAGAAGTAATTAGATTTAAATAAGGCACTAAGCATAGGGTAAAATGGGGCTGCCCCCATGGGGGGAGCTAACTTGACTCCCCCGCGCCATTCCGCCCGCTTTTTTTATTTTTTTTTGAAAATTTCTTTCGTGGATTTTCATCAATATATCCCTATATTATGTCATTCAAATTTCACGTGAAACAGAGACTCCTACGACCTCCATCCAAAAGGGTCGTTTTTAGCAATTCTGTTACCGTTAAAAAATGCATGTCTAGATGGAGGCCGTAGGAGTCTCTGTTTCGCACGAAATTTTAATAGCATAATATAGGGATATAGTAATGAATATTCACGGAAGAAATTTTCAAAAAAAATAAAAAAAAAACCCGTGCGAAATAACGCGGGTGGAACCAAGTTAGCTCCCCCAGGGGGCAGCCCCATTTAACCCTTAAGCATATTAGAATAAGTATATTATAAAAAAAATAAAAAAAATAATTACATAATCTCTACGCAAAAATCGGCTGACTAGTCGGGCCGAGTAGTCGAATAACCAACTTTGATCGACTGGTAATTAGTAAGCCACCCTGCCAACTCGACTAGTCGGCCTAGTCGGTCAACTTTTACAATAGTGCATGAAATATGTTAACATCAAACATACTTACATAGTCTTCAGATGGAAGGTAGTGATGATGTTGAGAACGTATTACTCAAAACAATAGAAGTTGGGAGTTCCTGCTAGTCAGTCTCATAAAAAATCTCAACGAAATTGTTGGATGGAAATAGCTTCAGCATGAGGATGATGGATGCATTACACGATTCTGACATCTTACATAAAATTCTCTTCAAAAACAGAGGTTGTCCGAATTTACCGACAACATTTCGACCCCATGATAGGAAAGAAGGTTTCAATCTAACAGGCAGGGAAAGTTAAGCTAGGCAACAAATTACAATATCATCGCTGAAGGGAAAGCCCAAGCATTGGGCTTCAGCATTTTAGAACTTTAAATAACTGGGTGCATCGGCACAAAAATTAAACATTTGTCTACATCAGGCCTTGTAATATTACATTGGCCAGCTTCTTCTTATAGTGCCAACTGGAATTAATATCTCATTGCAATATTTACTTGAATATAGAGAAAGAATGCTAAGTACTGAAAAAACAAAAATTACATTAAAAAAGTGAGGGTAATTGTTGACGCATATTGAGTAACTGTATCTCTTTGTTATTTTATTTTCTTGTTATTCTCTTTATGTAATTTACCCATAGGCTACTCTCCTATATAAGAGAGCCTAGGGCTATGGAATAGAACTATCTCATTCACGTTTCCCAACATGGTATCAGAGCGACGGTCCTAGACCGGAGTTCTCGAAACCCTAACCCTAACCCGCCCCACCCGCCGGCCTCTCTTCTCTCTCTCCCCTCTCGGCGCCGCTCCTCTCTCCGATCGCCGACCTGCGGCGCCCTTCAGAGCCTCTCGCCTAGCGCTTCTCGCGCGCTTCTCGCTGATCGTCGCATAGCGCATCGAGAGCGCAACGTGCCTCCAGCGCATCTAGCGCAACGTGCATCCAGTTGCACTCCAGCGTGCAGCGTCATCTAGCGCGCAGTGCATCTCGCGCTACGTGTGGCGCGGCTTCAGCGCCTAACGCGTCTCCAGCGCATGTGCGCCTAGCGCGCATCCTCCAGCCACTGCGCGCATCCTCCAGCCCCTGATCCAGCGCTTTGCGCGCAGCGTGCGCCACTGATCCAGCGCCTGCACCGGCATCCAGTTTCGCTCGCACGTGCTTCTTGCACGTGCTTGCGTGCTCCAAGCCCTAAAACTCTAGGGCACAGATCTTGATATATATATGGGGTTGGTTGCTTGACGTCTACACACGCAACTGATCCCGTCTATGTCATTGTAGACAAAGATTGTTGTCTCTCGGTCACTCCAGTCTTCCATCTCCAGTATGTCAGAAAGCAAGGCAGATATCCCATCTATGGGCGCATTTCGTGGTCCAGCGCCCATCGTCAAGATGGATGGTACGAACTATGAACTGTGGGCAATGCAGTTCATGAGTATGATGAAGTCTACGGGTAAGAAGCATATTCTTACCGAGCCCGAGCCTGCAGAGAAGACTGGAGTTCATGCCTCATGGGAGGCCGATGATGCTTATGCCAAGGTGTGGCTATCTGGCACATTGGCTATTGAAATCGCCAATGACATTCTACATCAACCTACAACCAAAGACATGTGGGATATCCTGGCAGCAACGTATTCTCAAGCGAAGAACGAGACGAAAATCCTGCAACTACAACATGATATCTTCACGATTAAGCAGAATGGTCGTCCTTTACATTCTCTCTATACATCATTGAGAGGGATGTTCGAGAAGCTCTATAGCTTCATGCCTCTTACTGCCACACCAGAACAGCAGAAGACATACAGGAATGCAACGATGGTGGGTGTGTTTCTCGCTGCACTTGACCCAGAGTATGAGGCAGCACGTTCACAGATTCTGGCGGACTCGACTATTCCTCCCATGGAGGAAGCCTTTCACAGATTGAGCAGGATCACAGTACCTTCAGCAGCAGCGAATCAGAATCCCTCAGCTATGGCGGCCAACAGAGGTCGCGGCTTTTATCATCAGGGCCGTGGACATACCCCTCGTGGAAGGGGTGGTCGCACTAGGCCAACATGTTCATATTGTCACCGCATCGGACATACCGAGGACACATGCTACTCGAAGCATGGATTTCCTGCATCTGCACGAGCCGCTGAGCAGATAGAGCCCCCGTCTGCTGCTTCACTGGATCAGCGTTTTGATGACCTGGTTGCCCGCCTCAGGGGTATTATACCACCATCTGGTCCAGCACCGACTACAGGGAGTCATACTGATGCTGCTGCTTCTGCCTCTGCCTCCACCAGTACCTCAGGTAGTACACTTGCACTCCACAGTAGTAGATCTGATACATTGCCATGGATCATGGACTCGGGCGCTACACATCATCTTTGTGGCGACCAGAGTCTACTTACAGGATACACTCAGATTCCTCCAGGACGGACAGTAGTTATTGCCAATGGCACGCATTCTCCTATCACGGGTCGGGGGGAGATTAGACTGACGTCTTCTATGCAGCTCAAGAATGTCCTACATGCACCGCATTTTTCTATGAATCTTTTGTCGATTAGTCAGATTACGAAGGACCTCCATTGTAGAGCTATTTTTGATTCATCTTCGTTGATTTTTCAGGACATCCGTACGGGCAAAGTGATTGGTCATGGCTATGAGCAAGGAGGCCTTTATCGTCTGAACCAGACACCGTTTGCCGGAATCACAGCCTCTCCTGCTGAACAAGTATCTCCTCTCCTGTGGCATCTGCGTTTTGGTCATTTACCGCTTCAGAAGTTGCGTCTTGTCCTACCTTATAGTCTCTCTCACACACCTATCCAGTGTGAGGCATGTCAGTTGGGGAAACATCACAGGTCGTCTTTTCCCAGCAGTCAAGGTCGGAGTAGTAACTCCAAGTTTGAGTTGTTTCATGTCGATGTCTGGGGTCCGAGTCGTGTTCCTGATCATCAGGGGCACAGGTTTTATATTGTATTTGTGGATGACTTCTCTAGAGCATCATGGGTATTTCTAATGAAAAATAAGTCTGAAGCTGGAAATATTATTATTCACCTTCTAAATGAGATTCAGAATGTTTTTTCCACAACTGTCAAAATTATGAGAAGTGACAATGCCTTAGAGTTGTGCACCAACAATCTAGCCAACTACTACTCCTCTAAAGGAATTGTTCACCAAACATCCTGCGCTCATACGTCTCAACAAAATGGGGTTGCAAAAACAAAACACCGTCACCTACTTGATGTCACAAGGTCACTTCTCATTCAGAGTCATGTTCCGTATTCCTACTGGGGTGATGCAGTCCTCACTGCATGTTATCTTATAAATCGTATGATCTCGTCTGTCTTGAATGAACAGGTTCCTTTTTCACTTATTTATCCGGACAAGGATCTGTTCATTCTTACCCCTCGTGTGTTTGGGTCAGTCGCATTTGTCCATCAGTTGTTGCCTGGTTCTGACAAGCTCTCTCCTAGGGCTGTCAAGTGCGTCTTTGTGGGGTACTCCAGAACTCAAAAGGGGTACAAGTGTTTTGACCCTGTGCGTCGGCGGTATATGATCAGTGCAGATGTTACATTCTTTGAATCCATTATGTATTTTTCAGAATCCGGGAACATGCAGCCACCACCTATATCTCCTGATACCGTATTCATGGCACCACCATCACCACCACCACCGCCACCGCCATCAACAGTATCCCCGTTACCATTCCATTACACCCGCAGGCCGCATCCAGCTCATAGTCCTGACCAGTCAACTAGCTCGCCTATGGAATGTATTGAAAATATTAATGTTGATGGATCTGACGATATTTCTCAGCAGGATGCATTACAGGAACATGGTGATACCACAGAGGATCTGGATGTTCCAATCGCTCTACGCAAGCCGAAGAGAAGCTGTGCCAAATATCCAGTATCAGCAGCTGCGTCTTTTGAGAGGCTATCTGGACAATTCAAGACGTTTGCATTGGCACTTTCAGCTACAGACATTCCACGGAACCACCATGAGGCTTTGCAGGATTCTAGATGGCGGCTAGCAATGGAGGAAGAGATGGCGGCACTTCAGTCTAGAGGAACATGGAGTTTGGTTACGATACCTCCAGATGTCAACCCGGTGAGTTGCAAATGGGTGTTTACAGTTAAACACAATGCAGATGGCTCCATTGACAGGTACAAGGCACGCCTAGTTGCAAGGGGATTCACACAGACATATGGGGTAGATTACCTTGACACGTTCTCCCCTGTGGCGCGTCATTCCACTCTGCGGATCCTGTTATCAGTTGCAGTTACTAGAGACTGGCCACTCTATCAACTAGATGTAAAGAATGCATTTCTGTATGGAGACCTGCAGGAGGAAGTCTACATGCAACAGCCACCAGGTTTTGCTGTTGAGGGGGAGTGTTCCAAGGTTTGCAGATTACATAAGGCCATCTATGGCCTTAAGCAGAGCCCCAGAGCATGGTTCCAGAAGCTGTCAGACCTCTTTGAGAAACAAGGATATAAACGCTCCAATGCTGATCATTCCTTGTTTGTACAGAAGACGGTGAGAGGTATTATTGTAATCATGGTTTATGTTGACGATATCTTGATTACAGGTGATGATGACCAGGGCATTAAGCAGGCAAAGGAAAGGCTGGGGACCGAGTTTGTCACCAAGGACCTGGGAGTCCTTAGATATTTTCTGGGGCTGGAGTTTGCCAAAAATCCGCATGGATTAGTCATGTCACAGAGGAAGTATGTTACAGATCTACTGAGTGAGACAGGTATGCTAGGGTGTCGACCTGCTACGACACCAATGGACCCTAGCATGAAGCTGTATGATGATGACACAGAGGAGGTGGACAGGAGAAGATATAGAGAACTGGTAGGCAAACTGTTATATGTCACGATCACTAGGCCAGATATATTATTTGCAGTGAGCCGTGTGAGCCAGTTCATGGAGCAGCCACGCCAGGTGCATATGGATGCAATACACATGATACTTAGATATCTCAAATCTTCTCCAGGTAAAGGTATGCTATTCAAGAAAGGAAAGGGGATTTCTATCTCAGCATGCGCAGATGCAGACTATGCAGGATGTCCTAAGGATAGGAAGTCCACCTCAGGGTATGCCGTCTATGTTGGAGATGCACTAGTCTCATGGAGGAGCAAGAAACAAACTGTGGTAGCTAGATCTAGTGCTGAATCCGAATATAGGGCTATGGCCCAGGCTACTACAGAGATGATGTGGGTGAAAGCGGTGCTGACAGATTTATGCTTAGATGTACCACTTCCTATGAACTTGGAGTGTGATAATCAGGCTGCTTTGTTTATTGCGAACAACCCTGCATTCCATGAACGGACCAAGCATATTGAGGTGGATTGTCACTTCATACGTGATATGATTCAGAAAGGATTCATTGCCACATCTCATGTTACTTCAGAGAACCAGACTGCAGATATATTCACCAAGGCATTGTTACGAGGTCCATTTCAGAAGTGTGCTTCCAAGCTGAGCATGATTGACATCTATGCTCCATCTTGAGGGGGAGTGTTGACGCATATTGAGTAATTGTATCTCTTTGTTATTTTATTTTCTTGTTATTCTCTTTATGTAATTTACCCATAGGCTACTCTCCTATATAAGAGAGCCTAGGGCTATGGAATAGAACTATCTCATTCACGTTTCCCAACAGTAATATATAAGTACTCATATATTGTCTACCACTAATTACAACATTTAATAAGTTAAAGCATTCACCTTCAGGAATTATTACGTTAAGCTAGTGAGGATCATCGTATCTGGAATATTTAACCAAGTAATCATATCCTTGTACAGAAATCAAGAGCCGACAAAATGAATGAGCAGGCCATTTTGATATTAATGATTTACCTGAGCTCATATTCAAAGCCCATCGGTCCTTCCCATTGTCCAAATCCCAGCGATCGCCAACAGGAGGCATCCAGAAATCAGGTTCTTCAGAACTGCCTCCAGTTGCGATAGTTTCCACTTCTGGAGCATCTCCATCAGCCACAACATCAGTTTTCACACAATCATCTTCGTTTTTATTTCTCTTTTGGACCTTTTTGGAACAGGGTGTGCTTGAATCCATGTTCCTCAGGGAGTTCTTATTCTTTTTTATTGTTGAAGAAGCTTCTTTATCTTCTTCCTTTTGTTCTTCATACAAAATTACAAGAACGAAAGTGTCATAAATTCAAGCATGGAATAAGAAAAACAAACAATAATGCAACAAGACGAAATAAGTGACACAACTGTCAGAGGGATCAGAAACAAAGTTGGTGTAACGAGCACCGAGGAAGAGGTTTGGGGCTTGCAACGGATCAAGGTGAAAGTATTGACAAAAAATGAGTTACCAAATCCATTTTAAATGGAATTTGGGGAGTTGTTCAATGGAGTTGCAATTGACATGAAATTTTTTATGGAAGTTGCGGTTTTAAATGATTGAACCGATGTATCTCTTCTCTTATAACCAAAAACAGATATTATGAAGTTGAGTGCATAAGGATTTCAGCCCATTTCTTTTTGCAACATTACCTATTTGATTGGATACTAATAACAAACTTCTTGCATGCGGTGTCTCTCAAGTTTGTCTTCTACACTTCTTTTTTGTGAGGGTTGATCGTTGCAAAAATCCTTCTCAATGGTGTCTGAAATCAATGTGCATTGGAATACCCTGGACCTTTGAAAGGTTGGCTTTCGAAGGTTCCTTTTCATGGGTGCATGGGTGGTCGGTTCCTCATAGTCGGCTGCTTGAATGAAGCATTGTGTGATGAAGCCTGCACTTGCCAATGGTGAACCTAAAGATGAATGGATCCAATAGCTTCAGCGACTTCTCATAAATGTTGGATGGGTCTTTTTGGCAACCTACACGTAAACCTAGTTCTCAAAAACATATCCGTTTTTTCCCTTTTGTAATAGACTTTGGAGGGACCCTAGAGATCAGGGAACTGATGGGGGAGCAGGTGGGAGCACGAGCAGGAGTGGTGCCGACGGGGAGAAGGCCGGCTTTCAGGGGTGATCGGAGGGACACCAAGAATGAGGGGGAGGTGCGAGAAGATGTGGTGATGGATGTAGTCACAGGGGATGGCCCTTGGAGCCTCTCTAAGGAGAAGAAGCAACATTCGAAGGCCAGCGTTGTGAGGTGTTGCTACCGGTGCAGAGCAACATACCATATTTCCATGAAGTGTGCATCACCGGTGCAACTCTGCTTCCAATGCAGGCTACCCAGAGTCCCATACATCGACGGAGGGAATGTCCTTCGAAAGGGATGCGCTCGTAGTCGGGGGCTCCGGTGGTTATCGTTGAAGCTGCAAGACTTGGGGCTCAGGCGATGTCCACGGAGGTTGCAGAATGGATTCTTCCCCTTGGCCTGATGTCTAATGCAGTGTGGGGAACCCTGCTTATGTGGCTATCAAAGGAGGCTTTGAAAGAAAGCCTTTTGGATGGACTTGTGGTGAGGGAAGGTGATGCGGAGGCTTTTCAGAACCTACGGGAGAGGATTTTGACGGCGAAGGAAGGAGGCATCAACATCTGCGTTGCATGTCTAAAGGGAGGTACACTTTACGTTAAGGGGATGTCTTTGGAGGGCGCGAAATAAGCGATTGTGGTGGCACTGGAGTATGGCCTGTCGCCCGAGACAAGGGATGCGATCAAATGGCGAAGATCTCACTTCCTAGATGGAGGCGCTAGAAACGGTGAGATGGCGTGGCAACTTGCAATGGTCGGGATTCCACTGAGATGCAGAAAAGTTGAGGTGTTGCCGGAGGCTCTGGAGCCGTATAGGCGATGTCGTAGAGGTCTGTAGCACCGACATGAAGTCGGGCGAGGGTCGGAGGTGGTGCTCCTGATGAAGGGCATGCAACCACAGTCACCTCTTCGGTCAATGTGGATCGGTCGGAGACCCGTGTTGTTGTGCCTTGCGATCATTGAAAGAGGGGATGTGTCGATGGCTGATATCGTTGTCAGTGAAGATCAGGGACCACGCTCGATAGGGGGAAGCTCGATGGTCGATTTCATCAGGGAATATGAAGTTCAAGAGTCGCTCAGGAAACCCTACCATAAATTTCGGATCAGTAAAGACAACAACGCTTGGTGATTCATTTGTGGATTTGGATCAGAATTACAAGTCGAACCTGATCAGGTATGGCCATATGAACCCGATTAATGTTGATCGTATGTCAATCTACCAGCAAAAGAATAGATGAATCACATGAATGAGATCAGAAATGATGCCTCATGATGGACTCAAGTCTTCCCCTCACGCCAGTTGGGAGAAGTCTGGCGGAGAGGAAGAAAATGGGAATAGCCAAAAGGACATACTTGGGTGGTACCAATCTACCACCTCACAGGCAAGTGGAAGTCCAACCAGCCGACCTCCTCCTTATCTTCTCAACCAAAGGCAACCACCCCGCCAGTCACAACCTACCACCCAAAAGAGGAAGCCTAAGGTACTGGCACTGCAGGGGCAAACATGCCTGAGGAGACCTCAATTGCAATGCACATTGTGAAACTTCACCCGTGCTCAAGCCAAATGACACAAAAGTAGACTTGTTTCTGTTGATTTTCAACCCTAAGATATCGTTGAACAAGTCGAGCACCATCGACAACCCTCGACAATTCTTCGCTCCACCTTCATAAAAGACGATCACATCGGCAGTGTACTATAAGATCATCAAGGATAGCTCTTCCACTGCGTAGCCAGAATAGAAGGCACCAACAATAGAGCCCGGTCGATCATCATCGCATGTCAGCTGCCAAAATGAACAAAAGTGAGGCTAAGGGAAAACACAACGAAACCACCCTTTTGTGGTTGAAAATCCTCTCATAGGAATTTCGTTGACCAAAATCGCACAGGAAGCCGCCGTGATACACCACTTTATCAAGGAGATCCAAATAACTGGAAAACATCTACAATGTAGCATGCCTAAAGGAAAAGTCACTCAATATAATCATACGCCTTCGAGAAGTCCACGTTCCAAAGGAATCCATGTGCATTATGTCTACTCCAATCAACGACAATCTCTGATGCCATCAACACGCTATCCATCATGTCTGTCAGGCAAAAAACACTCTGCACCCGCAAAACAAGCCGACCCAGAACCACTCTAAACCAATTCGCTAGCACATTCACCACAATCAGGTAAAACCACATTAGACGATGCAGTAGGATGAAAATCATCCACCATGGTTGCTATATCCTTGGGCAACAAAAGTATAAATTAGTGAGCCAAGCAAATAAATTAATGAGCCAAGCAATCAAACCTAGAATTTCTAATGCATATACTCTTATATTATAAAGACTTGGTCCTTATTTTATAAGATTAAAATACCAATTGAGTTCCAATCAAACAACACTACAAATCTTACTTTTTTTAATACTTTTAAAGATTTTGAAAGACAAAAAAATCGTAATAAAAATCGTAATTTTCATATACCAACCGACTACTCGAACTAATGATGAATATAGGTATTAAACTCGGCCCGCACCAAACCACATAATCGAATCAACTAGTGCAAGATTAGAGGAAGTGTGATTGAGTACTTTAAAGGAAATTGAGATGACCACCAAATTCAAGTGAGCATCCTTTCTTCGCTTAAGAAAAATGCATATGATAGAGGGATCGACTTTTCTGTCGTTTGCAATTTGATAGCGGGGGGATGGAGCATCTCTTCTTCGTTGATGTCTTTCCATCACCTACTTGAAAGCCATGCCTACAATATAAAATCTGACAATTAAACATCGAAAAACCCTTGCAAGGAGTTTGGTGAGGAAACTAACATGTGTACAGTTTAACTCCTCTTTAGAGGTGGTCGGATGGAGTAATTGAAATCCATCTTGACTATTATTTTATTGTTCATTTATTTCTATATTGAAGAAGATGAAGATAAGGGTGAATCTTATCAAAATATTCCTTCTATTGAGGGGATGTGGAAAATATGGATATTGACATAACCTAGTGCCATGCAAGGTATGTCTAGTTATATCTCAATGCAGCTTTGAAACCTGGATATGAGAACCTTTAATGGGGCACTGTCAACTGCATGGGCTGATGATTGAGGAAAATAGTGGAAACCTTTGACTTTTGAGGGAGCTGATGAGCTTCAGATACAAATTGATATTTAGCTACATACGGAGGAGATTGTTACCTAGAGGTGAATAGTAATTTAGAAGAGCATTTACGCCCTTAGCCTCTTACACAGTACTTGATGGATGATTGGATGTGTTCAGACAACCATGTTACATAGTTCTCAAGAATCTTAAATCCCATGGAGGACATAAATATGATGGTGGTATCGTGTTGGACGAAGCCCCAAAGCTAGCCCAAGATGTCAGTTTCCAATTATTCTGGGCAGATGTTAGAGATTATGGTTATGTTTTAGACAAAGCCACCACCTCAGCTAGACAAAACTATCGACCACAGCCGCCTTTCTTTAAGCACTCCCAAATCCATTTTATCCTTGGCTTGTCTCTCAATATTTCTCACCTTTTGTCTGCCATTTCCTAATCGATGAATGGATTCCTGATGGAAAATTGCTGAATCCGAGCTATTAGATTCAAGTCGAGGATTGGAGGAACTCGTCTCATTCCTGCTCCCTAACCTAATGTGGCCGAACCGCAGGGAGCCATAGCATGAGGGGAACGTCCTAATCCTTTAGCCGCCGCAAGGCTGGAACATCCATCTAAGTAACCTCAACACCTTATTCTTAGCAGTCGAGATAATAGTTTGACAAAAGGGAATATAGAATGCTAGTTAAAAAATGAAAAACCTTAATTATCCACTCACTGATACTAGTAGGTATTATGTATTTTCTCTGTGTCTGCTCGTGGCTTTCACTAAGGTGGGGTTGTTTCAACGAAGACCCGCTTGATGGCTAATAGGGCTCGTGATCCTTGCTCCTTGAAAGACAAGGAATAGAAAACATAACAAATACGTGGAACAAGGGAATACTGAACCGTATCTGCTTTTGCACCATCATGATTTCACTCGAATTACAGGGACCTACACATATTAGTACATTATATCGGGGACTCCAACCGAGTGATTTGATGATGAAAGATCAACCTAACCATTGTGGCCTATGATAGCGCTTTCATATCTGAAGGTGAGAAAAGGTTATCTTTTCTCTTTGGCGCATGTACCAAAACCCCTATTAGTTTCGAATTTGATAGAAATGAAAGCAGAAACTAATGGAATAAGACTCCCTTTCCCTCCCATGTTCAGTCTTTTTTTAGATGTTTTCGTAGAGGTCTTTCTCATTAACGCAAACCTAATATCTAGTTCGGTAGGGAGGGGGTGATGCTAGTTTCGTGACACGCCCCTTATTAATTAGTCTCAAGATTGCCGCCACGATTCTTGTACCCGCCCATGGGAGGACCATCATCCTCTGAATCTATTGCCTCGAATGCGGCTTCAAGTTGATCCTGGCTCTATGTCCTAGAGGAGGGAGTGCTCTTACCCCGATCCCCCTCGCGTAGTCATCCTCTCCGCCGCCAAAAATCTTGCTCATGTGATTGAATTGATCCTTGACGTTAAGAGTGAGGTTATCAACTTTAGGGTATTAGTCACGTGTCTTGCCTTTCCGGGTAGTCCAATGTCCAAGCTTATTAGAGCATGGCCTCCGATCAGAAAGGCAAAAGGGATTAGGCATAGGGCAATCGTCATGTCCCTGGAAAGAGTTCTCGTTTCAGAGAAGCGTCACTCTGAATGGAAGGCGTTTGATCTCGGTCAAATCGCCCTGATAAGCTAAGATCGGACCAGGCTAGGTGATAGTTCAGTTGAATAGCATGCAAGAGTTGGATAGTTGTTTTCAGTGAATCCAAGGGCAGTGCTATCTATAAGCCTCCATGCATAGTATGCAGGCAATGAATCCCCAGCGAGAGAAAAGACCCCTGTTAGAAGAAAGGAGTCTTCGTTATGTGCGTAGGAAAAACCCTAGGCTCTCTTATATAGGGAGAGGCCTTAAGGGTAAATTACATGGATGTCTAAATAGAAGAGAGAAATAGAAACAGGGTACATAAACATATAATAATATTAGAAACTATCTCTACACTCCCCCTCAAGGTGGAGCATAGATGTCGATCATGCTCAGCTTGGATGAACATCTCTGGAAAGGTCCTCTGAGCAATGGCTTGGTGAATACATCGGCAGTCTGATCTCCTGAGCTAACATGGGCCGTGGATATCAATCCTCTCTGGATCAGGTCCCTGGTGTAAGGGCAGTCAACTTCAATATGCTTGGTCCTCTCATGAAAAGCTGGATTGTTGGCAATGAACAATGATGCCTGATTGTCACACTGAAGCTTCATAGGTAGGGGTACTGCTACATGTAGATCTTCTAATACGGAGCGAACCCACATCATTTCCGTGCTGGCTTGGGCCATTGCCCTGTATTCGGATTCCGCACTGGATCTTGCCACCACCGTTTGTTTCTTGCTTTTCCAAGAAACCAGAGAGCCTCCAACAAAAACTGCAAACCCTGAGGTTGATTTTCTATCCTTAGGGCATCCTGCATAATCTGCGTCTGCACACGCTGAGATGGATAAGTCTGCACCCTTTCTGAATAGTAGCCCTAATCCTGGAGTAGACTTCAGATACCTCAGTATCATGTGTATAGCATCCATGTGAATCTGTCTGGGTTGCTCCATAAACTGACTCACCCGGCTAACTGCAAATGCAATGTCTGGACGGGTTATAGTAATGTAGAGGAGTTTTCCTACCATCTCTCTATATCTCCTCTTATCCACTTCATCAGTATCACCATCATATAACTTCATGCTGGGGTCCATGGGGATGCTTGATGGTTTGCAACCATCCATACCAGTCTCAACCAGGAAGTCTGTAATGTACTTCCGTTGTGTCATCACCAAACCATGTGCATTCCTTGCAAATTCCAACCCCAGAAAATATCTTAGGGTTCCAAGATCCTTTGTAACAAACTGACGACCTAGGAATGCCTTCGCCCTCGCTATGCCCTGAATATCGTCTCCTGTAACAAGAATATCATCCACATAGACCATTATGACAACCGTACCTGCCGAGGACTTCTGGACGAACAACGAATGATCAGCATTGGACCTCTTGAATCCCTGGTGTTCAATTAGGTGGGACAGCTTCTGGAACCACGCTCGTGGACTCTGTTTAAGGCCATATATAGCCTTGTGAAGTCTACAGACCATATGCTTCTCCCCCTCAGCAGTAAACCCGGGTGGCTGCTGCATGTAGACTTCCTCCTGTAAGTCCCCGTACAAAAATGCATTCTTGACATCTAGCTGATAAATGCTCCAGTCACGAACCACCGCAACAGACAGGAGGATACGGAGAGTCGAGTGTCTCGCCACTGGAAAGAATGTATCCATGTAATCAACGCCATGTCTGTGTAAATCCACGGGCTACCAAGCGCGCTTTGTACCTATCCAATGTGCCATCTGCGTGATATTTGACTGTGAAGACCCATTTGCAGCTTACAACTGATGCATCAGGAGGTGCAGGGACCAAAGACCATGTGCCACGGGACTGCAAGGCCCCCATTTCTTCTTCCATAGCTAATCTCCAGCATTCACTCTTCAAGGCTTCCTGGTATGTCCGTGGTATGTCCACGGAAGACAAAGCTGTGGCAAACTGCTGGAAATCACCTGTGAGTCGGTGAAAGGAAACCTGTGAAGCAAGTGGATAAGATGCACACTGTCGTCTCTGTTTTCGAATAGCAATCGGAACATCAAGATCATCATCTGGGTCCACCTGTGAGGAGTCATCCTGCATATGTACCGAACCTGACCCGTCAGTAGTAACATCATCTGAACATACCTGAGGCGTAGTGATTGGCTGATGAGCTGTCTGAGCGGGACCTGACCGACGCGTATAGTGGTTAGGAAATGGTGAAATGATTCGCCGTGGAATTGGTGGAGGTGGAGGTGGTGGTGGCGGTGGTGCTGGCATAGGAACTGACACAGGAGACGAGTCAGGTGATAAACAAGTAGGTGGTGGTGGAACCAAAATATTATCAGTGGTGGTGGATGGTACCATTCTGTCCCCAGCTGGTGAGAAATACATAACCGACTCGAAGAAAGTGACATCCGCACTAACAAAGTACCTGTTGGTTGTAGGATCATAACACAGGTATCCCTTCTGGGTTCTGGAATACCCAACAAAGACGCACTTGACTGCTCTTGGAGAGAGCTTGTCAAGTCCAGGAGATAGACGATGGACAAACGCCACAGCGCCAAAGACACGTGGTGGCAGTGGGAATAGCTCCTTGTCTGGAAAAATAAGAGAAATGGGTATCTTCTCTCCAAGGACAGAGGACGGCATTCTATTGACCAGATAGCATGCAGTAAGGACAGCATCCCCCTAGAAAGAAATAGGAGCACAGCTTTGAATCAACAAGGTACGAGTGATATCCAAGAGATGGCGATGCTTTCTTTCCGCCACACCATTTTGTTGGGACGTATATGCACAGGTGTATCCCTTCTGGGTTCTGGAATACCCAACAAAGACGCACTTGACTGCTCTTGGAGAGAGCTTGTCAAGTCCAGGAGATAGACGATGGACAAACGCCACAGCGCCAAAGACACGTGGTGGCAGTGGGAATAGCTCCTTGTCTGGAAAAATAAGAGAAATGGGTATCTTCTCTCCAAGGACAGAGGACGGCATTCTATTGACCAGATAGCATGCAGTAAGGACAGCATCCCCCCAGAAAGAAATAGGAGCACAGCTTTGAATCAACAAGGTACGAGTGATATCCAAGAGATGGCGATGCTTTCTTTCCGCCACACCATTTTGTTGGGACGTATATGCACAGGTGGTTTGATGAATAATACCCTTCAATGACAGAAATTGAGAAAGAGAACGCGTACAAAATTCCAGGGCATTATCAGTCCGAACATATTTGACAGATGAAGAGAAAACATTCTGCACTTCATTAATCAAATTTTTGATAACATCTCCTGCTTCAGACTTATTCTTCAGAAGAAAAACCCAAGAGACACGAGAAAAGTCATCTACTACCACAAGATAAAACCTGTGCCCCTGGTGATCGGGAACACGACTCGGACCCCATATATCTATATGTAACAACTCAAAAGGGGAGTTACTGCTCCGACTCTGACGACCTGGAAAGCTCGACCTGTGATGCTTTCCTAACTGACATGTTTCACAACGAAACGACGAACTTGGAGAGATCTGAGGCAGAAGATGGCGCATCTTCTGGAGCGGAAGGTGACCAAAACGAAGATGCCAAATGTAAGGTGAGACTGGTCCAGCGGAGTGAGTGGAGATGCCAGCATAGGATTCGCGAACCAGCCGATATAAACCGTTCTGCTCAGAGCCACAGCCAATCACCTTGCCCGTGAGTATGTCCTGAAAAATGAGAGAAGTCGGGTCAAATATAGCACGACAATTCAAATCCTTTGTAATCTGACTAATAGACAGCAAATTCAGTGAGAACTCAGGGGCATGTAAAACATTCTGTAGCTGCATAGTGGAGGATAAGAAAACCTCCCCCTGGCCAACAAGGGGTGAGTGGGAACCATCTGCTATCTGTACTGAGCGACCTGGAGGAATAGCCCTGTAGGCCTGTATTCTTCCTCTATCTCGACACAGATGATGTGTAGCTCCGGAATCTATAACCCAGTCAGATATATCATGTGAAGGTATGAGGGCTGATGATCTACCTGAGGAACTGGCTGCGGCAGATGAAATGGCAGAGGCTGTAGCAGCAATATCTGAAGAGCCACCAGATGAATCACCAGAAGAATGTGGCATAATATCACGGAGACGGGCCACGAGTTCGTCAAATCTATGATCTGCAGTAGACGGTAATGGAGACTGTGAATGCTCTGCAACCCGTGCCGATGCAGGGAATCCATGCTTTGAGTAGCATGTCTCCTCTGAGTGTCCAGTTCTGTGACAATACGAGCACATCTGACTGACTCGACCGCCTCTTCCTTGAGGTCCACGGCCACGTCCACGACCACGCCCAGAAGGTGGTCCACCTCTCCCACGCGAAGCTGCCATCGCAGATGGGGGTGGAGTAGAAGAGCTGGATGAAACTGGAATACGACTGAGCCTCCTGTAGACATCCTCCACTGGAGGAATGACTGCATCTGCTAAAATCTGTGACCGTGCAGCATCATACTCAGGGTCGAGGGCAGCAAGTAGAACGCCCACCATGGTGGCGTTCCGGAACGTCTTCTGCTGCTCCGGAGTAGCAGTCAGAGGAATGGTACTGTATAGCTTCTCGAACATCCCTCTTAGGGATGTGTATAGAGAATGGAGAGGTCTGCCGGCCTGCTTCATCGTAAAGATGTCATGTTGAAGCTGCAACATCTTTGTCTCATTTCGCACCTGCGAATACGTAGCAGCAAGGATGTCCCACATCGCCTTAGCAGTGGGCTGATGGAGGACATCATTAGCTATCTCCATCGTCAACGTACCAGACAACCATACTTTTGCGTAAGCGTCATCGGCCTCCCATGAGGCATAGATCCCTGTCTTCTCTGCAGGCTCATCCTCGGTAAGAATGTGTTTCTTACCATTTGATTTCATGAGGCTCATGAACTGCATAGCCCATAGCTCATAGTTAGACCCGTCCATCTTCACTATTGGCGTCGGACCTTTGAATGCGCCAGTGGAGGGCAAATCGACTTTCGATTCTGACATACTGTTGCTCGAAGAAGACGAGGGGATAATAGACACTGTGATGAATGTCTACACCAACTGCATCGGATTTGAGTACGTGTGTAGACTTTTACGCACTCAAATCCATAAACCGGGGGTCGAGGGGTCTAGGGTACGCCTCCAAGGAAGCTTACAACCCTCGAATCACCTCGAAAACGACGCCTAAGGACTGCTGGAGGCTATGGAAGCCCTACGACGGCTGAAGGGGGTGCCGCTGGGGCTCCAAGGGCCGTTGGTGCGGCTGGAGGGTGCCGCTGGGGCGGCTGGAGGGTGCCGTTGGTGCGGCTGGAGGGTGCCGCTGGGGCACCAAGGGCTGCTGGGGCGGCTGGAGGCGGCAGGAGAGTGCCGCTAGGGCTGCGGGGGCCCGCTAGGACGGCTGGGTGCCGCTGGTAGGGGCTGCAGGCCCGCTGCGAAGGGCGGCTGGAGCCGCTGGGGTGTGCGGCTGGAAGCCGCTGGGTGGTGCAGCGGCAAGGAGCCGCTCGGAGGGGGTCGCTCGGAGGTGCAGCGGCCGGGAGCCGCTGTTGGGGGTGCGGCTAGACGAGAGAGAAGAGGAGGGGCGGCGGGTGGGGAAGGGAATAGAGCCCTAAGGCGGCTCTGATACCATGTTAGAAGAAAGGAGTCTTCGTTATGTGCGTAGGAAAAACCCTAGGCTCTCTTATATAGGGAGAGGCCTTAAGGGTAAATTACATGGATGTCTAAATAGAAGAGAGAAATAGAAACAGGGTACATAAACATATAATAATATTAGAAACTATCTCTACAACCCCCTTTAAGGCCAAGTTTCGGGGCATTTTCGAGGAGTAGCCCCTTTCTTCAGACACTTCTTGGCACATACATTAAGGGAGTCATCGAAAGATGACTGAAACACCAGAAACAAGGACTACCCGAGCTAATGATAGAAGCAATAAAACTTTCTGACCAAGTCCCATTAATTGATCAATGTGGGTCGGGGGGACGGAAGGGGGGTCAAAGGGGGGAGTGCAAAGTCCTTGTTCATATCATTGACCGGGTCCGAGCTTCCCAAGCTCTATGTTGATTGGGAAATCTGCAAGAGTCTGACCACCTTCTTGATTTACTCATGGAAGGCCATATCGATATCGGTATCGATATCGGTACTATGTCGATACTATATATCATCAATATATCGACGCCATATCGTTGATATCGAACCGATTTCATGAAGAAAATGGCATGCCAAGGCCAAATATCAGCCATATCGGCGATATATCGGTTACCTGTCGATACCGATATATCGGTGATGTATCGCCGATATATCGCGATATGGCCTTCCATGGATTTACTATATTTAAGTCTTTGGAGTATTTTGGGATTATATTCCACATCGAGGATTTGTGCCCTAGACAACTATAACTATATTTGATTTTCGACTTAAAGAGAAAAAAAGGGTCAAAGTTCAAGCGGAACTGAGATGTCGAACCGACGAGGTTAGAACAGAAACTTGATCATGAGATAGCTTTCTTTCTCAAACCAAGTCTTGGATTTCACATTAGACCATATTGATGGAATTGCACTATGCCGAGTTCTCTCCTTATCCACTACTTTTGATGAACGACAACAATCGAACAAAGGCAAGATATCCTAGTATATAAGGAGAAGACCAAGGCCCAGAAAAAACCATTGAGGTCTAAAGCTCGATTAGACATGCATGCTTTCCCGATCCAGGTCTAAAGCTCGATTAGACATGCATGCTTTCCCGATCCACCAATCTTTCTTTCATGCACCTGGGACTACAGGGAATTGGTCGCATGCCACCCCGCAGTAGTCAACGCCCGCATGCCATGTCCCAGCGCCCGGTAAGCCGATCGTGGAATTCGACCGTCAGTATTTCCATATAGACAAGAAAGCTATGGGATAAGGAAAGAATAACAGACTCTTACTGTTAACGGCTCCATCCTGACAATTAGGAGAACTCCAACTAGCCAGAGAAATGGATATGAGCCTTTGAGATCACCTAAAACCATATAACAAGTATGCCTTTGTAAGCCAACAGAAGTGATTGACCTTCTATCTGTCGACCGGCAGCAACCAAGACTTTTTGGTATGTTCTTAAAGTTGTTGGATGCAAGTTGGGCGGTGAGTGAGGGAGCTGCAAGATATATACATAAGAAATAGGGAAAAGATGCCACCTGAAGTCCCTAGGAAGTGACACGGGACGACCAGTAGTGTTCAGAAAGGCGGCCCAGGCGGCCGCATATGCGGAGGCGGTCCTCCTACCGCACCGAGTATGCTATACTCGCTCAATATACGGGCTATGGGGTATATGCGGCCGAGTAATCCACATATGCGACCGCATATGTAATAGAGGTAATTCTCTGCTCCTCCGCCACCTTCTTGACTTCCACATGGGTTGCTCCTCTGTCATCTTTTTCTCCTCTACCAAGGTTTGCATATTGCTCTATTTAGCCTTAAATCTCTCTATTTATAGATTCAGCAACGATAAGTCTCTATTTCTTTAGATTCTCCAGCAACAACTCCATTTTTTACATTATCTCATAACTGCATGAGTATAAAATAAATTACATGTGTTTATATAAGATCTTTTATGAGATAAAATGAATATAGATGTCGGATTTGCATGGAATTGTATAACTACACAGAACAAATAACATATATTTAGATTAAATGGTTGAATTTTTTTAATATTTGACTTTGAGTAGACAAATACAGCATTTACTAAAGTACGAAGGTTCATGGTTGTGTTTACTAACCAAGTTACACGTCCAAAAGAAGGTTACCTTCCAATTTGGAAAAGGATATCTACCATTTTTCTATCCTCAATCAATTTACCACATTTTTTACTTTCTCCACGGTTAACTTAACATCTTTATCTTTTGAAAATGAAATACTTTTGGGAATGCTTTGGTTGATATCACATTGTACAATATGTCTGCACTTCATATTTCCTCCATGTTATATTTTTTTAAACAAAAATATCTGATGTTTAAAATTATTATTATATTTTTAATTATTTTTTAACATGGATTTAAGCAAACATACAGATTTCGTTGGGGTGTTCCCTACTTGCGACGCGTTGCATCGCCCGATGCAATGAAAAATTGGCAAGGGCCGCTACATCGCAGCCTGGATGTAGTTCAAAATTTGCAAGGTTTCTCGCCTGAGGAACGCATGCGGGTAATTAAGCTAGTTCTGCTGCATCACCGCCCGGATGCAGTCCAAAATTTACAAGGATTCTCGCATAATGGACGCATGCGAATAAAGAAGTTAGTCCAAAAGAGATTGCAAAGGAAATTGCAGATTGGTAGTTGGAATGTTGGCACTTTAACTGGAAAATTGATGAAGATAGTGGATACGATGGAAAGAAAGAAGATTCATATACTATGTCTTCAAGAGACTAAATGGGTTGGAGAGAAAACAAGGGAGATCGAGAAGACAAGCTTTAAACTTTGGTACTCGGGTAAAGATAAGGGTAGAAACGGTGTTGGAGTGGTTATTCATAAGGATTTGAAGGATTCTGTAGTTAAGGTGCAAAGATTCGGGGATCGTATTATTTTGCTAAAATTGGTGCTTGAAGAAGAAATTCTGAATATCATCTCAGTTTATGCACCGCTAATTGGTTTAGATGAAAGGATTAAACAAGCTTTTTGGGAGGATCTGGATAAGATTTTACAAGAAATCCCACAAAGAGAGATGATTTGCATAGGTGGAGATCTTAATGGACTTGTGGGAAAAGATGCTTCAGGGTATGCTAGTGTTCATGGAGGACATGGTTTTGGGGATAGAAACAAAGAGGGAAAAGTCATTCTGGATCTTGTAACGGCATATGATCTTTTCATAGCAAACACTCTCTTCAAGAAGAGGGAGGAGCATTTAATTACTTATAAGAGTGGGCCAACTAGAACACAGATAAATTACTTTGCGTTGAGGAGAAGAGATCGGTTGTGTTGTAAAGACTGCAAAGTAATCTCATAAGAGAGTTTGACAACCCAACATCGCTTGTTAGTCTTGAATGTGCAAATGAAGGGGTTGGTAAAGAAAAGGACGGTTCCTAAGATCATTAGAACTAGATGGTGGAATCTTCCACTGAAGCAATCAAGCTTCAAGGAGAAGGTTTTAGAGGACTTATCTTGGGATTGTAGCGGAAGTGCAAACGAGATGTGAGAACCAGTAGCATCTTGTATCCGGAAGGTAGCTAAAGAGATACTAGACGAGTCGAAAAGAGGAGCTCCAGGGCAAAAGGAGGCTTGGTGGTAGAGTGAAGGGGTGCAAGAGAAACTAAAAATTAAAAGAGCATACTTTAAAGTTATGTCTAAGAATAGAACAACGGAAACTATCACAAACTACAAAATAGCGAAGAAGGAAGCAAAGAAGGCCGTAAACGAAGCTAAGTCAAAAGCTTATGAAGTTTTTTATAAAAATCTCGACTCTAAGGAGGGCCAGAAGGATATATTCATGTTGGCCAAAGCAAAAGAAAGAAAGACCAAAAACCTTTCTCAAGTGAGATACTTTAAGGACGAGGAAGGTCACGTGCTTGTTACTCAGAAGGACATAGAGGCTAGATGGGAGCAATACTTCCATAAACTTTTTATTGAGGAAGGAAATAGAGAGATCACTTTGGGTGATTTAGCTAGTGGTGAAAGCTACTTGAATCGTGCAAGCTATAGAAAGGAAGTAGAGGAGGCTTTGAAGGTTATGGGACCTGGGAAAGGTGTAGGACCGAATGACATCCCTATAGAAGTATGGAGAATTTTAGGTGAGCGCGGTTTATCTTAACTTACGAATCTATTCAATGTTATTTGGCGAAGCAAGAAAATGCCTGAAGATTGGAGGAGGAGTATCGTGGTGCCTCTTTATAAGAACAAAGGACACATTCAAAATTGCTCAAATTACAGAGGTATCAAGCTGATGAGTTACACTATGAAAATTCGGGAACGTGTGATCGAAAGAAGGAGGAGAAAAGTTTCCAACGTAAAAGAAAATCAATTCGGATTCATGTCAGGTCGCTCAACTATTGAAGCCATCCATTTGCTGAGAACAATGGAGATTTATAGAGCTAAAAGGAAGAACCTCCATATGATCTTTATTGATTTGGAGAAGGCTTATGATTCTGTCCCACGAGAGTTATTGTGGAGAGTTTTAGAGAAGAGACCATGGTTATTAAGGCGGCAAGGCGACAAGGCGTTACACCTGGGCGCCTAGGCGCCTAGGCGCGCCTAGGGGTTTTCAAAGTGGCATCAAGAAATTTCAAAAATATCGCATTTGGATGCTAGATTATTAAGAAATTATATCGCATTTCAAAAATACGACATGTATATCACATTTTCAAAATGCGCTATGTATATCGCTTTTTGTAAATGCGCAACGTATATCGCATTTTGAAAATGAGATATCTGTGTCGTGTGCATGAAAAATAGTCGTCTAGGTGTCAAGGCGTGCATAGGCGCACCTAGGCGGCCGCCTAGGCGCCCAGGCGACCCAAGGCGCACGCCATTTGCTATAAAAGCAAGGCGTTCGTAATAGGCGCACGGTCTGGGGCGTCTGGGCACCTAGGCGGCCGCCTAGGCGCGTCAAGGCGTGCGCCTTAACATCTATGGAAGAGACAAGTACATGTCCTATACATTAACCTCATAAAGGACATGTACGACAGGGCTTTATCTTGTGTAAGGACCCTGTCTGGGAAGACTGACTATTTTGACATCAACATTGGCTTACATCAAGGTTCAGCTTTGAGTCCATTTCTTTTTACTTTGATTATGGACGAGTTGACAAGTCACATTCAGGATGAGTTACTTTGGTGTATGTTATTTGCTTATGATATTGTGTTGATTGACAAGACTAGAGATGGAGTAAATGAGAAGCTTGAGGTCTGGAGACATGCATTGGAGACTAAGGGATTACATATAAGTAGGGCTAAGACAGAATATATGGAGTGCACCTTTGATGGAAGCAATGGTGAAGGAATTGGGGTGAAGATCGGTGATAATAACATTCGGAAGAGAGATTCTTTTAGATATCTGGGATATATTTTGCAACAAGATGGGGAAATTGATGGAAATGTTACTAATAGAATAAATGCAAGCTGGCTAAAGTGGAGAGGAGCCTCTGTTGTTCTCTGTGATAAGAAAATTCCTTTAAAAATTAAAGAAAAGTTTTACAAAGTAGCCATGAGACCTGATATGCTCTATGGATCTGAATGTTGGCATGTGAACCATATACATGTGCAGAGAATGGCTGTAGCAGAAAATGCTAAGGTGGATGTGTGGACACACACGTGAAGATCGGATTCGGAATGATGCAATCAGAAAGAAAGTTGGTGTAGCTCCGATCGAGGATAAGATGCGAGAAAATCGCTTAAGATGTTTTACTCATTTGCAAAGAAGATCAACGGATGCACCGGTTAGGAGATGCGAGTGTTGGGATGTTGAGCCGGCTAAGAGAGGGCGAGGACAGCCCAAGAAGTGTTGGAAAGAGACTATACGAAGGGATATTAGTTTTTTTGGATATAAGCCCGAGATTGACCCATGATAGATATGAATGGAGGCGAAGAATCCATGTAGCCGACCCTACTTAATTGTGGAAAAAGGCTTTGTTGTTTTTGTTGTTGTATTTTTTAATTAAAATAATAGAAACCGCATAATCCGCATATACTTCCGCCTACCCGCTTACTCGCTCCAGACTGCTTGACCGGACGAATACCGCATACCGACTTTCTGAACCTTGCTTATGGCACTACACTATGACGAAGAGGAGACTCTTGGACTATCTAAAATGCGTGTGCTTGATGATGCAGTCGCTTTTTCACCCAACTCGAAAGAAAAGAAGAGAGCATTGTGGGCGGCCAACTATTCACTTCTTCTCGCTTTTTCCAGTTGGCAGAGGTATAAGCCATAGGTTGACGTAGGAGCAACTATTTCCTGATATAAGGGGGTAGCAACCATTTCCTCAATGACAGACCTCGATGCCAGTCAGATCTCAGTCTTGGCTAGGTAAACATCTTGTAGTCAGAGGAGTAGTTATGAACCCTGTAGACTATCATGTTCTCCAATCACTGACTTTTGTCAACCCTGAAGCCAGTAGTGATGGGTTACAGCTTAAGACGTCAGCCACAACCTTCCCTTTTGGTCAAAGATTGTGCAGTCATCATCCTTTAGCAAATCCTTCCCTCATTTGAGATCTCCCTAGTCTTACTCAAGCGGATTCGACTGGACCCGTAAATTCCCAATATCTTGGCTAGGTGGTATGATAGATCTATGTCAAAGCAGTCTGTACATGTTCCTACAGCTTGGATGAGTATAGTAGTTTATATCGCAACCGGTATGTTGTAGGGATGAGTATTGAGCCCTATCCGATGTCGATTGATGAATGCAGGACCACCTCGAGTGAGGAGGAATCGGCATGTCAAAGCTAGTCCTTGTGAAAAGCGGAGAGACGAAGGAGTCATATAGTTTCAACACAACATAGGTATAGTCTAGGGGACAAAGAAATAGGAAATGTGGTGGAGGAGAAGTGGGGGTTTGCTAGGGGGTCATGGGGGGGATGAAAGACATTCACAGAGATGATTATGGACCATGTAAAGAAAGCTCTAAGAAAGAAAGGACTCCTTATCCCGACAGGAAGCGATCGGTTTTTCTATAATCCATAAGACTTTCTCCTATTCCCTCTACGTCATTCAGATCTGCCAAGATTTGTATTCCTGTGGGAAGCACATCCTTGTTAGAAAGGGGTTGGCGAGAGACTTGCCAATCTACAACAGTATGATTATTGCCGGAAGGACGATGACTAAAATCATAGGTAAATTGGTCGGAGGTGAAGGGATTGATTTGATCGGATCATCAAAACAAACAAATGGCACATCTTTTGCGCGTTCGGTCTCGTTCGGGCCCCTCTAATGACGCACCTTGCTTTTGCCCATGGAAGGACATATCGATATCGATATCGTTTCGATATCGTGTCGATATCGATATATCGACGATATATCGCTGATATATCGCCGATATATCGCTATATCTAGGAATTTTTCTGAAGAAAATGCCTGAAATCGGATATATCGATATATTGATTTCGATATCGGTCCCATGTCGATATCGATATATCGGCGATATATCGTCGATATATCGGGATACGGCCTTCCATGCTTTTGCTGCTTCTCTCAACGCGAGGAAGTAACCCTCACTAAAATCAAATCAAAAATATGGAGGCCGAGACATTCTCAATCTGCTTTGGATAGAGGTGAGTAAGCAAAGTCGCGGAGGAAAGTGAGTCAAGAAGGAGTGCGCGCATGAGAAGTTTGAGGCACACGAGCAAGCATAGGCCATTGCTAGTGCTTGGCACTAGATAGAATAGAAGCTAGGACTAGTCCTTACCTACCTTAGTCTTTCTTTCACAGATTCCTTGGCATTAAATCAGAGGAGAGAGTCTTGGATGACCCAACGGGTCAGTTGCCTTCCCCGTCCGTTCTCCTATCTTCTCTACTTTCAGCCTGACTCACAGCACCAACATCATTATATACATATATATTCTCGATAATGTAGCCTATATATAAAAGCCTAGTCAATTCCTTAGCTAGCATGTTGATCAAAGGGTCAAAAGCCTGCTAAAAAAAGGTTGTTGAAGACTCTATATCAACTTAGTTCTGAACTTCTGAGCCAGGGAAGCAATTGGAAGAGTCTCAGATTATGTGGAGTTGGACCCTAGAGATAGAGGATGAAAGCTATAGCGGCAAGAAAGGCATGTGCAAAAGAAGAAGAAGCAGACAGATGTGTCTCCATCCTAGAAGCAAGAACAAGAGACTATCCTTTCGAGATTATAGGAGGAATCACCCTTACCTAGAGCAGACTGAGACCTACCTAAGGATCATCATTGATGCATCCCCGCTTCTATAGTCTATATTTACATGTTTCTCCATGAATGAATTGATCTTTCCAGCTCTTAGCCTCCTCAAAGAGAGGTTGTCTTTTTCCTTTACACCATTTATTATATAGTTTTTTTCATCCCTTATAATCTAGTCTAATTGCTTTGACCTCTTCCCCAACATCCAATCTTCTTATATAAGAAGAGGTCGAAAAGTAGGCCTACTAGTAGATAGTCAGTCTTCGGGAGAGAACGGGAGGCTGGAGTGAGGGAATGAGGAGTGGTAGTCCTTTGTTCTGCTAGAGATTTCTTTCTGTAATCACAGGCGAGGAGGTCATTAGCTATCCCAAACTAGATCTCTTATTGAAAACGACAAGATGTTCCTGGCAGACAAAGTCATGGTGAGGCGTGGAGTACTAGAAATCCTCTCTAGAATGGGAAGAATACGACCAACTTTGACAGAATATTTATATTAAAGGTTCCCAAAGCTCTCACCGAAGAGGAGCCTTAACCCTGGAAGCAATTCATATCAACTTCAGGGATGCTACCTAATGCGCACACCAAGTCCCCTCTCTGATCAGTGTCGTCCCTTGACCCGGAATATATATGGGTCTCCTCATACACATCTGTACATAAACATAAACATGTTTATCCCAATTTGCACTCAGAAACACATTAGACCTCATGGATTGTATACAAATTTCATATTATATATCCTCTTCTCAGTTCAACATTCCAATCTAGTCAACCTACTAGCATCAACTCTTTTAGCAGACCGACGGGAACTGGAACTCTTGTCTGTTTATGGCAGCTTTGTTGGAATCCGAGCCCTTGGGGGTACAAAGAGAAAGATAAGGCAGAAGTTGCTTATATATTAGAGGTTCTGTCATACGATTGGGTTTTACCTTTCCCAGCACATCAATCAGGCCACTCTAAGTCGACCAATTCCTCACCCCTAAGGTTGCTTCTGATCTAGCTCCTTTCCCGTAGCTCCTTTAGTCTTTTAGCCTCAGTCCCTCCGCAAACCTCCTTTTTCTTTCACTGAGGAAGCTAGTTCCCATAAGGAAAGGTCTCCTCCTGACTCTCTTTCTTCAAGGAAACCGGGTCCAGATTATAGGCTTAGTAAGTGCATTCAATTGTGAACTGAGGTGCACGAGATCGAGATTAAGAAGAGAAAGTTCCACAGTGGACCTCTTGAGATCATGCAAAAGAGCAAAATCAGTCGATTATTGGCCTTGGAGCTTCACGTGGGGCCTTCTCCTTCGGGTGGGTTTGAGGATGAGGACTGCTTTTCAGAGCTATGAGATCGAGTGATGCAAATAGAGGTAGGTTGTGCCTCTTAGCTACTGGGCGACTAGAGAGGACGACCTCAGCACCTACTGCTAGTCGGTGTGCTGCTCGCCACTTCTTGAGGCCAAGGACAGGATCGAACCATCATCCATGGAGACTGGCAAGAGGATTCCCAGCTAATCCGTGAGTAGTGGTAAATTTCATCGATATTTCATGTGATGTCATTTCATGAGAGGAGCAAAATAAATACCCTTATGTTTTTGTCTCTACAATTTTCACTTAAATTTTGAAATATTGACGATGTGTCATGTTGTTCTAGCAATAACAACAAAGCCTTATCTCACATTAAGTATGAATGGTAACATGGATTTTTTTGAGTCGAAAAACGGGGAAACACGCTACGGTGCTCGCCTGAAATATATTAAAAAATGAAGAAAAGTTACAAGACTCCAGAAGAGTTCTAGAGTAAATATTTGCATTCTTACAATAAAAATGTTGTAAAGAAAAGAGTGCATCAATTCTATCTAACCAAATTGCCCAGACAGTTGACCAGTCACTTCATTCAAGAGATGTGAGGCTTATTTTAGCTCAATCCTTTCAAAGTCGGCCTCAATCTATTGTACCTCAATCATCACTCAAATTTCATTTGCTCTCGTTGGCATGTAGATGACTGACTACCAACATCCAACACTCATCCATTTTCTTCTCAAAAAAAGATGGAAAACGGATGTTTCACTGCATCTTGAAGAAATATAGGATTCATATGTATGCAATACTCAGCTAAAGAAAAAACCATATGCTCCAAAACCGTGCAGCCTGTTTTTTCTATGAATCTTTTGTCGTTTACAGGATCGGGAACGTGGCTCTATCTCTCGACGCATGTACCTTAAACTCGTATTCTCTCTGTTTTGATGAACGTTTTTATGTTGAATCACTAAACAAGATTATGATTTGCAAAATGACAGATTCATGTAAGAGCACTATTGCATACTCAATTTGTTCAGGAATCTCCTTCCAGAGACATGTTTCCAGATATGCTCCTCCGTTTTGTTCACACTATCTCCCGTGAGCTTGCAGATCAGCTTTGACCTCCATACCAAAAAAAGGAACGTTAACTTCAAAAAAATAAAACCTAATCCTCGAAAAACTGCAAACAGCTAGTAGTTACTTGCAGAGTGGATCGGCCTTGAACATGTTAAGAGGGGGCTTCTTCCTGGCCAGCGCGGAGTCAATCATGGCGAGACGGCAGGCCTTGCTCTTGGCGTAGGCGTCGGCCTCCTTGGCGGGGAGCTCGTGCCCCGTCTCTGCGCACCTCAGCCGTCCGTTGCCAATGTCCTCGAACCTCGGAGAGCCGAGGAGGAAGCGCCCCTCCCTTTCCTCCTCTCCTCGAGCTTCTGCTTCGGGCTCCATGGTCTTTGGGTTCGCCAACGGCCAACGCGGCGGAGAGAAGATGGAGAGAGAGCCTGCGTCTGTTGTGCGCTCGGAGAGACGCGGGCCCTAAGCGACGCCATTGGTGTAGGGGGTTTTATGTGAGTAACCTGTAACTATTTGATAATCAGACGGACGTCACCAACAAATTTGATCGGATGTACAATGGGGTCTCGCCGGAAATAGTTACTGTGAACATTTAAAAAAACTCCCATCTATTTGACTGTTAAAGTTCTTTTGATCATATTTGGTAGTTAAAGTTACTAGAATCGGTCAAAAAATATGTTTCACCCTTTGAGTTAGAACAAATTACAAATAACGTCGTCGCTCCCTCGTGTTGCGTCCTCCGCCTCTCCTCCCACATACTGTCGCCTCCTCTGCTTCTCCTCCCTCCGCCGGAAGCTTGAGCTTCAACAATCTTCTCCTAAGGCTCCACCGGCTGCTGCGGCATCGGCTTCCCTCCCTCCAGTAGAAGTATCGAACCTCGGCTCAGTTACCGCAATCGTTGTTCCATCTTCCCCCTACACCCCCCTGCCGAAACAAAACCAAAAATGGAAAGAAAGCGAGGGAATCGTCTTCTGTTCCAGATGTCCACATAGGGGTGTGGCGGTGTTTTGAGGCGCCCACAGGGGAGGCGTTCGTGCGGGAGCAAAGGCGCACACGTGCGGTTGGAAGCTCGTGCAGGTGGTGTGCGCCAGCTTGGGGATGGAGGCGCATAGTCGGCAGAGATGGTTGTCACCGGCAGGCGGCTCCGGAGATGGAGGCACGTGGTCGGTAGGCGATGGGCACGATTGTGTGCAGCTAGAGCTAGCAGCCGAGGAGTGTGGCCGAGATGCGACCATATCGGCAACGGGAGTATGTAGCCGAGCCCTGTAGCAGGAGCGTAGCCTTGATGGGTTCATTACATCTCTATGGAAGGGAAGGGGAGGAGGAAGAAACATTCTATGCATGTGGTTAGGAAAGGAAGCATCGTTGGGTTCTCCTTTAGTTAGGTTAAGTCAAGATTTACTCAAATACTCAAATAAAATTAAAATTAATGGAAGAGGTTGTGGCGTAAGATATGGCATGTTTTGGGTTACGTGATAATTATGGAGAATACGAGATCAATAATGTAGTTTACAATTGAGGTGCAAAAATACCATTCAATTAAGTTGTCAGTCAATAACAAATAACAAATGAAAAGGGTTAAATGGGGTTGTCCTATGGGGGAGCTAACTTGGCTACCCTCGCGTTATTTCATCCGGTTTTTTTATTTTTTTGAAAATTTCTTCCGTGAATATTCATCATTATATCCATGTATTATGTTATTAAAATTTCGTGCGAATTAGAGATTCCTACAGCCTCCATCCAGATAATCATTTTTTAACGGTAACAGAATTGCTAAAAACGACCCTTCTGGATGGAGGCCGTAGGAGTCTCTGTTTCGCGTAAAATTTGAATGACGTAATATAGGGATATATTGATGAAAATCCACGAAAGAATTTTGAAAAAAAATAAAAAAAAAAGGGAGGGAAATGAAGCGGAGGAAGCCAAGTTAACTCTCACATGGAGGCAGCCCCATTTTATGTTAATCATCAATTTTCCACACGCATCTCTCTCCTTCCTTTCGGCACCTCCTCCTCCTTCAATCCTTTAGTGGTCGGGAACTTGTCCACAATGACAAGGAGTACGAGTCAATAGCATGTTAAACTTTGTTTGCCAACAACAACAAGAGTGGGGGGGGGGGGGGAATATGAATGAACATAAAAATGAAGAGATACCTATGAAAAGATTCCTTTTTATTGAAAAATAGATTTAACATCGATTCAAATGACTAATGGTGGAATATATAAATTTATCAGAGAACTTCTCTTCCATGGGTTTTTCTTAATAAAGAGATGTTAGAATGAGTTATTTTTGTAATTTCCAAACTCTTAATGATATAAAATTAAAACCTCAAATAAAATAAGGAAGACTCATTTGATATATGTTAGGTAGATGGCTAATCTTATGAGAGCCAAAAACTGTAAGAGCATGAGAGCAGTGAATTTGGACCATTAGATTATGCTCTTGTCTCTCCTCCTGCAATCAATGAGGAGAGACATGACAAAATCTAGTAATCCAGAATAACTGCCATCATGCTCTCACAGCTTTTGACTCTCACAGAATCAACCTTCATGTTAGGTATATGCAAAAAAAACTTTCAGTATTTCAATTTGAAGGTTCGAAAAGTTAGACAAAAGAGTGTATATAATAAGAATCATGAACGAAAATAGTATTTGAATGAGTGAGTTCTAAAAATAGTAAGTAAATAGCTTATTCACAAGTGGTTCTGGATGAAAGAAGGGTTTTAACCATAACCGTTGATTAAGATCGGGCGACTGATTAAGCATGTCTTTCTAAAGGAATTGTGAAGTGCTACCTCATTTGAAGTCCCTCCTCCCTTTTATATATATAATAATTCAATATAATAGAATATAATAATATTTAAATAATTAGAATATGACAATTCTAAATTATATATTCATAGGGATTGTTACCCCCACGAACCCTATAAATTTTGTAAATTACCTTCTTGACCTTTGAAACAAAATAATTCTCCCCTTGACCCCGTACACTTACTAACTCTTACCTATGAACCATGTGGTTAATCTGTTTAAAGCTCGTCGGGGTTCTTGAGGTAATTTACAGGGTCGATGGGGGTAATTGCTTTGTGCAAAAGGTCGTAGAGGTAATTTAACAAGTTTATAAGGTTCATGGAGTAAAATTCTCATATTTATATCAGTTCTTTTTATCAAAGAATCTAGATAGTGTTTATTCTGGTCTGATTATTTCATTAAGATTCATGATTTAAATATCCTTTATTTCTTCAATCATTAATAAAAACTAATAATTTTCAATCTAGTTAGTCATTTCCGTGTTATCAAAGGATTTTGTGCGATTATTTCTTGTATGGAACGAGTCAAGCATCCACTTTGGTGAGGGAAATACAAGCTATAAATTCTTTTTCTGGATCAGAATTCTTATAAGAGATATACGAACTCATATGGATCGTTCTCATTCTTTTTATCTTGATATTAGGAATTACGATAGGCCTATTAGTTGGGTGTTAACAATTTATTAAGCAAATCAAACTTATTTAGTTATTCTATTCAATTGACTTTAATTAAAAAAGGAGAAAAAAAAGACTTTTATTTGAATATTTCAATTCAAAAGAAGAAAACAATCTTAGATAATTATAAAGATTATATCCTTTCGAATGGTATAAGAGATTTTCCACTATTCTCTTTCTTTTTTTCCTATTTCTCAATTGACAAATCATCGTTGTCACCACCATTCTCTCCCTTCTCTTTTCAAATTCAATTTTTGAATTTGGTAGATGAAAGGTGGAGGAGGACAACATGTGAAATCGAAGAACACACCATCGACGTGCGAAGGCGAAGGGCGGCGTGCGGAGGAGGTGCACGACGCATGAAGATAGTGGGTGGTGGAGGTGGAGAGCGACACATGGAAGTGGAGGCGGAGGTTTGCGCGTGGACGTCTATAGTTGCACATGGACGGCAATTATTGTGCATGTATATGGGTAGAGAAATGTCGAAGGACATCTAATGCGTAGAGGGCCAAATGATGGATGTGTGAGAGATGGATAGGGAGGTCTGCGGATGATAGGGGTGCTTGTGGGTAAATGTCAACATAGGGGAGAAGGGAGCGACGAGGAAGCAAGCTGCCACCATGTATACAAACGTTGCAATACAAAATTTACTATTTTTTACAATTGATTAATTTTTACATAGTTGATAAGTATATTACATAGTTAATTTTTCATTTTACAAATTTGTATTTTTTTACAGTTTCATTCTTGAAAATAATTGACAATATGTTAATTGAGTTTTCTTTTTTTAGAATGTCATTCCAACTTTGCACAGAGAATACTCTTTTTGCTTAAAATAATTTCTACTTTTGCTTAATATTATTCGCTAAGAATGCAAAAATAAATGACATGTTATCAATTGATTTTTTTTATTTTACACGGAAGTTTACAAAGGAATACAAACTTTACAAAGAAACCTCATTATTCTAGAGAACACAAAAATTGACGAATCAATTGCATATATCAACGAAAACATGCCAAATCAAACAAATTAAAAATAGTATATTGAGATGTTAAATGGAATTAAAATTAAAATTAGATTAAAAATAACCAAAATACCTTTTTAGATAAAAAAATGGATGAAACAATTAGATCGATATCTGACAATCCTTATGACAAGTTTTCATAGTTCATTTGAGACACATGCATGTGTACTAGGCCCACATGCAAGGGAAAGTGCAAGAGCAAGCATGCACACATGCACATAACACACACAACTAGGGAGCTACTCTTCATCCATCGTAATTCTCTCCTCCATAACTATGTAATTATCAGTGTAGAGCTCCCATCCACTGGAGCATATTGTAGACGCATGCCTTATCACGAATTCTAGCATCCTATAGACATAAACATATGTACATAATAGAATATCACGGCTTACAACTTGGGCAAACAAACATCATGAACCTCCATAATTGTTATATACTCGACCAAGATACTTAGGGCTCATGAGGCCCTCAGTTATTATTTGCATACTTAGTCCTATACATTTACGTATATCTATATGGATTTAATGGGGCTGCTCCAACATGGTTGTCCCGCCCCCTATTTCGGTGTTTCTTTTTTATTTTTTTTAAATATCACCATGAATATTCACCCCTATATCCCTCCTATATGCCATTCGAATTTCGTCGGAAACGGAGACTCATACGACCTCCATCGAGATAGTGTCGATTTAATAAATCCTGTTACCGTTAAAAATTGACTGTCTGGATGGAGGTCGTAGGAGTTTCCGTTTCTGAAGAAATTCGAATGGTATATAGGAGGGATATAGGGATGAATATACATGGCGATATTTTTCAAAAAAATAAAAAAACGTCGAAAATAACATGGGGGCAGCCATGTTGGCAGCCCCATTAATCTCAATCTATATAGCCCTATAATATTCCATAGTATAAACATTATACTTCATCATGCATCTCAACAAATATTTCATTAGCATGTAAGTTAATTCCCATTTTGCATATTAAGGTATCATTATTTTGAGTTGATGTGTTGTTGTTGTTGGGTAAACGGATTTAGATAAGGACCTGTTTATCACTTGTGCCTATTTATTGTACTCATCCCTCTTTTTTGGATTTTTATCGTGTGAAGAGTACCTTAATCTCTATTGTTGGAGATTAGCGTTTGTGCCCCCCTCCCCCGCAGTTTTTTTCTCACAAGAGGTTTTCCACGTAAATCTTTGTGCATTTTGGTGCTTGATTCGTTGTTGCTCCTTTCTACATGGTATCAGAACCTCATCTCTATTCTTGATGTGATCCGAAATCTCGTCGTTGTGGTGCCAACTTGTATTTCGTGATTATTGTGTGTGCCCTAATCCGCGTTAAGGGAAGGCTATGCAACTGCGGATGTCTTCTTTGGGAAGGTTTCGTTTCCTCCCTTTTGCTCCGTGCCCTCGTGATGTACCTTCCGTATGTGGTTCCGTGCTTTGTCTAGGGAAGGTTCCGCTATGTGCCCTCGTACGGCGTGTGCCCTCATGCTGCGTCAAGGGAAGGTTTCGCTTTATACAAGGGTGGCTCTGTGCTGCACCTTCAACTATAGGAGAGGAGATTTGACGAAAGATTTTGGCACTTTAGTTTGGTCTCTATGAGAAGATCTTTGTAAGTTTAATTTGGTTCGTACTCTCCTTTTTTATCTTGACATTGAAGTTGATTTTATGGAATCCAAAGATATTAATGTTAAGGTGGAGAACGTTCCGGCACAAACTACCACAATTAAGTTGACTAAAATCAATTATCTAACGTGGTCTGCCGCTTTAGAAGTTGCCTTAGCATCAAAGAGGTATAGGATGTTATATTGATGGTTAAAAGAAGCCTCTACTTATTACGGATAAATTAAACGAACAGTGTTATATTGAAGATAGTCAATGTCAGAAATGTGGTATCTCTTGAAATCCAACCTCTTATTCTTTGAAAAAAATCTACGAGAGAGCAATGACTCACGTTGGAAAGTATGTATGGACAAAAGAAACAGGATATTAGAGTGTATAGTTGAGCAGGGAGGTTTATAACATGAAGTAGGGAGAACTATCTGTGGTCGAATAATGTGTTGCTTTAAAGGCAAAGTGAGAGGAAATTGATTATTACTGTGTTGACACATGGACAAGCCCTACAGGTCAGAAGAGATACTAGGATGAAATATGAGAGCAAATGATTTTTATTTTCTTTGGTGGTCTCAATAATGAATTCGAGATCACTCGGAGTCATTTATTGACAGGAAGAGTAGGATCTGACATTGAGGTAGTTTATCATGATATTGAATCTAAGGAACAACGACATGTGGTAATGAAGGATGATCCTATCTCTATTTTTAAGAGGTCAACGCTACTTAAAAAAGGGAGTAAGAATGGTTATTGGAAGGACAAAAAGTGTGGGCACTGCAAGAAGACTGGTCACAAGATATATTATTGTTAGGTTCTTCATCAAGAAAAGAAAGCAAACAGAGGAAAGAAACCTTTTGCGATGTCAGCAGAGAGCAAGAAACTCACTGATGATCAGATAAAAGATATTCATGCTTATGTCAAAAAGTTATCAATTTCTGATAAGGGTGTCAGTGATGCTGATGTGGTGAACTCTGCAATGGATGTAAGAAAATGTGAAGGTATAATTTATTTTTTGATGAATGGATTATTGATAGCGGTGTTTCTGATCACATGACAGGTAATCCCAAGATGTTTCATAATTATAGATTTAGTTCAGGGACATAACGGGTAAATTTGACAAATAGTTCCTCTTTTACTGTGACGGGAAAAGGAACATATCTATTATTGATAAATTCCTTTTAAAAGATGCTCTTCATGTTCCTGACTTTCCTACCAACCTCATATATGTTTATCGCATTGAAATAGATTCGGATTGCCGTTTATTTTTTGATGCTCAGTCGTGTCTTACAGGATTTGAGGACGGAGAAGCACATTGTGGTTGATTTTGTTGTTAACAACCTTTATCATCTTTCTGCTCGCACCATTTCGGCATGTATTGCTGCAACATATGATAAAGATCCGATGATATCAGAATTCTGAAGCGACGTCATGAGCATCTCGGTCACTTAGATTATTCTATTATACAATAGATATTTCCTTTTTTCGCAATAAAGTTGGAGTTGCTTTTCATTTTTGTAAAGTGTGTCAGTTATCCAAGCACACTAGAACTAGTTACCCAACCTCAAGTAATACAAGTACTTCGATTTTTCAACTTGTTCATTTTGATGTGTGGGGGCCTTGAATGTGAAGAGCTTGGGTGGTCAATCTTACCTTATTACGTTTATTGATGATTTCTCTCGATGCACTTATGTGTATTTATTGAAGAACAGAAGTGAAGTGCCAAGTGTTGTTCGAACCTTTGTTAATATGATTACCAATCATCATGGCATAACTATTAAAATTCTTAGGACTTATAATGCTCAGGAATGCATGGAAGGATCGTTACATGATTTCTTTGAAGAGAAGGGAATTATTCATGAGACCTCATGTAGTTATACTCAACAAGAAAATGGTATTACCGAGAGAAAAATCAACACTTGTTAGAAGTCACCAGGGCCCTATTGTTTCAGAGAAATGCTCCTAAAATTTTTGGGGTGAAGCGATTTTAACTGCTACATATCTTATTAATAGACGTCCATCTATTGTGATTGACAAACATATTCTATTCCTATTTTACACCCGGATAGGTCTCTCTTCTGTTTTGATCCTCAGGTATTTGGTTGTGTCTGCTATGTGCATAATTCTTGACCTGGCCTGCGAAAATTGGAACCAAAGGCTACCAAGTGCATCTTTTGGGCTACTCCAGTACCCAGAAAGGGTACAAGTGTTATGATCCTGTCAGGAAAAACTACTTATCAGTAAGGATGTTACTTTCTGTCAACGTAACTCCTACTATGAGAAGAATTTTCCTCAGGGTGGTGTGATGAGAAAAATAATGGAGGAAATGAAGTTGGTATTTACTTTCTTGTGAAACTCGGGGGATGGAAAATGATCTTCAATGGGACATTGGAGATATGAACTCGAGGGGACTCTCTGATCAAGACCACGATACACAATAAGAAGTGGATAACAATATAGCTCTTGAAGAAAACAGAATACCAAACTTAAATCCCAATCTCTCCTCGGATGATCCTAGTCATGGGATCATTGTAAGTAACCTTCATTCTATTAATATTGCTGGTGATGATGCTAACAATTCGATAGATGACTCAGTTGAAGGTGGAGAGAATCTAGTGATGATCACCCTATTGCAATAAGAAAGACGGCAAGATCTTTTAAGCCCTCTACTCGCTACCCCATGGAAAATTTCCTCTCTTACTGTAAGGTCATTGCAAAATATAAAAGTTTTATTTCCCTGTTGGATTCTCATGATATTCTGAGGGAAGTCGCAGAAGCTCGATGTGATCTACAATGGGTTAAAGTTATGAAGAGGAGATGGATGCCCTGAAGAAAAATAATACATGGGATTTTGTTGGTATTCTCAAAGGTGCTTGATAAACACGAAATTCAAGGGGTCTAATGTCTCTCACAAAGCGGAGACAACCGTGTCGCTGTGGCGACCCTCAATGAATCCCGTATTTAATCAACAATGAACCTACAATCAAATATCAAACAATGACAAACAAATGTGGAGTCAAATTTATTTTTTTACTCTACAAACAAGGTGTACAGTGTAAGTATATATAGGTCGATCACAGGGAGCAAGGTAGGATAGATCAAGCAAGTGTGTGTGTGTGTGTGTGAGTGATGTGTTGTCTACACTATGCAAATGTTTTTGTGGGTTTTTTATAATTTTTTATTTTGTATTTTGATTTTTAATTTTTACTGATTTTCTATTTTGTTTTTATATTTTATATTTTTTTGTTTTTATAAATAGAATATATAAATACTATAAGAAAAGAGGTGAATAGATATTTATAAAAATAGTGAAAATAGTCAAAAATTTAGAAATAAAATATTTTTGGTCTTTTTATTTTTTTTACTATTTTTGGGATTTTTAGAGATTTTTCTAAATGTTTTTGGTATGTTTAAAAGCCAAAAAAGAAAAACGGTGACTTAGTTACTGGCCAAACTCAAAATGGAAATGAAAAATAGGAAACAATATCAAAATTTCCCAAACTAATTTTAAAATAAAGACAATAAAATAGGGAACCTACAGGATTGAGTTTGTATTTTTAGAATTTTCTAGGATTTTTTAGATTTTTTGAAGTTTTTGGGTATTTTCTAATTTTTAAGGTTTTGGCTTTGAGATTTTTAGTGATTTTTGGAAAGTAATTAAAGACACTAAAATACAAAATAGGTAATTTTTTTTTGGAATTTTTCAAAGTGTTTTACTAATTTTTATGGATTTTCTAAGATAGACAGTACTGGAAATGCATGTTTTTTATTTTTAATAAATATTAAAATGCAATAAAATGTAATGCAAAATATGACGTGGATCAGCAAGTTAACAGGGGCTTAAATGATTTTTGTGGAGTTTTTCGAATTAAATGATGCTCTAAATAATTAGGGAAAGCTAGCAAAAATGTGTGGCATGGCAGGGTATAAATGCAATATGCGAAACATCCAAGGGTTGTAATGTAATTTTTCCACAAAATTTATAACGTAATTAAAAATTTTCTGGACGAATCGAAAATACTTAAAGTCGCAAGGGCCTCTTGGCAAAAAGCCCACCCACGCGCGTGCGACACACGCGCTTGGGGAGGACTAAACAACAATTACACAGAATGTTGGGGGCTTAAGGTGCAAAAAGTACAAAACTATTTTAAACTGCACACGAAAGTTTTAGAATTAAAACTAAATACAAACAAAGGCTGGGTCCCTATGCAAAATGCCAGGGCACGTGCGTAGGCGCACGTGACCTAGCGAGGACCTAAGTGCAATATTACAAAAGCTGGGGGGTTTACTGCAAATTTTACAAGAAATTCATAATGGCAAATGAAAGTTTATATGCTAATAAATAAATAACAAAAATGGCTGGGGAGAACTTACAAAATTCCCAACCTAAGGTGCGATCGGACGGTGTGGCGTGGGCCACTTATCCAAGTGTCGCGCTCGTATGGCCCGATGGCGGTTCGCGAGCGGAGGGCTGAGATTAGATCTCGGCCCTAGATCTGACGGTGCTGGTAGTCTGCGATCCGACGGCGGGGATGAGATCTGGGGGATGAAGCTCGATCGAACGACAGTGGACCCCCTGCAAGAACAGGGAAGAACACCACCTCCGGCGAGCTTTGATCGATGATAGGGCACTGCTCCGGCCTCCTCCCTCGTCGCGGAAGGCTTCCTTCGACTCCTGGAAGGTTCCTTGGTCCATCGGCGAAGCCGAAAAGGCTCGAAGAGCTCTGATGCTCCATGGAGAAGCCCAAGAAAAATGTGGGTCCAGGTACCTCGAGTTTTCCAAAATCGACCCTCCAAGGGGGTCTTTTGAGCTCCTGCACTTGCAAAAATGGATGAGGGAGGCGAGGGCAAACTGCCTCGACCTCCAGAGGGCACACACAAAGGGTGAACGTAGATGTAGGGGCTCGCCGGAGCTTGCTCCGGTGAGGGTCGTCGATTGTGCAAATCGACCGATGGAAATGGAAAATGACGATGGCTACGTGATCCTAAAGCTACATAGAATAATAAGGGAGAGAAAAAGAAGAGAAATAAACACCTCAAGGGCCAGGGCCCGAGGTTGAAGGTACCTCAACGGGAAGGTCACCGGAGGTGGTTGGAACGCCCAGATCCTTGTCGCTCCGTCGCGCTGAAGAAGCCAATCTGGAGCTGTCACCTCCAGGGAGCCAAGGCGGGTCGAAATGGGGACGAAGGACCAAAAAGTGGGGTTCAAACTTCAAATCGAAGTCAAGGTCTGGTTATGTAGTGTTGACGGATGTGATGCGAAGAATGAGGTGCAGCGATGGCATCGATGATCCACGCCCCAAGATGACCCTTGGGCGTGTATCATGGAGAACTGGGCTACAAAAGTCACGAAGAAATAATCGTGAAAGGAGATACGATGCAACCTCGAAAAAATCGAGAAACATAGGTCAAAACAAACTCTAACAGAGCTACAGGATGAGGGTCAGACTGTTGACCTCGGTCAACAGTCCAAGCCCCCTGGTTGGTCCACGTGGACCAACCAGGAAAATCGTAAAAAAATGTTTTCTAAAATCAATAAAAAAAGGAAATGAATTATTTGATTTTTGGTTATAAATAAAAAATGTTTGTAATTTTACAAATTATTTTATGGCAATTTTTATTTATTTTTATGAGGTATATTTTTACAAGTTGCCTATTATGCCTATATAGGTATATTACCTATATATTTTATTAATTTATTTTTATTTTGTGTATTTAATTTATTTATTTATGTTTATTATTTTATAAAATTATAAAATACTTTTATACACTTAATTCTATTTTTATTTTATTTTTCTGAAGTGTTTTGTATACTTAATAAAATAAAAGTTTTATTATTATAGGTATGTATATAGGTATGATACCTATGTATTTTATACAAGTATTTTATTTGAATTTCTTTTGCATTTTTATTCTGATTTTAATGTACATATGAATTATAAAGAGTATTTACAAAATTATAAAAATATAAAAATGTAAAAATAATGAGTAAATAATAAATTGAATATTTTAGTCTGTACAAGTATACAATAGGGTCCCAAAACTCGACTTTCAAACCGTAGCTCCGCCAAATGCGAAACTACTGCCATTAAATAGCTTATTTTTAAATATATACAATTAAAGGTGAGTTTGATGCATTTGGAGTTTTCATTTGTGAGATACGGGTCTGCGAAGTTGGGATTTTGGATTTTTATTCAGACCATAACTTTTTATCTGTACATTATTTTTGAATAAAATCAATTTTGTATTTTTATTTATTTAATTATCTACAACTTTCATGTACAAAGTTTATTTATTTGACGTATAAAAAGTGGAACCAAAAATAGGTCCCAAACTGAATAAAAAATGCATTAAAAAGAGTAGGTATTTTGACTATATTTTGACCTTATCTCCCCCTACTTTATTCCTTGTCGACCTATTCATCAAGATGCCTAGGTCTCGGGGTTTTGGGTCATAAAATATTTACAATATTTTATTTTTTCCTTTTCTTTTATTTATTCTATAATTTTGGCTTTAATTACAGTAATTTATACACTATTTACATGCACATGCATGAATGCTAAGATGCTGTATTGAATGGTATTTACACGCATTTACTAGGGTTTTTGAGGCCAAAATGATAGGATAAAGTTGATGAAATGTGGATTCATCAGTGCTCATTTGATTGGATCAAAAAGGATATATACGATCAAGTAATATGTAGATGGGAAAATTGACAAATTTAAGGCTTGATTTGTTGCTAGAGGTTACAATTAGAAATATGTCATTGATTATCCAGAAACTTTTGCTCCTATAACAAAAATAAATAATGTCAGAGTGGTCATTTGGTTGACCGTTCAGTTCTCTTGGAAAATGTACGAGTTAGATGTAAAAAATACTTTTTGAATGGAGATCTCATAGATGAGGTTTACATGAAGATGTCCCCAGATATGCATCTGTGAATGAGTGTTGCAGATTAAAAAAGGCATTATATGGCTTGAAGCAATCTCCCAGAGCGTGGTCTAATCGTCTTCGACTGGTCATGATAAAACATGGATAACTCCAAGCAAATGGAGATCACGCACTCTTCATAAAAAGGAGAAATGGAAAAAGATCTATTCTCTTGGTTTATATTGATGATATGATTCTTACTAGTGATGATGATACATAATTACCTAGAATAAAGAGAATTCTTGCAAAAGAATTTGAACTCAAAGACCTGGGAATGGTAAAGTATTTTCTTGACATTGAGATGGCCCGTTCCCCTGAAGGGGTGTGTCTAAATCAATGAAAATATACTCTCAAATTACTGCAAAACTCTGGTATGCTTGGGTGTAAACCGACCTCCTCTCCTATAGAGGCAAATCATAAACTGAGTAAGGATGATGGTGACCCTCTTGTTGATGCTGGGAAAGGGAGATATCAAAGATTGGTTGGGAAACTAATTTACCTCACTCTTACAAGGCCTGATATTACTTATTGATAACCGGGGTTTTGTTGAGCGGTAAAATGTATCAGAGTCGGTGTAGAGAAAAATCGCTCTGAACAAAACCCTGATTGATCAAACAAAAATCAATAAAATAGGAGAGAGAGAGAGAAAATAAAGTGAATAGGCTCCTCTCTCCTATTTTATCTACACTATTTATTTATCCATGTTTCATCTGCTATGGAAAGACCCCAGTTCATTTGAAGGGCCTCTGAGACATGCATGTGTATTAGGCACACATGCAAGGGAAAGTGCAAGAGCAAGCATGCATACATGCACATAACACACACAACTAGGGAGCTGCTCTTTATCCATCATAATTCTCTCCCCCATAACTATGTAATTATCAGTGTAGAACTCCCATCCACTGGAGCATATTGTAGACGCATGCCTTATCACGAATTCTAGCATGCTATAGACATAAACATATGTACATAATAGAATATCACGGCTTACAACTTGGGCAAACAAACAACATGAACCTCCATAATTGTTATATACTCGACCAAGTTAGGGCTCATGAGTTCCTTCACAGTTATTATTTGCATAATTAGTCCTATACATTTACGTATATCTATATAGATTTAATGGGGCTGTCCCCTAGGGGGCAGTCAACATGGTTGCCCACCCTCTATTTCGGTGTTTTTTTTATTTTTTTTGAAAAATATCACCATGTATACTCACCCCTATATCCCTCCTATATGCCATTCGAATTTCGTCAGAAATATAGACTCATACGGCCTCCATCGAGATAGTGTCGATTTAATAAATCATGTTACCGTTAAAAAGTGACTGTCTGGATGGAGGCCGTAGGAGTTTCTGTTTCTGAAGAAATTCGAATGGTATATATGAGGGATATAGGGATGAATATACATGGCGATATTTTTCAAAAAAATAAAAAAACGTCGAAAATAACATGGGGGGCAACCATGTTGGCAGCCCCATTAATCTCAATCTATATAGCCCTATAATATTCCATAGTATAAACATTATACTTCATCATGCATCTCAACAAATATTTCATTAGCATGTAAGTTAATTCCCATTTTGCATATTAAGGTATCATTATTTTGAGTTGATGTGTTGTTGGTGTTGGGTAAACGGGTTTAGATAAGGACGTGTTTACCACTTGTGCCTATTTATTTACTCATCCCTCTTTTTTTTAATTTTTATCGTATGAGGAGTACCTTAATCTCTATTGTTGGAGATTAGGGTTTGTGCCCGCGGTTTTTTCCTCACAAGAGGGTTTCCACGTAATGAGGGTTTCCACGTAAATATCTGTGCATTTTGGTGCTTGATTCATGGTTGTTCCTTTCAACATAGTATCAGAACCTCATCTTTATTCTTGATGTGATCGGAAATCTCATCGTTGTGGTGCCGACTTGTATTTCGTGATTATTGTTTGTGCCCTAATCCGCGAAGGGAAGGCTATGCAACTGCGGATGTCTTCTTCGGAAAGGTTTCGCTTCCTCCCTTTTGCTCTGTGCCCTCGTGATGTACCTTCCGTATGTGGTTCAGTGCTTCGTCAAGGGAAGGTTTCGCTCTGTGCCCTCGTACGGCGTGTGCCCTCGTACGGCGTGTGCCCTCATGCTGCGTCAAGGGAAGGTTTCGCATTCTACAGGGATGGCTCTGTGCTGCACCTTCAATTATAATAGAGGAGACTTGACGAAAGATTTTGGCACTTTAGTTTAGTCTATGTGAGAAGATACTTGTAAGTTTAATTTGGTTCGTACTCTCCTTTTTATCTTGACATTGAAGTTGATTTTATGGAATCCAAAGTTATTAATGTTAAAGTGGAGAATGTTCCGGCACAATTTACCACAATTAAATTGACTAAAATCAATTATTTAACGTGGTCTGTCGCTTTAGAAGTTGTCTTAGCATCAAGAGGTAGAGGATGCCATATTGATGGTCGAAAGAAGCCTCTACTTATTACGGATAAATTAAACGAACAGTGTTACATTGAAGATAGTCAATGTCAGAAATGTGGTATCTCCTGAAATCCAACCTCTTATTCTTCCAAAAAAAATCTGCAAGAGAGCAATGGCTCACGTTGGAAAGTATGTATGGATAAAAGAAACATGATATTAGAATGTATAGTTGAGCAGGGAGGCTTATAACATGAAGCAGGGAGAACTATCTGTGGCCGAATAATATGTTGCTTTAAAGGCAAAATGAGAGGAACTTGATTATTACTGTGTTGACACATGGACAAGCCCTACAGATCAGAAGGAATACTGGGATGAAATATGAGAGCAAAGGATTTTTATTTTCCTTGGTGGTCTCAATAATGAATCCGAGATCACTCGGAGTCAATTATTGACAAGAAAAGTAGGATTGGCATTGAGGTAGTTTATCACGATATTGAATCTGAGGAACAACGATGTGTGGTAATGAAGGATGATCCTATATCTATTTTTAGAAGGTCAGCGTTACTTAGAAAAGGGAGTAAGAGTGGTTATTGAAAGGACAAAAAGTGCATGCACTACAAGAAGACTGGCCACAAGATATATTATTGTTGAGTTCTTCATCAAGAAAAGAAAATGAGCAGAGGAAAGAAACCTTTTGTGATGTCAACAGAGAGCAAGAAACTCACTGATGATCAAATAAAAGATCTCCATGTTTATGTTCAAAAGTTATCAATTTCTGATAAGGGTGTCAGCGATGCTGATGTGGTGAACTCTGCAATGGTTGTAAGAAAATGTAAAGGTATAATTTATTTTTTAAGAATGGATTATTGACAACGGTGCTTCTGATCACATGACAGGTAATCCCAAGATTTTTCATAATTATAGACTTAGTTAAGGGACAGAACGAGTAAATTTGACAGATGATTCCTCTGTTACTGTGATGGGAAAAGGAAACATATCTATTATTGATAAATTCCTTCTAAAAGATGCTCTTCATGTTCCCGACTTTCCTACCAACCTCATATATGTTTATTGCATTGCAATAGATTCGGATTGTCGTCTAATTTTTGATGCTCGGTCGTGTCTGATGAATCCACATTCCATCATCTTTATTCTATCATTTTGGCCTCAAAAACCCTTGTAAATGCGTGTAAATATCATTAATTCATGCACATTAGCATTCATGCATGTGCATGTAAATAGTGTATAAAATACTGTAATTAAAGCCAAAATTATAGAATAAATAAAAGAAAAGAAAAAATAAAATATTGTAAATATTTTATGACCCAAAACCCCCGAGACCTAGGCATCTTGATGAATAGGTCGACAAGGAATAAAGTAGGGGGAGATAAGGGTCAAAATACAGTCAAAAGACATGTTCTTTTTATTCATTATTTATTCATTTTGGGACCTATTTTTGGTTCCACTTTTTATACCTCAAATAAAGAAACTTTGTACATGAAAGTTGGAGATAATTAAATAAATAAAAATACAAAATTTATTTCATTGAAAAATAATGTATAGATAAAAAGTTATGGTCTGAATAAAATCCCAGAATCCCAACTTCCCAGACTCGTATCTCATAAATGAAAACTCCAAATGCAACAAACTCACCTTTAATTATATATAGTATAAAATAAGCTATTTAATGGCAGTGGTTGCGCGTTTGGCAGAGCTACGGTTTGAAGGTTGAGTTTTGGACCATCATTGTATACTTTTATAGATTAAAATATTCAATTTATTATTTATTCATTATTTTTGTATTTTTATATTTTTTTTATAATTTTGTAAATATTATTTATAATTTATTTGTGAATTAAAATTAGAATAAAAATGCAAAAGAAATTTAAATAAAAATACTGGTATATATCTAATACATAGGTTTTAGACCTATATACAAACCTATATAATTCTTACTTATATTTTATTAAATATACAAAACAATTCAGAAAAATAAAATAAAAATATTTTTTACTGTATAAAAGTATTTTATAATTTTATAAAAATAATAAATAAAAATTATAAAATTAAAATACACAAAATAAAAATAAAAGAATAATATATATATATTATACCTATAAAGGATATAAAAGTAAACTTGTAAATATATACCTCATAAAAATAATTAAAAATCAGAATAAAATACTATATAAAATAATAAATATTTTTTATTTAATAACCTAAATTTAATAATATCATTTACTATTTTAATTTGAATTAAAAACATTTTTTGCAGGTTTTTCCTGGTTGGTCCACGTGGACCAACCAGGTGGGTCTGACAGTTGACCTCGGTCAACTGTCTAACCCCCCCTGTTCTTGTCAGAATTTTGGGTTTTTCGCTCATTTCTTGGATTTTTTGCGGGCGCGCCTTGCACTATTCCATGATAGATTCTTCACGACTTTTCTAGCCCTAGGATCAGGCTTACACGCCCTAGGCTCACATCGGGGATTGCATCGTTGTGGCGCCCGTTGACCTTCAATCTTCACGCCCCCTCGTCCACCATTCAAAACCGAATCCCCTTCTTCCTTTTTCCCTTGGAACCGATTTTGGGGGCGCCAAAAATCTCCAGGTGAGGGTCGAGCTGAGCTCCGGTGACAGGGGACTCTCCCCCCATCTCAGTCGAGGTGTGGCGAAGCACCTAAAGTCGAGTTCCATCATCTCCGACCACCTCCTGGCCGTGAGGTCCTACCTTGGGCTTCCAGCCCTTGAGGTTGTTTGTATTGCTTTTTCGTTGCATATTTTTGTTTCCAGTAGGTTAAACGCCCATCTTCCACCGTCCATTACGCCTGAGATCAATTCGTCCACCGTACCACCACCTCGCCGGAGCGAGCGCCATTTTCACCGAAACCGCCATCCACCGACCCGCATTTGCACTGGGATATTTTGATGTTGTCTTGCGCTTCTTTTGCAGGTCCCAGAGGCAAGAGACCCCCCTCCTGGGGTCGATTTTTGTAGCAGGAGCAGCCACCTGGAGCCCCTCTTCCTTCTTCACGTCGCGGCGGACCTCCGGCCCTCCCCGGGCCATTTTGACCCTGTCGTACACTCGAGAAGGCTCCCAGGAGGCTTCGCATTCATTCAGAAGGGATGAGGTGGCACTCAACATCGAGATTTTGTGGATCCAAAGCCGCCCGAGGCCTGATCTTCGCGCGTTCTTCCTCCATGCTCCAGTGTCGTCCGATCGCGCCCTGTTCTTCGTGGAGCACAGCTACCGTTGGATCGCGCATGGTGTCAGTCGTTGGGTCATCGAGCTTCATCTAATCCTGACCTTGCAAAGCGAAGGGGTATCGTGCTACGTGAACGTGCCACGTGTCTTAAGCTGCTCAACATCAGCCGCCCATCAACGCCTGCGGGGGTATTTTGCGATCAAACCCCCACAATTTTGTTTATTTATTAAATAGTTTTTAAACATTCCTTTGCTGTTATTAGTTTTTGTAAATTTGCAACATCACCCCCGAGGTTTTAGGATATTACTTCTGGGTCCCTGCCAGGTCACGTGCTTTACGTACGTGACTTGGCATTTTTTGCGTAGACGACCCTGGGGCTTTATGTTATTTATGTTTAGCACATGAACTTTTTATTACAGTTGTAAACTTTTTAGAAATTTTGCAAACTTGCCCTGCACGTTTCGTAAATTACATCTCTGCCCCTGCCAGGCGCGCGTGCTTGCGCACATGCGCTTGGTATTTTTGCGAGGAAGCCCTTGTGTGTTTGGGTATTTTTGATTTGTCCAGAAACTTTTTAATTAGTTATAAGTTTTGTGTAAAATTTGCATGCAGGTCCCTGACCTTTTTGAATATTACAAAAACACCCCTTGCCTGTATGAAGTTTCTTTTTGTTGTTTGTATTTAATTCATGCATCTATAAACCACTAAAAAATCCCCAAAAATCAACTTAAGCTCCTGTTAACTTGCTCTTTCATGCTATATTTTTTCATCTCATTTCTGTTGCATTTTTATAATTATTAAAAATAAAAAGCATGCATTTTAGCTAATGTTTGAACTAGAAAATACCAAAAAAATATTAAACACCTAGAAAAAATCCAAAAAATACATATTAGTATTTTAGTCTATTCTAGTGTCAGTCCAAAAATCACTAAAAATCTCAAAACAAAAACCTTAAAAATTAGAAAATACCTAAAAACTTCAAAAAAATCTAAAAAAGCGTAGAAAATTTTTAAAAATATAAACTCAGGTCCTGTAGTTTTCTCTTTTTATTATCTTTATTTTAAAATTAATTTGGGAAAATTTTGATACTGTTTGCTATTTTTCATTCCCATTTTAATTTTAGCCAGAATCTTAATTCACTGTTTTCTTTACTTCGCCTTTTAAAAATACCAACAACATTCTGAAAATTCCCCAAAAATCACAAAAATAGTAGAAATTATAAAAAGAACAAAAACATTTTATTTCGTAATTTTTGACAATTTTTCACTATTTTTATAAATATCCTTTTACCCCTTTTCTTATATTATCTATATATTCTATTTATAAAAATAAAAAATATAAAATATAAAAAGAAAATATAAAATTAGAAAATTAAAAAGAAAATAAAATTAAAAAAATTTAAAATTAAAAACCCACAAAAACAATTACATTGCATAGTGTAGACAATACATCACATTCACACACACACACACACACACTTGTTGATCTATCCTGCCTTGCTCCCTGTGTTCAAACTCTCTATGTACTTGCATCTATACATCTTTTATGTATAGTTAAAAATAAATTTGACTCCACATTTGTCTTTCATTGTTTGACATTTGATTGTGGGTTCATTGTTTATTTTAGTTGGATTTCTGAGTGGTCGACACTTCGACTGAGTTCCCGCTTTGTGTGGAACTTAAGACCGCACAAATTTGGCTAAATCAAATGGCGCCGTTGCCGGGGAGCAACCGCGCGTAGATCTTGTTTTTGTTGTGTTGTGATTATTTGTCCACATTTCGCGGCTTTTATTTTTATTTTCATTATTTTTGATATCTCTGTTGAATTGTCTAACCACTCTCCTTGTTTGGATTTCGTGCGAGGTACGCGGATCGAGGAAGGCACTCTTTTCTAGGAGCGCCCGTGCACCCACGTGAGGTGGCTTTGGCTTCGCACCAAGGCGGACTTGGAGGGAATTTTGAAGACCATTCTTGAGCAATTATTTTATTGCATTTAATTTTTGTAATTTGTAGTAAGAGAGAGACTATTTATTTGTAATAATATAGGTACCCCTGGACATTTAGACTCTCGAGCCTAATTTCCAGGTGTTTGTACACCTGGGGGCTCGCAGCGGTTTTTACGGCTTTTCATCGCATTTTTTTATTTTGTTTTCTCGGTTTTGATTTTATTTTCTTTGTGTGATTGAGCCCCTAGTTTTAGGAGTTCTTTACGATAGATTAAGGCCAAACACATAATATATTTGCATGTACCTATAGCCGCGTTTGGACTTAGCCAAAATTTTAAACAGTTGATTCACTATCTTCGAGCCGTCGCGCCGCGAGCTCACCCTGCCAAGCGCTTCTCCTGAACTCGATTTGTCGAGAGGAGGAGGGGTGAGACTAGATCGGACTCTAGAATTGAGGATTTGTGGTCAACTTGTGGTTCTTCACGATAATAGCAATTTCTGAAACTTGAGGCGATTTCATCGGCTTTGCATTTGTATATAGATAGGTTTCAATTGTGTTGAGCATCTTTGCATGTAGAGTGCTGGAGGCAAGGTGAGCATTTCTCTTTAGCATTCATCATCGATTGCCGCTTGCATTGCTTTTCCGACTCTCCCGCCGATTTTGCCAACCTAGGTGCTAAGTAAAATTGAATCCTTGTTAGGCGCGTACATTTCTTATTAAAAATTCAAAAAAAGTGAGAACAAATAAAATTGGGACTGCTAATATTACTTGACCCTAAAATCCACCAAAAAGAAAAATATTCTCTTAGGGCGAGTAATCCCCTCATTATCTTCGTTTTACTTGCTCGCGCACACCCTAAGGATAGTGCCCATATACCATTCAGCCCCCTAAGTGTGTGTGCTACTTTTGGACTTCTCACCTAACTCTAAAATAGACAAGATAAAAAGACCGCTCTTTGCGGTCTCTACCGAGTTGAGTAGGTGAATTGAGGGTTTGTATTCTTTTCATTTTTGTCTGTGATTATTTTTTGTGTGTCCAAGATCGCCTCTGCGCATTTGCACCTTTTCTCCACTCTCTTGACTTGACCATCGTGCTCTCCCGATCATTTTCCTTTTGTTTTCGAGATGGACCCCTGGAGCGTATTTTATCCGGAATTTGCGGACCCCTCATTCGATCCAGTTGGTCCACCTCCCTTTTATCAGGAGGATCTTCCTCCTACTTTTTCTGATTTTTGTACATATCCGCCTCAGTCGCAGTATTAGACCTCGGACTTCTACCCACCTCCACCTCTGCCTGTATATTATCCACCTCCACATCCACACCCACCCGAGTCTGACCTGTTGGAGTCCCCTCACGCGACTTCCATGAGTGTTGTCATGAACCTAATGCTAGAGCACATCAATTTGATGAGAGAGAATCTTGCCACTTTGAGAGAATATCGGAATAGTTCTCTTTTCGTCGAGGATGCGGCTTTGCCTGTCGTGAATCATGGGAGCTTGCAATCGCCAAAAATACAAAAAATGAGAAAAATTTAAAAATCCAAAACGAGTTCGGGAGACCTTTGGTTGATTCAGACAGTGAGAAGAGCGCCCATCTGCTAGCCTTTTTGACCACACATCCATTCACACACTGTCCCACCTCTGACCCCGAGGATGCCGCTGTATAGACTGCTCTTGGCACGCCTCGTGTATATGCTGATTCCGACTTCCTCCCTTGTATGGAGGAAGTCCAAAAATTCAAGAAAATGTTGACTGAACCCGAAGTGGTGGCCAATATTCATGAGATTATCCGTGCCCCACTTCAGCAGGCTATGACCCATATATCTGCTCATCTTCCCAAGAAGAGAAAGCAGAGGAGCAGATCTGAGCGTCACATTCTGACCATGGCAACTGCCCACGCCATCACACACCGTCCCATTCCTAGAAGGAAGAACACAACTACACCTTTCATCACATGCACCATCTCTAATCATACATGTGATCACACTCTCCTAGACGGCGGTGTTTCTATTAGTATATTACCCTTCTCGCTGGTACAGTCTCTTCACTTAGGGCCCCTCAAGAAAACCAGGATGATCGTTTAGTTTGCTGATGGATCTATCAAGAGGCCGAAGGGTATCCTTGAAAACGCCGTCATTTCTATTCAGGGCACGAGCTACCATGTTGATTTTGTTGTGTTGCCCATGGAGACCTCCACAGGGGAGCCATCTCCAATCATCCTGGGACGACCATTCCTTGCCTCTACGAGGGTCGTTATTGATTCTGGATCAGGGGAGATTCGCTTCCATCCTGTTGACGAGAGTGAAGTTGTGGTCACCGCACCCATAGTTGATCAGAGACCTGCACCTGATGCACCTTCACCGATCATAGCTGACTCCGAGGCCTGTGACCGATCTGATGCTACTAGAGATGTTTGCTTAGCGACCACTAATGAGACCCGACGAATCCCCCGAAAGGGGAAGAAATCGGAAAGCATAGACCTCGCGGTTCCTCCTTCTGGTATGTGGCGATGTTTTGACGAAATCCAAAGCATTTACGTGATTGATCCAATTGAGCGGAGGGCAGATACCAAGACTAGACAGGACAAACCTGGTTTGACTATTTCCACTGAAAAGTCCGTTCCTGGTCACTCAAAAGTAAGGATGATTGAGGTCGGTTATGATGCTGCCATTTATTTTGATAGATTCAGGCCTCTTGTTGAAGACAATGATTCAGGGGAGACTCTTGAGGACGATCTGAGTTCATATACTTCCACTAATGACTTCGTTCCTTTTGGTTTTGACATGGACGATCCCTCGCAGGACGACTCCGATTACACTTCTTCCGAGGATGATGAGTTTGTCCCATTCCACTTTGACATCAGCGAGACTTCCAAGGCCAGACCTGACCAAACTTCTTCCACTCGTCCGTCTGCGCCTTTACATCATAGGACTACCAAGGGCGAACCTAGCCATACTACTTCCATTGACCAGTTCGTCCCTTTCCAATTTGACTCCACTGAGGGCCTTCACTCTGTCGACCCTGTTCGGCTTCCGTCCACGATGGACCCCGTTGTCGACTTGCACCACACTAGATCTATCCCTCAGCGGTCTCGCAAGAAGGTCTGCTTTCCACCTTCTTGATCATTTGTATATCCATCTCTGTTGTATATTCTTTTGTGTGTACCTCGGTTCTCTCTTCCGTATTGCTCTTCCACCCAATCCTCGTGTTTGCCTTTCTTAGGACGTACTTTATCGTAAGTATAGGGGGGTGGACGAGCCGAGTGTTCCTTCATCGTTTCGTGTCATCACTCCTGTTGTTGCCTATACTTAGGGCTTCTTTTACCCTAAGTATAGGGGGAGTAGTGTGGATATCCTTTTCTATCTTCTTCCATCTTTTGATCTCTCTTCTTATTTTCTTCTTTTCTTCTTTTCCTCCTTTATCTTCTGTATCTACCGAAAAGGTGTCGCCCCTTGTAGACAATTTTCCATACTTAGGACGTACTTTGTCCTAAGTATAGGGGGTTTGCACCCCGAGTTTTCATCTATTCTTCGATCCTCTCAATGTCTCGTCTTCTTGTCTATACTTAGGGATATATTACCCTAAGGATAGGGGGAGACAATCCGAGTACGATTTGTTCATTCCCACCCTTGACCCTCCCTGTATTTTGTACAGTCTGCTATACTTAGGATTATTTGATCCTAAGTATAGGGGGGACGGTCAACTTCTCATTGGTTCATTTATTTATTCTTTAGAGTTGCCTATACTTAGTACGAGTTATGTCTTCTCTTTTCTCTTCGATATATGAGGACATAGCTCAAGCTAAGTATAGGGGGGTCGTATAAACTGTGTATATACTTTAGCCATAACTCATACTTTCGTATTTTCCTAATAATATGGCTAACAATTCCTTAAAATTCATTAAAATCCTTAATAAAAGGTGTCTTGTTCCTCAAATTCTTTCTGTATTTACTGATTAATAAATCAGGTGAAAATGTTTTTTGCAAAATGTTTGAAAAATAATTTGAAAATCTTTGTAAACATTTATTGAAAACTATTTTGAAAATATTTTGTTACATGTTTTCAACCTTTGTAAAAATGTGTGTTTTGTAAACTTTTCTTTTCTTTGTGTGAAATAAAAAGTTTGAAAAATGATTTGCAAATGGTTTGAAAAATGGTTGCAAAAATATTTTGAAAAACCTATATATACTGTTTTGAAAAACCTTTGCAAAATGATTTTCAAATGTGTGTACATGTTTGTAAAATGTTTGTAGAAACTATTTTGGACTATAGTTTTCAAAAATTGTGTGAAAAGCTCATGTCAAATAAGTTTGAGGAATACATACATCTCACCTAAATCCATTATTTACATATGTATAAAATTGATCACTTACCCTGTAAATTCTTAGAATCCACTTCTTGTATATATAAGAAGCACTCCCGTGTAAATATTGTGCACCTAGTTTTTAGCCAAAATCTTTTTGTTTTCAAAAATTCCAAAAATATTTGCAAAATTAAAATCCAAAAACATTTGAAAAATCTTTTTGAAAAGTACAAAAAAATGCATATGCATCATCATCATCTTTTAAAAATCCATAAAATTTTCAAAATCTTTGAAAATTACATCCCAAAAATATTTTCTGCATTGCAATTGCATAGCATGAGCATTTTTCGGATTGAGTTTGATAGTTGAACGAGTCTAAATAAAATCCGGAGATTGGAACTTGATTGGACCTTAAAATCTACCTAATAACAGGAACCTTATAGGAACTGGGTTTGAGGTACTTCAGGTCTAATTGACTTAATTCTTTGAGGATCACGAGACTTGGTTCAATGGATTCTTGACTGCCTAAGTAGAGTATTTCAGAGCGCACGCACAACTCTTGTTGATAATGACCTAACTTGGACACCTGTACCTTTCACATGGCTCAACTCAGTTGGAGTGGTGAGGGGATTGGATTTGCCGGTATGAGACGCACACAAGTGGAAACACTTATCCTCCTCTAGGGAGGGAAGTGCACTGATGAATCCACATTTCATCATCTTTATTCTATCATTTTGGCACCAAAAACCCTAGCAAATGCCTGTAAATAGCATTAAATAGAGCATCTTAGCATTCATGCATGTGCATTTAGATAGTGTATAAAATACTGTAATTAAGGCCAAAATTATAGAATAAATAAAGAAAAGAAAAAAAAGAATAAAATATTGTAAATATTTTATGAACCAAAACCCCCGAGACCTAGGCATCTTGATGAATAGGTCGACAAGGAATAAAGTAGGGGGAGATAAGGTCTGAAATACAGATAAAATACCTATAGTTTTCATTCATTCTTTATTCATTTTGGGACCTATTTTTGGTTCCACTTTTTATACATAAAATGAAGAAACTTTGTACATGAAAGTTGTAGATAATCTTATAAAGAAAAAGACAAAATTGATTTCACAGAAAAATAATGTACAGATAAAAAGTTATGGTCTGAATAAGAATCCAAAATCCCAACTTCCCAGACCCGTATCTCACAACTGACAACTCCAAATGCAGTATACTCACCTTTAATTATATATAGAATAAAATAATCTATTTAATGGCGGTGGTTTCGCATTTGGCGGAGCTACGGTTTGAAAGTTGAGTTTTGGACCCCTATTGTATATCTATACTGAATAAAATATTCAATTTATTCTTTATTCATTATTTACTCATTTTTATATTTTTATAATTATGTAGATATTACTTATAATAATTATGTACATAAAAATTAAAATAAAAATACAAAAGAAATCCAAACAAAAATACTTGCATATACCCAATACATAGGTATCTTACCTATATGTATACCTATACTCTTAATTTGTTTAACATACATAATAAATCAGAAAAATAAAATAAAATTATAATTGTGTATATAAAAGTGTTTTATAATTTTAGAAAATAAGGTATGAAATTAATAAAAATAAAATACATAAAATAAAAATCAAATACTTAAATACATAGGTATTATACCTATATAGGGTTAAAAAGGTAACTTGTAAAAATATCACTCATAAAAATAATTAAAAATCAAAATAAAATACTACATAAAATTTCAAGCATTTTTCATTTTATAACCTTTAATTAATTCGGCATTATTCTATTTTTAAATGATTTTTCAAAATAATTAGCAGGGTTTTTCCTGGTTGGTCCACGTGGACCAACCAGGTGCAAACCCTAGTTGACCTCGGTCAACTAGGTGACCTAGACCCTGTGCCTCCGTCAGAGCCTCGTTTTCTCCCCGCATTTGCGGATTTTTCGAGGCGTCAACTTTCACCCTTTCGCGATACCATCTTCTGCAAAGTTCTCCACCTACCATCCATCTTGCTCGCCCTATGTTTGCATCGGACTATGAATCACTGTGGCGCAAGATTTCTCTTGGTCTTTGGACCCCTGCAACCTCGGGTCAACCCACTTAAAACCAACCCCTCACCTTTAGATTCGAATTCGAACACCTTCGGTCCACTCCTCGCGCCTACTCCAAGCTCCAGCGCTTCCTGGAGGTGACAGCTCCACCGCGAAGCCATCAGCCAAGGCAGCTGAGGTCGGAGGCGCTTCCACCACCTCCCGCAAAGTCGCCGGTCGAGGTACCCTTCTTCCCTCTGGCCCCGGCCATTGAGGGCTCGCCCCACTCTTTTATTCAACCCTTTTTACTCCTGTTAGCGTTAGGATTAAAGGCCCTATCAAAAATCCAAGTTCCATCGACTATCTCAACCGATCAAGCACCTTGGCCGGAGCGCAACTCCGGCCGTGCACCCACATTTCGATTCGCACCTCTCCGCGACCATCCAAGGGTCCAGGCACTTTGCCCTGGACCCTTTGACCATTTTTGCAGGTCAAAGCCGAAGTGGAAACACCTGGAGGCAAGTTTTGTAGCTCGCCGGAGCTAACGGAGCTCTCCAGCTCCGCCAGCTACCAGCGAGCACCACGGCCACCGTCGTGGCTTTTTGACGCCCCCAGGAGATAGAGGAGGACCAGAGGAGGCTCCAGCCCGATTTTGAAGCCTAGAAGCCACCGGAGTCGGCCGGAGGAGCTCGAGGAACCTCGCCCAGTCGGAGCTCCGCCGTGTTCTTCCAGCCGCCTTCGCCACCGTCCGATCAAGGGTGGAGTCCCAGATAGAGCAGCTACCGTTGGATCTCCACCAGCTTCGACCGTTGATCATCGCTGGAGATCTGGTCGTCGCCGCTCATCCGTGAAGCGTCATCGGCCGTTCATCAAGCGCCACGTGTCTAAGTGGTTCCTTCATCGCCGTTGGATCGCGCGTCGAGGGTATTTTGCATCTACACCCTCGTGCCTTTTGTATTTATTATTTAGTATTTAAACTTTCGTCTGTAGCGTAAAAACTTTGGGTTATTTGCACAAAGACCCCCGAGCTTTCCATATTTGCATCCAGGTCCTTCGCCACGTCACCTCACGTGACCTGTACACGTGAGGTGGGGGCATTTTTGCAGAGGGGCCCTCGGGCTTTGTTGTATTTTGTTCTAGTACTAAAACTTTCATATCACGTGTAAATTTTTTTTGGGAAATTTGCAATTAAGCCCCAGGGTTTTGGATATTACATTCTGGTGCTCTAAATTGAATATTCAGTTCAATATTTCGTGGAAAATTGCATGTGAGCCCCTGGATGTTTGCGAAATTGCATAAATACCCCTGCCATGCCTGTTCATTGATTGGATGCTTGTTGTATTTATTTGATCCATCATTTTAAGTCCAAAAATTCCACAAAAATAGGGTTAAGCTCCTGGACACGTGTACTTTAACGCTATAATTTTAGTTTTTGATTTTATTTTATTTTGATATTTATTAAAAATCAAAAAACATGCTTTTTGTGCACTGTCTAGCTTAGAAAATGCCAAAAAAATATTAAAACACTTTGAAAAATTACAAAAACATTATCTAGTGTCTATTTTATCCTATTTTAGTGTCAACCCAAGAATCACTAAAAATCTCAAAAGAAAAACACTAAAAATTTGAAAACACTCAAAAACTTCAGAAAAATATATAAAATCAAGGAAAACTCAAAAAAATACAAACTCAGGTTCTGTGTGTTCCTCTTTTTGTTCTTTTTATTTGAAAAATAGTGTAAAAATTTTGGTTGGTGTTTGCTAATTTAAATTCCCATTTTATTCACAGCCAGCACTATTTGCACTGTTTTGACTTATTTCAGTAATTAAAAATACCAAAAATACCTTGAAAAATCCCCAAAAATCACAAAAATAGTAAAAAATCCTAAAAATATTAAAAACATTTTATTTCTTAATTTTTGGTTATTTTTGCACATTTTTATAAATATTTTATCTTGCCTTTCATTACAATGTTTTTAGATTCCAATATTCAAAAAAAATAGAAAATATAAAATTATAAAAATCAGAAAATTAAAAATCAAAACACAAAAAAAAATAAAAAAAAATTAAAAATTAGAAACCCACAAAAATTTTATTTGCTTAGTGTAGACACTTCACACACACGCATTCACTTGAGCATAATTGTTTGAATTACCCTGCTTGCTCCCTGAGTTCGAACTCTCTGCATACTTGTCACTATACACCATTTGTGCAGAGTTAAAAATAAATTTTAACTCCACATTAGTTCTAATTTATTGATCTTTATTGTGGGTTAATTGTTGACTTTAGTTCAGAGTTAGTGTGGTCATCACCCCGACTGAGTTCACGCTTTGTGTTGAGCTTACGACCACCTGACATTGGCTAAATCAAATGGCGCCGTTGCCGGGGAGCAACAACGAGTAGTTTATATGTTTGTTTGTTTGTGATTGTTGTTTACCATAGCTTCATTTTATCTCTCTTACATTTTTGATATATATATTGCTTGAGATATTCTGACCACTCTTCTTTGTCTTCTTGCGAGGGACCGCGGAGCAAGACGGATCGCCTAGGTGAACCGAAGCAACCTTGGGAAGCGGAGCCGGCCTTCTAGGTCAAGCCGGCAGGAGAGAGTAGGAGGATTGAGAGGAAGTGATTAGTTTAGCTCTTCTTTTACTTTTGTGAGAGAGTGATCTATTTAATTGTAATAATACAGGTACACTTGGACTTTCGGACACTTAGACTACCGAGCCTAATTTCCGGGTGTTTGTTCACCTGGGGGCTCACCGCAGTTTTGATCGTGTTTTCATCGCTTGTCATTTTCCGGTTTTGTTTTCATTTTTCCTTTCTTTTGTGGATTGAGCTCTTAGATTAGGTCCTTCTTGATTCGATTAGCCTAGGTCCAAACACCCTAATAACTCTTGCATGTTCCTATAGTTCGTATTTGGACTTAGATTAATTAAGTAGTTGATCATTGGCTCTCGATCCGCGCGCCGCGAGCTCACTCCACACAAGCGCTTTCTCCTAACTCAAATGTGTTGAGCAGAGGAGGAGTGAGCCTAGACCGGACATTAGGATTGGGAGTTGATGGTTAACTCGTGGTTCTTCACGCTAGCAGTTGCCTATCTTAGGACGATTTCCGCTTGCATATCGCCATGTAGTTTAGGTTTAAAAATTCTGCTTTGCATCCCGCATGGAGAGAGTTGGGATTCGCTGTAAGTCTTCTTACTTTGCATGCATCATTTAGGCACAAAGGTGAGATTTCCACCTTGGTGTCGACTTGCACGGCTTTTCCGACTCTATTCTCCCTCTGTTTTTGGAACAAAGTAGGATCAAGAAAATACAAAAATCGTTAGGTGCTTGTTTGAATCTACTCAAAAGAAGCGATAACACCAAAAAAATTAAAAAAGGGACTGCTAAGAAAACTTGACCAAAAATAAAATCGGTAATTGGATTCATTGCTTGGGGAGAGTAACACCCTCACTTGTATTCAGGTTGCATGGGAAGGTCTCCTTCCAAGTGAGGTGAGCGCTTCGTAAGGATTAGAGCCAAAAACCCAACTTGTGGCTGCCTTGTGTATCGCCTGGATTTCCGAAGTATTGGCGCTATTATCGTACGTAGTCGAGTAGGACTTGGTCGCCATTGGTCACTCACTATTGTGTGAGCGCCGACCTTGTCCGAAGTACCGAGCTTAGGCCATGCCTTCACGGGTGTGTCTGTCTCACCAGCTGCGTCCGAGTAGGATCTTGCACGCTCACGGGTGATTCCGTTGCGAGCGAGGTCCGAAGTATCGGTTTCGTCTATCGGCTTCCTCCCTCTATTTCTTTGGCTGAGTAGGGATCCAGGAAGGGTTACAAGGACCTTAAAAAGCGCAAGTTACAGGTTACACAGGAGGAGGACAAGTACGGGGACACTTTCCTGGCAGTACTCTCGCTCCTATAGGCGTAGCGTTCTAAGGACTCGTGACAAGATAAATACCTGAAAACAAGCTAAAATTGACAAGATAAAAGCCGAACCTTCACGGCTTCACGTGTTGAGTTGGTGAATTCACCCCTGCTTTGTGTTTGATTTCTAGATTTATTTAGGTCAAGATCAAAAACACCGCACAATTGTGCACAATTTTGTTGCATCTCGCATTATCTTCTTCTTCTCTTGCATTATCATTGCTCTTCTCAAATAATCAAGATGATGGGACGGAGATCTCTTAGGCCGACTTTGTCGGCACCGCTATCCAGCACTCCTCCTCATTCATCTAGGAATACCTCGGAGAGTCCGCTCTCCGAGCCTGAGTTCACATCCGCCCTGTTCCCCCTCGACCACCCCTCCCATTCTCCTTCTCTCAGTCCAATTGTTTCAAAATTCAGTGCATCACAGAGTTCGGCTCATTCGACAGCACCTGAGATGGCCTCTTTCGCTTTTTCAGAAAATCCAGCAATGGCAGACAGAGGCGAGCACCCAGATGACCACGATCACCCTCCATTCATAATCGATCAGGTGTCCATCAACAATTCCTTGCTAGCGTCCCTGGAGACTGTGCAGAGACAGATCCGTGACCAGGGTACCTTCATGGGTGATTTGATGAGAGAGATAGCACAGATGAGAGAGAACTGACCTGGGGGCGGTGGCAGAGGTGGAGGAGGAGGACCCGATGCAGGAGGAGGCGATCCAGACGCTGAGCGACTGCCACAGACCATCATGAGGGAACTGCACAACCCAGCTGCATCCCTCACTCACCGGTGGATCAGACTCCCGCCAATCCATGGAGATTTCGAGCTTCGGCCCCACACGATTCAGCTGCTACCCAAGTTTCACGGGTTGCCGACCGAAGAGCCGTACCTCCACCTCCAGGAATTTGAAATGATTTGCAGCACTATCCATGATCGGTTGATGACCGAGGACACCATCAAGATGATCGCCTTTCCGTTCTCTTTGGTTGATAGAGCCGCATATTGGCTCAAGCACCTTGGGCAATTCGTCGACACATGGGCAGATCTCCGGACCGCGTACTTGAAGAAGTATTACCCTCTCGGCCGGACCAACGCAGCTCGAGCCATGATCAGCAACTTCGTCATGATCCCAAATGAGCAGTTCCATGAAGCCTGGGATCGATTCAGAGAGCTCATTGACCGGTGTCCACATCATGACATCTCCAAGCCCAATCTCGTGCAGAGTTTCTTCTGTGGGCTGACACCGGAGCTGCAGGGGCTAGTGAACGCCTCTTGCGGTGGGTCTTATTTCTCCAAGGGGGAAGACGACGTATGGGCCATCTACGAGGGCATGGCAGAAAACTCCACAGTGATGGCCCAAGCCCGAATCTATACACAGCAGAAGCCCCCGCAAGGAGCGGGATCATTTCATAGGATCGCCCGCATCGATGCCGGTCCCAATACAACGTCGGTAGCCGCAGCCCAAGCCGAATCAGCCGCAGCCGACATGGGCATTATTAGTGAGAAGTTGGACCGCATGGAGATCCTCGAGAAGAAGCAGAACCAAGGTCTTGCTCAGATGGACCTTCTCACCAAAACCATGAGTGACCTGAAAACTCAAATCCTATGCATTCAGGAGGCACAAGCTCATTCCCAGCAGCCTCCCAGGTCACGGGCTGACTCCAGCAGTAGCAGCTCCAACCAACCCTCTACCTCATACCGACAGGTGAATCACATCCAGGCAGAGCCGGTTCCACTGCTACAGTATCATCCAGAGCAACCACCGTCTCAGGAGACTCAGATGGTGGTCTATCAGCCGGAGCAGCCACTGGCAGTTCTTCCTCCACCCTCCTTCGAGCAGGAACCATTGATGGAAGTCAATGGGATTTGGTACGACCGGTACCCTCAGCCCGGGATTCGTCGGGATCACCCCGGATTCTGTTGGGGCAATGGTGGATCCTCTTCCCAGCAGCAGAACCCTGCCCAAGGACACCAGAACAGCCAGCCACAGCAGCATAATCAGCAACCCCAGTATGCCCAGCCGCAGCAATATCACAGTGGTCCTCGTCCCACCTATCAGGGACAGTCATGGAGGCAGCGCCAGCCGCCTCAGCAGTTTTATCACCAGCCTTCCCCCCAGTATCAGCAGCAGCAACAGCAGCAGCAGCCCCATTTCCAGCAGGGACAGACATCTGGTTCTCAGGGTCCCGCCTTTGAGAACCCGGCCCTTGATGATCTTGCCCGCTTGCTATCTGAATAGCGAGCATCTTTCAGGCAAGAAATGGATGAATTCCGGCAGGAGATGCGGGATATCATCAAAGGCAAAGCCGCTATACCCGCTCAGATCGAACCTAACCCTAATAACCTAAAAAGAAAATCTGAGCAGGTAGAGTTCACAGAGGATACCTCTCCTAGTGACGATTTGAATAATATGACTTATTCTTTGAATGATGTTGATTTTGTGACTACTAGGAGCGGTAGGATGCCAGCCGGCGGCGCCTCTTCTGAGCGACAACCAGATGCAGGATCAGGAGCGCTAGAGGAGGAGAGGAGCGGTGCTGATGCCGCTCATGATGATGTTGAAGACGGTGGTGCTGAAGCCACCAATGATGGAGAGCCAGACGACGGTGCTGATGCCGTCAAGAGATTAGATGCAGACGGTGGTGCTGATGCCACCATTTTGGATGATGAACCAGAGCGCGGTGCTGATGCCGCGAAGACCGGTGCTCGTGGTGGCGCTGAGGCCACCACATCTACTTTTGTTGAGCCATCATCTGTGATGTTTCCACCTTTTGTACCTAGAGACTGTGGGAACAAAAACAAAAATATGAATAAAGTAAAGGTTTCTGTTCAAATTGCGGATCCATATGTGATGAATGATGATGATTGTATGGGTTCCCCTTCTTCACAAGCACAGGGACCGATTCCTAGTCCTCCATCTGAGGAGGCCCCTACCATCCCCTTCCCTGAGGCGCTTCGCCGAGCGAAGGGGAATAAAAGAGAAAATCCCAAAAAAGATCAGCAGGTAGAGTTCGGCAATCAGATGATAGATAGATTCCACATTCAGCTGACTCTACAAGAAGCACTTGAGCACATCCCCCTCTTCAAGAAGAACCTGAAAGAGAAGACTACCGTCCGCAGGAAGAGGAGGAATCACAGAGACCAAATCCATGTGCTCACTCAGTCCACTTGCTGCACCATCCAGAATAAACTGCCTGCTAAGCGACCAGATTCGAGTTTGGTCCTCTTCTTAGGAGCAGGACAGTCCTTCAGTTTGCTGATAGGTCGACTAAGAGGCCGAAGAGGTTATTGAAAGACGTGGTCGTTACCATTCAGGGCCTGAAATTCTCCGTGGACTTTGTTGTGTTGGACATGGAGATCCCTGAGTCGGTAACTGATGCCCCCATCATACTTGGACGCCCATTCTTGGCCACTGCCAAGGCGGTATCCGACCATGACAGTGGGACGGTATGTTTTCGCGTAGAGGGCGAAAGCATACAAATAGAGACGATCGAGGAAACCAGAGCCAGAGAGTTGGCGTGCTCAGAACAATCCAGCGAAGCCGAGCAGATGACAGAGGAGGAGCTAGACATCCACCAGGTTTGTGATTTTGAGATGACTGATAATGAATCCAACTGGAAAGATCCCGTAGCACCGACCCTCGCTTTGCCCACAGATTCACTATATCTCAAGCTCATGGCAGTCGAGAGCCGGGAGGGCACATCCCTGGATGAGGATATATCTGAAGCTGGCAGCGTTGCTATTAGTGGTGCTGAGGAATTTCAATCATGTTCATCTTCTTCAGAGCCCTCGGATTCAGACATTGACTGGGATGACTTTGATGATTATTTGCCTTGTCTGATTCCTTCTGAGCCAACAGCCATGACAGAGTGCGAGCCAGTGTAGTTTATTGATAATTCAGCAGGCCGTTCTTCGTCAGAAATTCCAGTTGTCCAGAACGGAAACCTCTGCCGCAGTCGATGACATACAGATTCCTTGCGGGTGAGCCAGAAATGTACCCAGTCATTATCTCAGCAGATTTGACTGGAGAGCAAGAATCTCGTCTGATGGAGGTTCTTGAAAGAAACCGCAAAGCAATCGGTTGGAGTATAGCTGATCTCCAGGGGCTGAGCCCAAATCTTTGCTCCCACCACATTTATCTTGAGGACAACGCTAAGCCGTCGCGTGAGTTCCAACGACGGCTGAACCCGAATCTTCGAGACGTAGTTATGAAAGAAATTTCAAAGTGGTGGAGCGCCGATTTCATCTATCCCATCTCCGACTCCAAATGGGTAAGTCCGCTACATGTGGTACCTAAGAAGACGGGTATCACTACAGTTGTCAACGAGTCTGGAGAGGAGATCGCTACCAGAGTACCAACTTCTTGGAGGGTCTGTGTGGACTACAGACGATTAAATGAGGCCACCAAGAAGGATCACTTCCCGCTACCCTTCATTGATCAGATTATCGAGCGGTTAGCCGGGAAGAGTCATTATTGTTTTCTTGATGGGTACTCTGGATACAATCAAGTGGCCATTGCGCCCGAAGACCAGGAGAAAACGACATTCACCTGTCCGTTTGGGACTTATGCTTTCAGACGGATGCCCTTTGGTCTATGTAACGCTCCGACGACATTCCAAAGGTGCATGTTGTCCATCTTCTCGGACATGGCGGGTGACTGTTTAGAGGTCTTCATGGATAACTTCTCGGTCTATGGCGACGGGTTCGACGCTTGTCTTGAATGCCTAGACCGTGTGCTCAAGCGCTGCATTGAGGTCAATCTTGTCTTATCCTGGGAAAAGAGTCATTTCATGATGACTCAGGGGACGGTCCTTGGTCATATCGTCTCCAACATGGGCATGGAGGTCGATCCGGCTAAGGTGGATATCATCAGAAAACTCAATCCGCCGTCCAATTTGCGTCAGTTACGGTCTTTTCTGGGGCATGTCGGTTTCTACCGACGGTTCATTCAGGACTTCAACCGAATTGCCCGGCCGCTCACTGACTTGCTGACTAAAGACACCGAGTTTATTGTTAATGATAAGTGTCTTGAATCTTTTGAAACTCTCAAAAATATGGTTGTTTCAGCTCCTGTCCTTCAGCCACCCGATTGGTCTCTCCCATTCGAGATCATGACGGATGCTTCAGATTTTGCCGTTGGGGCTGTGCTCGGACAGAGGAGGGATGGATTACCCTTTGCCATTCACTACGCCAGCCGGACTTTGGATGTCGTGCAGAGGAATTACACTGTGACTGAGAAAGAATGCTGGCCGTAGTCTTCGCTCTTGATAAGTATCGATCTTACATTCTCGGATCTAGAGTGACCATTTATACTGATCATACCGCCATCCGGTACTTAATGGCCAAGAAGGATGCCAAAGCACGTCTCACCAGATGGATCCTTCTGCTCCAGGAATTTGATATTGAGATTAAGGACAAGCCTGGAGTCAAGAATGTGGTGGCGGATCATCTCTCCAGATTGGAGAATCTTGAGGAATCTGAGCCCAGCGCACCTATCACAGAGACATTCCCAGATGAGGCGATCTTGGCTGTCACCTCGCTCCCGTGGTATGCTGACATTGTGAACTATCTTGTAGCCAAGACAGTTCCACAAGGTTGGCCCAGGCAGAAACTTGAGACCTTCCTAGCGAAGGCCAAGTTTTACCATTGGGAGGATCCCGTCCTTTATCACGAAGGAGGGGACAGTATCTGGAGGAGGTGCATTCCTCAAGAAGAGCATCATAGCGTCCTCACATACTGCCACAAACTTGAGGCAGGAGGACATCATTCTGGAAAAAGGACAGCACAGAAGGTGCTTCAATCCGGCCTATGGTGGCCTACTCTCTTCAAGGATTCTGATGAGTTCGTGAAGAGATGTACTGACTGTCAGAAAATAGGAACCTGCGGACAGAGAGACATGATGCCCATGCAACCCATTCACTTCTGTGAAGTTTTTGATGCATGGGGGATTGATTTCATGGGCCCATTTCCTAAGAGTCAGGGATTCGAGCATATTTTGCTCGCTGTGGATTATGTCAGCCGATGGGTTGAGGCCATCCCCGCCCGAGCCGTAGATGCTAAAACCGTTTGCAAATTTTTGAGAAAAAATATCATTTCACGGTTCGGGGTACCTAGAGTCTTGATTTCAGATGGGGGTCTCATTTCATCAATGACAAAGTCAGGGCCCTTGCAGACGAGTTCGGCATTGACCATCGGGTTGCCACTCCTTATCACCCTCAGACTAATGGTCTTGCCGAAGTATCGAATCGGGAGATAAAGACGATCTTGCAGAAAGTTGTCCGCCCAGACCGAAAGGATTGGTCTCAGCTTTTGGACTCGGTCCTGTGGGCTTATCGGACTTCTTTCAAAAATCCATTGGGGACATCTCCCTTTCATCTCGTCTATGGCAAGCCGTGCCATTTGCCAGTGGAGATCAAGCACAAATCTTTTTGGGCAGTTACTGAGTTGCTTCTAGATCCCGAGAGTATAGGAGACCAGAGAAGAGCTGAATTGGCAGCCATGGAAGAATTGAGAGATACAACCTTTTCGAACAGCTTACAGTATAAAAAGAAAGTGAAGACATGGCACGATTCGCATATCAGCCATAAACAGTTTGAGCCAGATCAGAGAGTATGGTTGTTTGATTCCAGGCTGAAATTATTCCCAGGGAAGTTGCAGAGCAAGTGGAAAGGTCCGTACGTGGTTAGGAAGGTACATGACAATGGCAACATCGACATATCCGAACCGTCATCTTCCTCGACCTTCCGCGTCAATGGTCAACGCCTGAAACTATATCTTGATCATGATCCGCCGACCATTGACGTTGCCCCCATTCTTCTGGTATGAGATGTGTCCTTTGACTCTCATCATCTGCATCTCATGCATGGTAATCAATTCCATCTTCCGCTGTACAGATCCATCTGTTCATATCACTTTCATCTGTTAATTTATTTTCTTCTTTTCTTCTTTTCTTCTTTTCCTTTTCTATCTTCTTTTTCTATCAAAAAGGTGCCGCCCTTGTAGACAGTTTTTCCATACTTAGGACGTACCTTGTCCTAAGTATAGGGGGGTGGCACCCCGAGTTTCTTTCATTTTCATTTCGATCCTCTCCATTGTCTCCTCTTCTTGTCTATACTTAGGGATATCTTACCCTAAGTATAGGGGGAGACAATCGGAGTACGATCTGTTCATTCCCACCCTTGACCCTCCCTGCTTTGTGTACAGTCTTCTATACTTAGGATTATTTGATCCTAAGTATAGGGGGGACGGTCAACTTCTCATTCGTTGATTCCTTCATTAGTTTGTTATTCTTTAGATTTGTCTATACTTAGTACGAGTTATGTCTTCTCTTTTCTCTCCGATCTATGAGGACATAGCTCAAGCTAAGTATAGGGGGGTCGTATATACTACGTATATACTTTAGCCATAACTCGTACTTTCGTATTTTCCTAATAAATATGGCTAATAATTCATTAAAATTCTTTAAAAATTCTTAATAAAAAGATGTGGTTATTCCTCAAATTCTTTTTTGTAATTACTGATTAATAAATCAGGTGAAAATGTTTTTTGCAAAATGTTTGAAAAATAGTTTGAAAATCTTTGTGAACATCTATTGAAAACTATTTCGAAAATATTTTGTTACATGTTTTCAACCTGTGTGAAAGTGTGTGGATTGTAAAAATTTCTCTTCTTTGTGTGAAATAAAATGTTTGAAAAATGATTTGCAAATGGTTTGAAAAATGGTTGCAAAAATATTGTGAAAAATCTATATATACTGTTTTGAAAGCCTTGGCAAAATGATTTTCAAATGTGTGTACATGTTTGTAAAATGTTTGTAAAAATTATTTTGGACTATAGTTTTCAAAAATTGTGTGAAAAGCTTGTGTCAAATAAGTTTGAGGAATATATACATCATACCTAAAAATCCACTAAATCTATATATGTATAAAATTGATCACTTACCTTGTAAATTCTTAAAACCCACTTCTTGTATATATAAGAAGCACTCCCGTGTACATATTTTAACCTATTTTTCAGCCAAAATCCTTTTGTTTTCAAAAAGCCCAAAAACATTTGCAAAATTAAAATCCAAAAACATTTGAAAAATCTTTTTGAAAAAGACAAAAAAATGCATATGCATGCATCATATTTCCAAAAATCCATAAAAAGTTCAAAATCTTTGAAAATTGCATCACAAAAAATATTTTCTGCATTCTGCATAACATTTGCATAGCATTCGCATTTTTTGGATTGAGTTTGATAGTTAAACAAGTCTAAGTAAAATCCGGAGATTGGAGCTTGATTGGACCTTAAAATCTACCTAATAACAGGAACCTTATAGGAATTGGGTTTGAGGTACTTCAGGTCTAGTTGACTTAATTCTTTGAGGATCACAGGACTTGGTTCAATGGATTCTTGACTGCCTAAGTAGAGTATTTCGGAGCACACGCACGACTCTTGTTGATAATAACCTAACTTGGACACTTGCACCTTTCACATGGCTCAACTCAGTTGGAGTGGTGAGGGGATTGGATTTGCCGGTATGAGACGCACACAAGTGGAAACACTTGTCCTCCTCTAGGGAGGGAAGTGCACCCCAACCCGTCCAGTGATTAGGAAGTCTAAAGACAGGAGGCTGTGGGTTGCGATAAAGCTTCAAAAGAGGGATAGTCTACTGGCTCAAGAGGAAAAACTCCTTATGTAAATGCTGCTGTATATAGTATTCGAAAAAAAAAGAGAAGTTCAGGCATGTAGAAAAATAAAAAGCCTGCAAGTATGTACAAAGTCAATAAGCAAGCTTGAGTTCCAAAGTCAAATATGTGAGCCTGCAGCAGGATGACTTGACTACACTGGTCTTGCATCCCAGGATAGGTAGCTACACTGGCTACCGTCCATTCTTCTCTTCACCCCCTCCTCTTAAGCAAGTTGCCACTTGAACTTAGAAGGAATACCCCGCTCCTCGAGGATGGAGTCATTGGATTGGGGAATCATTGGGTTGTCGTACTGGAGAAGTCAATTTCTTTGTCATTCTAGTTGGGGAGAGCCACCATCACTTACACTGTACAAGTCAGATTCATAGTCGTAAGAGTTTGCGTATGAATTGAGGTATTTCTGACCTGGCTATTGAGGAGATCTGGACAGAGTTTTGGATTCTCAAGGACTGTTGGATTTCAAATTCGGTTCTCAATAAGGTTCCGCCCGCACTAAAATTCCAAAGGTCCGACTTAAGCTCCAAACTTTGATTTTGTGAAGACAAGTTTAATAATCAAATAAAATCCAAGTTCTTCTTTTTATTTTCTTTCTTTTTCTTTTGCACTTATTTCATAAGTGTTTGCTAGGGACTAGCAAAGGTAAAGTATAGGGGGATGATGAATCCACATTTCATCATCTTTATTCTATCATTTTGGCACCAAAAACCCTAGCAAATACCTGTAAATAGCATTAAATAGAGCATCTTAGCATTCATGCATGTGCATTTAGATAGTGTATAAAATACTGTAATTAAGGCCAAAATTATAGAATAAATAAAGAAAAGAAAAAAAAAAAGAATAAAAAGAATAAAATATTGTAAATATTTTATGAACCAAAACCCCCGAGACCTAGGCATCTTGATGAATAGGTCGACAAGGAATAAAGTAGGGGAGATAAGGTTTGAAATACTGATAAAATACCTATAGTTTTCATTCATTCTTTATTCATTTTGGGACCTATA